>GL876968.1:2503135-2519748 GCA_000193285.1 Magnaporthiopsis poae ATCC 64411
CTGTGACGGCCGTGGTGGCCGCGCTGATTCCGCTTGCCTTTGAGCTGCTGCCCGAGGCTATGTGCATGTCCGCCCGGGGGACGGTGCCAAGGCTGGACGGGGTGTCGCCGGTCGGGTGTTTAAGTGGTCCTCGGGGCAAGGGTGGCACGGAGGACAGATAGTAAGGTACCGTGCGCCATAGCGAAGGAGCTACATCGCCGAGGCTTACGAGTTGGGCGTTTCGAGGACATCAATGGGCGGATCGCACGCATGTTCAAGAAGCACTGGAGCGGTTGGAGGATCTGCCTCCGGAAACAAAGTGCCCTTCCTTGACAGTGATATGGATATGTCCCAGATACCGACCATCTCTCGTTCGTCTGCCGGCGTCGGAGCTGTGGCACGTTCTTGTACTCACCACATCTTGTATTCATCAGATACCTCATTAGGAAAGCGTGAGAATAGCAAAAATGTACCTCTCCCGAGCTATGACACCCCGAAATCAACACCGCGCCTCACCAACGCCGATATCCGAAGCAGCGAGAACCCATTCCATCAGGCCGGCCGAAACCTCGAGCATGTTCGAGTGATACTGCCCGGGCGTCGGGTAGAAGGGGCAGGAGGCTTGTTCGTTGCCGAAGCCGAACTCGAGGCAGTAGCCGTAGACCTTGTTGGCCGAAGGGTCGGCGAAGTGGCGCGACGTGGCGTAGTCGTCGGACGCGCCGCTGGTCGGGTAGAGCAGGCTGGCCTGCATGGACTCGTAGTGGCGGCCGGTCGCGGCCTCCATGGAGTTGACGGTGCGCATGGCGGCGTAGACCGAGTCGCGCCAGTCGTCGCTGGGCAGGTACTCCTCGTAGACGGCGCCCGAGGCCGGGTCGTCGGGCATGAGGCCCCTGACGCTGTCGTAGCTCGAGTTCATAAAGTTCATGTAGGGCTTCCGCATCTGGTTGTGGTCACTGCCCCAGCTGTGCAGCAGGGCCCCGGTGTACGAGTGCAGGTCGAGGTACCACCGGATGGCGTACTTGTCCATGACGTGCTTGATCGCCCGGGTTTCTGGCTCGGAGAAGGCGGCGGTGCCGTGGAAGGTCTGGGCGGCCGGGTCCTCCGAGGCCACGTTGGGACCAACGTCTGGGTGGAACTTTTTCAGGAAATCGAAAAGGAAATCAAAGTTCCTGTTCAGGTCGATGCCGATCGAGGCCGGGTTGCCGGGCGTCGCCGAGGCGGGGTTGCGGTTCTTGCGCCAGCACGAGTTGGTCGACTGGTCCCAGGCGACTCCGTCCGGGTTTGACAGCGGCGTGAAGACGATGCCCGTTTTCAGGGCGCGCTTGACGTCGCAGTTGGAGTACTGGCGGCCGCCGTAGGTCAGGCCAGTGTGGTGCTTGTTGGCGTACAGCAGGTCCGAGATAAAGTACAGGATGTTGTCCGGCGAGCCGCGCTCTCGTGCGTGGATGGCGCCGTTCAGGTAGACGTGATAGGCGCTATGATACTGTTAGCGTACTGAGTGTGCGATGGGATAATGGGAGGCCTCGGCAGAGAGATGTAGGATGGGACACACCTGGAGCAGTTTCCGCCACTTCCACCGATAGCCCCGCCGATAATGGTCCTGTTCTCGTACCTGAAATGCATCCTCTGGCGTTAGTAAATTAGAGCAGAGCGCTGTCTGGGGCGGTTCCAGGACAACACTGACGTCTTGTCGGGCGCCTCAAACGTCGTGAAGCCGTATTCGCGCTTCAAACCCTCGAAGCCCGAATAGATTTCGGCGACGCTGAGCAGGCTCTGCAGGTCGGTCCCTGCGGGCTGTGTTCCAAGGCCACGGGGGAACTTGTTGCCGCCGTCGAATCTGTCGCCCGTGCCGATGGCGATGCCGTTGTCCAAACCCTGGCGGCGGATCAGGAACGGCTCCGGGCCTTTGTGCGCCGACTCGCCGGGCAGGAGGCAGGCCGCGGCCATGTGTGCGAGGCACAACGACATCCAGGCTGACGTGAACTTCATGGCGGGCAGGCTGGCGGCGAACAGGGTAGGAACGTAGACGGAAACGGCGACGCTGGGGGTGCAGAGCGAGGGGAAGTGCCGTAGCCGACGCTGGCGGGAGCGGGTTTCCTTATGAGGCATCACCGCCACCGCGTCTTGGAGCCATTGCCAAGGCGCTCTTCCACACTCACCGTTTTCCTTTACGCGCCTCCCAGCCGGCAGCTGCAGTGGCCCGCTGTGATATGCAGGCCGGGACATCAGCTCAGGTCGCGGGAGCAGAACATCACCTCACTCGTCCTTCCTATCTCGCTCCCAGCCCTCGATTGGGCAGCTCGCTGCAACCCAGTGACGCCGCCAAGTCAGCGCCCATGGTAGGTTTGCGGGTGCCTGATTGCGGTGTGGCTGCGAGCCTGCATGCTGCCTTTGGAGCCGGGAGCCGGCAGGACTGGAGAAGATAATTTTAATTGAAAGCCAAGAAGCCATTCGCGGCTAACAGCCAGTCCTATTCGGGAAGGTCCCAGCCTCTGCTGATAGCCGTGGGCCCTGCATGGCGCGGGGTAGTAAGGCCCAGCACTTGGGGTGGGTAGGTGGAGCGTCGATCCACGGACGCGAAAGAAAAATAGGACAAACTGTTGTAGAGGAGGAAGACATCTTTTGAGCCTTTCGAGAGATTTCCAGAGAGCGAAATGCCCCTTGAGGTTCTTTGGAATCCATAATACTTGCTCGTGTGTCAGCCGCCTTGACCTCACTCGCTACAGCATCACAGTGATATTGCCACTACATCTAGTGGCTCCCCCGGTCTTCGATCCATGCAGTGTAGGACCAAATGAGAAGCACGATGTCGGACATGGGCAGGTCTTGGCCCAGCTCGATGTGTTCCAGCTGCCGCTCCGATGGCGAGAAGCTGCTCGATACGCGCCCACAGAGCGCAACAACCACTGAGACGTGGCGTAAGTTAGGCCGCGTCACTGCTGTACATGATGGCGCCCGTAGGGCCGTACCGGCCCCGACTAAGCCGAACTCCTCATAAGTTGGACGAGTTTTTGTGGGGCGGCGAGATTTGGCCGTAGAAGGAGGACAGCAGCCGGGCAGGCTGTTGGCACCGCCCTTTTCACTCTTAAATTACCTGCCTAGCTTCCATCGTCTTCAGCTGCATCGTGATTTCCCGACAGTCCACGCAATCAGGGCCGCCCCAACACTCGAGCCGTCCTTGGCCGTGCCCATCCGGATCTTTTGCTCCACGCCCAGCCCGATCGCCGGGATCTCGCGCAGAGCGGCGCGCATGTTGTCCTCGAACCCAGGGAAATGTTCAAAAAGCGACCCGTCGACCCCGATGTCGATAGTGCTGCTCTCCGTGCTGTCCTCCTGGCTGAATCCATTGTCCCGAGCTGACAGGGATGGGGGTGGCACAGCAGGGCTGCCTGCCGGAGCGAAGCCCATCCAAAAGGCGAACCGCCTGACAATGCCCAGAAAGGCAGCCCGGAACAGCCCAAAAGACGTCAAGATGCCCCAGGCCGCGCTGGCCGCCGCTTGGTTCCCTTGGTTGGCTCGCCCCGACTGTATGACAATTCCAGCCACCGCGATGGCCGAAAGCCTGGCTGCCCGGCGGCCGATGGCCTCCGCCACTGCTCGGATGGGCTCCGCGTCTGCCACCGTCACGTCGCTCACGCTGAGCGCGCTCTGGATTTCGCCTCGAGCCGAGTCGAGTCCTGCCGTCCGGTCGCTTACCAGGGCTGATAAAAACGAGCTGTCGATCGAATTCGGGACGAACAGTCTCGAAGTTGGCGGCACCCTGAGCCCTTCAAGCCCGCCCCCTGGGCCACAGCGTTCCACCAAGACTAGCCGCAGAATCTCGCCGAGGTACATGCCCGAGATGCGCTTTTCAAAATGCTGATCATCTGGATTGGCCGACTCCCGGTCCAGGGCAGCGTCGTAGGGCGTCACCGGCAGCACCTCCAGCTTGCCGTCGAATCCTCCCCACTCGGTGTTGAGAGCCTGGAACTGGCCCCGCCTCTGCTCTGGATCGGCAAACTGATCTTGGGAATGCAGCTTCGTGATGCTCTCGAGACGCTCCATGTAAGCCCCGTTGGTCCCGGTCCCGAAGATGGCCCCCAACAGCGTGCCCAGTGAGCCAGCTGAGTAGGCCCGCGCAGCCAGCGTTCCGACCGTGTCGTTTACAAGCGCTGTGACCACCAACGGAAGTCTCTGCTCATCCAGCGCCTCCTGGAGCATCGCGCAGGGATCCCGTCCCACAGCGTCCTTGATGGTGAACGCCTTGGTCCAGTGCAGGAGGGTGCCGCGGTCAATGGCGTGCTGGTCGAACGTGAAGCTGAAGGTGAAGCCCAGGGGATGTGCATGCTCCCGGGCGAACTCGCCAGTCACATCTTGTGCCTCCAAAAGATTTCGCCACTCCTGGATCCTTTCTGGCCAGTGCCAATCCTCGACGCCGTCTGGCTGCCCGCCGAGGAGGAATTCCTCGACGTGCTCCGCGACGAAACGAAAGAGGTCCTTGTACGACTGCGCCGCCATCAACGACACAGGGATCGCGGCCTTGGTCTTGGCCACCGAGTACATCGAATCCCCGCGCAGCTCGACCGAGCAAACCCTCAGGTTCGTGCCGCCGAGGTCGATGGCTAGACAGGTCCCCTTTTCGCTTCCATCCGGAAGCTTGGTCACATACGACGGCACCTGAAGAAGCGAGCTCCCATCCTGGGCCAGGCCCTCTCCTGCAAGCAGCGCTTGTTAGCGTTCCATCCGTCTGGGAAGACTTATTCTGTCTGAGGCTACCGCGGTTCAATGCAGGGCACTCACTGAGCTGCTGCACAAACAAATTGGTTGCGTCCTGCAGCAGTGAGGGGGTAACCTCAAACTCTCGGACAACGGCAAACACCCAAGGCGCCGGCACCCTGGGCTGGACGCCGTGCGCCCGTTGGGTGGAGCTTGACGCCATTCAGACCCAGTATGGACCCGAGATGAAGCTGATATGTGTTGCCTCTTGCGTCATCCCCAATGCCAGTCCGCGGCAACCCCCAGTCTTGGGAAGACTAGCGACTTCGGGGCTCGTTGGGTAAGACGCGAGTTCTTCCGGCTTCCTAGAATACCTCTTCAGAGACAAGCCCCAGGGCCCTCCTCCTCTTAATCACATCTTTGCGCGTGACCCCTTTATCCCCACATCAGATGCCCAGACAGCAATCGAATATGGACCTGCCGCTTCTGGAAACCTCGCTAAGCTGGTGAGTTTAGCTATGTATAAGCCCTCCCCCAGTCGCTTTTTGGACGCATCACCCACTTTTGATGCCACTCGTATTCGTGGACGTGGAATCGACGCCGTGTGTCGAGTCAGGCAGAATAGGATAGAGGCCCTGTTGTGTTTGCCCTGGTCTAGAGATGTTGGCCCCCACCGCTGCCCCAGCAACACCCGAGCCTCAACGCCTCCAAGAACCTCCGGCCTTTCCTCCGCTCCGACCATTGAACTACCATGGCCGGAGCCCTGCAGGGCAATGTCGTCGTCTCAATCCCTACAACGCTTGGTTCGCGTGTCGGGGCGGGTTACGGTTAAAATGCAGCCAGTGTTATTGAGTGATATTCTCGCCGGCCCCGATGCCGTCCAGAAAACAAAAGGTAGATACTGCCGCGTGCCTTAGGCTTATCGCGTACCTAGCGTCCTCGTCCATGTTAAGGGGCTCTATTGAAAAATATTGACGTTCTCCGGCTTGATGCCTGCCAGCCAACACCGGAAGGCCGCCGCCATCACCGACCAGTCGGGATCTCGGCGCCTAGCCGAGGTTTCTGCGGGATCATGTGGTGAGGGCCACTATTGGTGTGACTTTTAACAAGGATGATAGGTACCCAAATCGGACCGCCACGTTGGGAGCCGACACTATGTACCTGGCTGGAGTGCATTTGCGGTGGGTCACTAAGATAGTTTACTTCCCCAGATGCACCGAGAAATCGGTGATACGACGCAGCGGGGACAATGCCTGTTTTCGGCTCGCGCTGTCCGCAAAAACTGGGGGTTGTCCGTGATAACTCATGCTGAAATAGAGACCGGATGGGGACAGCGAGAGGGGGTTGGGGACTAGGGGAAGCATTTAAGCCCGAAGACGGTCTACCTACGCGACCACTGGGAGCGACGCACTCCTCTCCGGATCGAGCCGTCGAGCGAAGGTTGCAGCAGCCAGACCGCAACCCGCCGTGTTCTCGAACACCCTGAACGCGCGCCTTCGTCTCTTCAACCCGCCAGCACAGCACGTGGCAATAGAAAATGCGCCCAAGCTTCATCGTGGCCGCGGCAGTGGCCGGTCTGGCGCACGTCGTCGCCGGCACCAGCTACGTGGAGAGCCTGTCGCCCAACGCGCGCTCCCTCTTCATCGAGAGCATGGATTGGATGGACGGCTTCTACGACGCCAAGGCCGGGTGGCTGTACGACTTCAGCGCGGCCTCGGCCCTGCGCTACGAGACCAGGAGCTCGGTCTGGTACGCGTTCGGCCTCCTGGCCCGGAACCGGGGCAGAGACGCAGCAGAGGCCGAGAAGATCCTCACCAACCTCGTCCACGACCAGTACACGGACCCCGAGGACCTGTGGTACGGCGACTACACGCAGCACCCGTTTGAGCCGCGAGTCGGGACGAAGAACTACCAGGCGGTATGCTGTTCATCCCCTTCTCTCCTGAATGCATTCTTTCAGAGCTGACCGACCAATGTTCTTCTCTCGCCCAGACAATCTACGGAACCTGGGACCCCAACTGGCGCGGCTTCGTGGGCACGACGCTCATCATGTGCCTGGAGGAGTTCCCGCACCTCCTGAGCAACGCAACGCAGCAGCTCGTGCTCTCGTCGCTGCGCAACGCCACCAAGGGCGACGAGTACCGGTCCGGCCACCTGGACCCGAAGCTGGACAACCTGTACCCGTCCTACAGCAACCCGGCCATCATGCGGGCCTTCATTTCCGGCTGGACGGGGCGCAGGCTCAACGACGCCAACATGACGCGGTCCGGCGAGCTGTACGCGGGCGAGATCATCGAGCTGTTCGACCGCGCCGACACGCTGTCCGAGTTCAACAGCGGCACCTACACGGGCGTCTCGCTGTTTGGGCTTCTGCTCTGGTCCAAATACCTGCCCGCAGACTCCGTCATGACTGCCCGGGCGCCCCGGATGATCCAGCACACGTGGGAGGCCGTGTCGCAGCTCTGGAACCCGAAAATGAAGAACATGGCGGGACCCTGGGACCGCGCCTACGGCTACGACATGAACCGCTACCTCAGCCTGATGGGGCTGTGGTTCTGGGCCATCCTCGGCAAGGACGCCTCGTCCGTCGCCGAGCGGCCCCAGGTCATGTCGCACATGGCCGACTACGCCTGGGCGCCCCTCTTCGCGGCGCTGGCGAGCCGAAACGACGAGCTGCTGCCGCGGGAGGCGCGGGCGCGGCTCGAGGCGTTCGAGGGCGAGCACACGTTCAAGGCGTCGACGTACTATCCGCCCTTTGACCTGGTGCCCCGCAACATCACCACGTGGATGTCCGAGGACCTGACCATCGGCGCCGAGTCGTTTGACGAGATCGTCGTCGGCGGGCCCTCGCGCAGTCAGGAGTCGTTCAACCCGGCCGTCGTGCAGTGGGACACGGGCAGCGAGATTTCGTTTATTTCGGTAGGCTTCTGTTTTCTGTGGTTGATTCTTTTACTGCTTTTACTGCTGCCGCTAACCCGCCATCTAACTCCCCGCAGCTCTACCCCACGGAAATAGCTCTCGACGTCGAGGTCGCGCCCGGCCGGCTGAGCCTGTCGTACCCGCGCGGCGGGGCCCGGTCCCAGTTCAGCCTGCTCGTCGGCGCGTTCAAGAGTAAGACGGAGGTCAACGGCTGGGAGGACGTGCCAGGCCTCACGGTCAAGGTCGGCGGCAACACCAACCTCAACTACACGCTCGGCTTCGCCGGCCAGTACGGCGGCAAGTACAGGCCCGTGCGCGACTTTGAGTTCTGGAACTTTACCTACGTAATGCCCGAGGGTTTTGCCGGCGTCCCCAGCCTGGTCTTGGAGCTCGCGGCGCACAAGAGGGCACGAGGCGGTAGTGATTGAGCAGTAACAATAGGGGTTTCTTAATGATAATGGTAACGCATGCTCATGGTATTCCATTAAAGACCAACCGCGTACCCTGTGATTCCCACTTCCTCTCGTCTCGCCAGTCATTCAGGAGGCGATCCCCCGCTTCTTCCAGTGCGGAACTCCATCCCACTCGCCGGTGAAGATTTGATCAAGCTCGGACCCAATCTGCGCCTCATCCCGAAGCACATATTCCAGCGTTTGACGGTCGAGTTGTTCAGTTGCTTCATCAATGGTCAGTCCGTCAACAGCTCCCTCCGTGAGCATCTGGTAAAGATTGCTCTTCTTCTTCTTGTCTTTCGCCTCCGCTTCCACCCAGCGATCCATCACCGCCATGAGCTTCACGTTCTGCTCCTCCGTCCTCTTCACCATTTCGTCATTCTCTTTTTCCTCCCAGTCGTCGACAATATTCTTGATCCTCGCATCCACCTCCTGCCCCCGAAAAGTTTCCCACCAGGATGCCATTCCATGACCTGCTTGAATACGTCGTGGGTGTACTTGGAGTACTTTTCTTCAAATTCTGCTTCCGCCATGGACTCCCTCACCCGGATCGCATCATCGGATTTGAAGAAGTCTTCCCCGCCCAGCCCGCGCCATATCAAAGGGTAGAAGTAGAATATCACGGCGCAAAAGACTTCGTAGCCGCCGTAGTGTTTCGCGAAGTAGCCATCCTTGTAGTAATCCTTGTCGCCGTAGTCCTTGAAGGTTACCCCACGGGGGTTGTGCCTGGGGCAGACGACCGGCACGTAAAACGTGATCTCCGCGTCCGGGTCCAGGCGGGACGGCGCGCTGTGCCGTGCGATACAGTGGCACAAGAGGTAGCGGTGCGTTTTGTCGCTTATGGGCTCCCAAAAAACGCTCAGCCTGTGGCAAACCAGGTCCACGGTTGGCACCTCCTCTTCCATGACAGAGCCGGTCCCGCCAATGCTTCTGGAGCGGTCCTCCCTGGGCTTGCTGGCGTCCTTGTCCTCTTGCCAGTCAATGGAATTTTCTCGTTGTCTCGTCGATCTGAGCCGCGTTGCTCGTTGGTGTCTGTGCCAAGCTTTGGAACTGTGCTCCAGGCTTGTGTCATGCATTCCCGTCCAAAGGTTCTCGGGGGGCTCCTGGTGCACCGTCAGTTTGCACGAGTTGCTGTGTGCAATTTAATTCCGTATAATTTTTCTCTCTGCGTCAGCACTCCCGTCGCAGCATGGCAGTTGAGCGGATGGTAGGTAGGTATCGCGAACCACACGCGGGGGGAACGAAATGCTCACCAGCGTGTTGGCCAGGTCTTGTGCGACAAGGGTTTCTTGCACCGCAAGCATTTTCCGCTGGCAAGTTCGAAGCAAACCGTCATCGCGAAGGACAGTTTTACCCGGCTGCCAGGTCTGAAGTACAACGACCAGGTACTGTCGCTCACCAACTCGGTCTCGGCCCAGTTGTAGCATAGAAAATGTCCTTTGTTGATTTGGGGATGGCCAGGCAGTTTCGAGCGCTCCTTTCCGCTGAATTTGACTCTCAGAACACTCTGCAGGACCTGTGGCCAATCTCCATGTCAGCCGGAGAGCCCCAGAGTTCTTAGCCCCGACGGCTTTCGATGAATGGGAATCCCACAAGCTCACTTCTTTTGAGTCGCAGAGGTCGGGCGGTAAATAAAACGGCTGCCCAAGCCCACAATCCACAAGAATGTGATCAGCCGCAAGGCTTCCATACTCCCAGGCGTAGCCCAGCTCCTTAGGGCGCTGAGCGTTATGGTCCGCGAGCAGCTTGACGTCTCTCTGCAGAGAACCCAGTTTCTCTTTCATCTCCTCGAAAGAAGCTTCTTGAGCTGCGCCGATGACTCTCAACTGGCGTCTGTAGGAAGAAGGAAAAAGTTCAGATCAGTGGCTGATTGTAGGTACGAACTTATTACTTGTCTCATCTGTCTGATTGCCATACCTGCTGATTTCTGCAAGGCATACCCCAATGGCAGCACAAAGGTGGTCCAGTCGTTCCGTCAATGCCTTTATCTCGCGCTCAAGGCGCCGCGAGCACATTGCCACTTTCAAACTCTCGCGTATTCCCCTGCAACTGCAGGTGCACTTGTCACGAAGACGAACTAAATCCTCACCCGCGGTGATGGCCATGGTGTACAGGGCGTTGAGTTCTGGATCGGTATCGGCGCCTTGCATCGAGTGTGTGGCCCTGAGCTTCACCATGTTCCGGGTGAGTAGTATCCATGGTTCTGCTTGAGCCGCCGTTGATGAACGATTGTGAAATGACTGATATATTGCGTTTGTCTCGGTGACAATGCCTAGGCATAGCTGCGCGAACTGAGCAATCGCAGCTGCAAGGCCCACAGCAGCGACAGCCTCCATTACTTCACAGTGGGTTGTGAACCAAGCGTTCTCAAGAAGAATCTGGCTTGAAGTGGTCGGTGACACAGGTAGTGGATCGAATGTGGATGAAGTGTAGATGTCCGCAACGTGAGTGTTCTTCCATCTTTGATAAGGCCTCGTGGCTCGGTAGGAAAGGACAAGAATGCCTATCCATTATTGCGCCGATTGTGCCTGGGAATCTGCCTACAGCACTCAAACCATCAGGCAAACACGCTAGTCGACCTGATTGGTAGCCTGACCTGTCGAATGCTGCTTGCCGCATGCGCACCTTTAGGGGATCAGCCAATACCCAGCTCGGGAGGGTGACATGGCAGCTTCGAAGTCAGAAGATGCACTCGTCCCGACCGCCCAGACAGCAGGGCGCTCCTCGGCTGCTGCAGTCCGCTATTGCAAGCTCTGAAAGCCAGGAGATATCGCAGAGCTCGGGCGGGGCTTCAGAGGTCAGGCAAGCCTGGCCAAGGGGTGTCACGTGCTTGGCGCCTTGGCAACATCGCCAACCAGCCAAAACGCCGCATGTCTGGCCGGCGCTACCATCCCGAACGGAAAGGAGCCCGGGGAAACGATCGCCATTGCCGTAGAGAGACCGTCACATGGACTGGCGAGGCACGTGGCTGGGGCGATAGGTGCTTTGCTCTGGCGGGAGAATTGGGAATCGTCGAGCCAACCTTGAAGAACAAGGTGGGGAAGTGGGGGACCAATTTCAGCGATCTGATTAAACTTTTGATGGGAAATCTCAATCCCCCATTTTCCTTTTCCAATTCCGCTGGTCAGGAGAAATCGATGTCTCGCGATGAGAGGCGATTATCACAGACCTCCCTCTTATTTTCTGGAATCAGTGTTCGTTCTCAAGAGCTCTAAGTTGAGTGCCCAACATGTGAGGCCCATCTCCAAATGCAGACGCAGACAGACGAGACTGCTGTCAGCTTGTCGCCAAGCACTGCACGAGGAACGTCAGCCCCGCATTCTACGGCTCGGCGACTGGACCACCCTGCAGAGAGCGGCACAGCATCTCTGCGCGGAATGGGTGGGTGACGACTGGTGCTGGCATTACCGGTTAGCGACGCCGAAGTATGTTCATACATACCCACGGCACTTCGCCATTGGCTGGTCACCCAGCGCAACGATGACCACCTAAGCCCTCGACACCTCTTGTCGCCTTCCGATTCTGAAAGGCCAAGAGGCCAAGACTTCGAGATGGAGTGCCGCACCCTGTTGTCGGAAGAACGTCGTTTGACGGATCAGAGAGTGCGGGGCGAGATAGCGTCCGCTGGAACCCCCAGTTCGTCTCGTGAGGATGCGGTATGCATTGCTGAGGTGCCGCTGTACCTCCCGTCCAGTACTCAGGGTGCTTTGGACACGAGCCTGCTTCCAAACAGCACATACAGCAAGTGCTAGCCGGCGCCATTTGAGCCTTCGCTCTCATGGTGGGAAATACGGAGAGCTCTCTCGCGAGCTTCCAGCTGAAAGTGACAGACAGCACAGCTGCACTGCACTTTGGCTTTGCCCCGGCGCAACGTCGGCCGTGTCTCATCTGCCAGCTCTCCTAGTGCCTGGGTACACAACCCCCATGCACACATCCATGATCCTCCTTGGCATATGCTGTCTTGGCCCGCTGCCGCCCAAGACAAAGATACTTCCTATTTTCGTTAAGTAATCTCTGGGCACGCGCTCGGAAGTCCCCCTCCCCAGCCCGTTGGCTATCCGAAAGGCAGCACATCGGCCGACGCCAAGAGAACCAGATGTAACATCTTCCACCCCACACTGATGGCCACTATCAAGGCTCCCTTTTGGAAGGAAAGGGAGGCGAACTCCTTTTGGATGGGTTGCGTTCGTGTCGCACCGCATTTCTGGGACGTCCGCATCTGTGTACTACAAAAGGCTGGGGCTACCCAACCTACCTTTCTCTCCCTTCCCGACCGATCTTCTTCTCCCATCCTTTACCACGTGGCTTGCTGCCCTTTGCGTCTAGCAACCGCAGCCCCGCTATTGGCCCGCTGCGCTGAAGAGAAAGCATCTGCTCCCGCTCACTGCTGCCCAGCATGTCTGCTGCCGCAGACGTTGACCTGGTCGAGGCGGCCAGGGGCGACGTGCCCCGGATCGAAAAGGGCATCCCCAACGCCAAGAAGCCAGCGGCCTACACTGGCGATCTGTCGGAGAAAGTCGAGCCGGTCGAATCCTTCCGGGGCCCTAATGGCGAGATTTATCCAACCGAGGAGGAGCTTCAGACGCTCCGCCACACTCACGGCAAAGTCAACTGGCTGATTTACAGCATTGGCATTGTCGAGATGGTTGAGCGATTTGCGTATTATGGAACTACTGCTGTCTGTGAGTAGTAGCATGCACCAGTCTCCTTCTCCCCATTCGCCCCTTGGCTCATGCAGGCAACGCCGATTCCTAAACTGACGCGTCTTGGAAGTCGTCAACTTTATCTCGTTCCCCATGCCTGAGGGCTCGACGACGGGAGCGAGCGGCACAGACGGCCAGGCCGGAGCACTGGGACTCGGCCAGCAGGTATCCACCAGCGTCACGCTGTTCAGTGTAAGCCCAAGCTTGATCTCAAGGCTGTCTTGTCCTTACGGAATGCTAACGCTTGCGGAAGTCGTTCTGGTCGTATGTCATGCCCATGGTCGGTGGCTACATTGCCGACACGTACTGGGGCAGGTTCTTGACCATTCAATACGCCATCGTCATCGCCACCATCGGCCATATTCTTATCATCGTGTCCGCCATCCCTTCGGTTATTACCAACCCCAGTGGCTCACTCGCCGCGTTCCTTATCGGCCTGATCTTCTTCGGTACCGGCGTGGGCTGGTTCAAAGCCAACATCTCGCCCCTGATTGCAGAGCAGTATGAGCTGGTGCAGCCACGCCAGACCGTCGAAACGCTGCCGACAGGGGAGAAGGTCATCATTGACCCCGTCATGACCATCTCGCGTATCTACATGCGCTACTACTTTCTCATCAACGTGGGGGCCCTTGTTGGTCAGATCAGTATGGTTTATGCCGAGAAGTACGTCGGCTTCTGGCTCTCGTACTTGCTACCCACCGTTCTCTTCTTCCTCTGCCCCGCCATCATGGTCGCGTCCCGCAAGCAGTATGCCAAGCGCCCGCCTACCGGCTCGGTCCTCGGCAATTCCATCAAGCTCGTCAGGCTAGGTATCAAGAAGGGCTCCTTCCGCGAGATCAGGCACGACTCCTTCTGGCAGCGCATCCAACCCAGCCGCCTGCCCGCCTCTGAAAGGCCCGCATGGATGAGCAAAATCGACGACGCCTGGGTCGACGAGGTCCGCCGTGGCCTCAAGGCGTGCACCGTGTTCCTCTGGTTCCCTATCTTCTGGCTTGCGTAAGTTATATACGTCTTTCTTGTCGCGTATTAGATGTGATACTAACCGTCAAATAAAAACAGATACGGCCAAATGAACAGCAATATGATCAACCAGGCCGCCAGCATGAAGCTGGACGGCATCCCCAACGACGTCGTCACAAACTTGAACCCCTTCTCGCTGCTGATCCTGATCCCGATCTGTGACAAGATCGTGTACCCGGTGCTTGCCAAGGCCGGCATCCGCTTCACGCCCATCAGGAAGATCACGTTCGGATTCCTGTGCGCGTCTCTGTCCATGGTGATTGCGGCCGTCATCCAGAGTGAGATCTACAAGCAAAGCATTTGCGGCACTAACGCGTCGAGCCGCGCGTGCCGGAAAACCCCGCCCGACCTGTCGGTATGGATCCAGACACCGGCCTATGTCCTCATTGCACTGTCCGAGGTCTTTGCGTCCATCACGGGTCTCGAGTACGCCTTCACCAAGGCACCCAAGAATATGCGCGGCCTTGTCACGGGCGTCTTCTGGTTCGTGCACGCCTTCAGCTCCGCCATCGCCCAAGCCTTTGTCCTCCTGGCCAAGGACCCGCTCCTCATCTGGCTGTACACGACAATTGCCTGCATCAGCGCAGCGGGTGGCATCGGGTTCTGGCTCAGCTTCCGTAAACTCGATGGCGAGGAGGAACAGCTCAACGCCTTGCCCGAATCTCACTATAAGGGCCGCGGGGAGTCCTCTCTGGACGAGGAGAAGACTGCTACTGCCTAGGTTGCCAGAGGGCACACGATCAATAGGAGGGACACGAGACATGTCTTGACACGGTGAATATGGGGCATGTCGGCGAGTTAGCACCAAGCTTGGGACGGATGCTTGCAGATACCACCCTTGATACCGGTCTATTTGCACTACGTGAAATTCCCTGTGCTCGTCGTGGTCTGATGTGTTTCCTGACAAGTCGATCAAGACCAGCAGGGACGTCACCTGGTGTAGGCTCCGGCCCCAGCTTCGGCAAAGGGATCCGAGATGTATATCCCGCGAACATACCACGACTTCAAAAGGTCGACGTAGCGGCCCAGGCTGCAACGGACAAGCGACCCCAGCGGAGCTTGCGGAAAATATTCTAGAGCCTTAAGTGTCCGCGCCAAGGTCGCATCGCGTCCCCTTTCCCTCCCTTTGGATTTGAATCTAAGGGTCAGAAAAACCAGTTCGACCGAGCCCTATCGGCTCGACGATCTCAAACAGCCAACACGGGTGCACCTCGGGGGCCATCCTGGTTCCGCAGGCGCACGGGCCACCCTTGATCCCGGAGCCCGAGCCTCTGAGCGGGAAAGGCTGGTAACACTGACTAAAACAGCATTGGTCAAACAGGAAACTCAACGCTAGCCCCCGGGCACGGCCGGGCCCAAGACACAACGGCGGGTTAGCCCCGTTTCAGCGCGATTCCTCCACAGACGACGACGTGGCGCGCACAAACACAAATTCTCACTCTTCTCAATGGTGCCGGTTAGGCTTAGGCTGCTCTGGGGAGGGCGGCTAAAACGCTGTGAGGGAGCCATGGAAAAAAAAAAAAAAAAAAAAGCCGAGGCCTGCTTGCACTGACGGTGATGGCACCAACCGGAATGGAAGGGGCCGGCCCGGCGCTGTCGTCAGAGGGCGGCCAGCGATGGTGGCGCCGTCCCTGGAAGATCTGTGCAGTTGGTGTGGTGTGGTGGCTTTCGCATAATAATACCAGGTGCACCCGCAGCTTGTTTGCCGGTTTTGTGAAGAAGACGGTGATCAATCTCCCCTTAGGCGAGCGGTTGTTTTTTTTTCTCACTTTCACTCTCACTCTTTCACATACACGCAAATACACACGCTCGTTCACACTGTTTACGCACCTGCGTGCCGGAAACCTTCTGGAAAGGATAGTTGGGAGAAAGAAGAGGTGGATGTACTTGGATGCAAGAGCCCCGGACGACTTGGACACCCAGGCGGACGACACCGCCGGGAAAGCCCTGGTAACAGCAAACGAGAACGGCTTGATACATGCGACGAGAGAAAGCACGGTCACAGAGCCATCCAAAAGAAAAACACGCAGCTGCGGCGCCGCAGAATGGAGGACCGCAGTGTCGAGGTCCAGGCCGTGGCCATCCTCTTTTTTGTCCTCTGCTGGGCTGCTGTGGTCCTGCGCGTGTACTGCAGGGCATGGCTGCTGCGGTCACTTGGTGTTGATGACTCTCTGATAATCGTGAGCTTGGTAGGTGGACGAGGCCGGAAGGGAAAAGAACAGGCCGCAAGGAGGGAAATCCGCCAAGAAGGCCCCTGCTCGCTAACACCATTCCCACATCAACCTGCAGATTGTTTTCACAGGATACCTGATATGCATACTACTGGCGCTCAAGTACGGTGCCGGGAAACACCGCGACGATGTCGATCCAGATAACTACTCGGCGGCGCTCAAGGTCAGTCAGAGACGAGGAGCCCCTTTGCACAAGAATCCACCTGGCTGACGACGACGCGGCATCCAGCTCATCTA
Organism: Magnaporthiopsis poae ATCC 64411; assembly: GCA_000193285.1. Classification (NCBI taxonomy): domain Eukaryota; kingdom Fungi; phylum Ascomycota; class Sordariomycetes; order Magnaporthales; family Magnaporthaceae; genus Magnaporthiopsis; species Magnaporthiopsis poae. The sequence goes on from GL876968.1 coordinate 2,519,372, forward strand.
CGCCAGCGAGCTGCTCTACGTCTTCACCGTGTGCGTGGTAAAGATCTCGGTCGGCTTCTTCCTGCTGCGGATCTCGGCCAGGACGGCGCACGTCTACACCATCCGCGCGCTGATGGTGCTGACATTCCTCTACGGCACCGCCTACTTCTTCATCCTGGCCTTCCAGTGCCTGCCCGTGTCGGCGTTTTGGGCCAAGAGCCCGCGCGTGGAGGGCAAGTGCCTCAACCACGGCCTGATGCTGGGCCTGACCTACGGCGCCTCGTGCGTCAATGCCGTCGCCGACTGGGCCTTTGGCGTGCTGCCCTTCTTCATCGTCTGGACGCTGTCGCTGCCGCTGCGCACCCGCGCCCTGGCCGTGGGGATCCTGTCGCTAGCCG
>GL876968.1:2520615-2547855 GCA_000193285.1 Magnaporthiopsis poae ATCC 64411
CGGCGCAGTCGCGTCCCATCGAGCCTGTGCACGCCCAGCCTGCTCTCGGAGCCGGGCACGAGGCCTGACTCGCTTGTCATACCACCACACTGGAAGGTAAGGCATTTTTTTCTCTGTTTCTTTGCCTCTATAGACTGCTGCCGCACTGCTTCTTCTCTCTTCTTCACCGGTACTGATACATCAAAAACCAGCGCGACACCTTACACAAACCAGCAGCCGCTGGTGGCGGCGGGCTGCAGCCGGTTGAAAGCAACGAGCACGAGCAGCCACGCGAGCCCTCGCTCGACGGCGGGCACGACGGAGCTTGGATGCAAGAGTCGCAGCAGTTGCAGCCGCTGCCGTTGCAGCTGCCGTTGACGACGGCCAGCTCGGGCGTCTGGGGCGCGCAGCCGGCGCCGCTACAACATCAGCCACCACACACGCCCCGCCACAGCCGGCAGATGCGGTACAGCACGGCCGACGAGGACTGCATCGACGGCAACGACAGCGGCGATGACGATGGCGACAGTAACGGCGACGGCGACGCATGCTCCGAGGCCTCCGAGGCGCCGCGCCTCAACTGGGCCACGCCGCGCGTCTCGGCCATCTCCTTTGGTGGCTGGGGCGGCGGGCCGCGCAGCGACGGCCGCAACAGCATGGCCGTGGCGGACCTGCGCAACATGTCACCGTTGCGGCCGGAGAAGAGCAACACCAGCCAGCGGAGTGGCCACAGCGGCCGCAGCGGAGGAGGAGGAGAAGAGGTAGGAGGCGCCGCCAGCAACGACGGGATGGGCCGTAGCGGCAGCTTTGGCAACTTCCGGCCGAGACGCATGGCCGACTACGCCGCGCCCGTGCCGAACCTGCCGCTGCGGTACCTCCGCAAGAGCAGGCGTGAAAGAAACGCCGCCGCTGCAGATCAAGGCGATGAGGAGGAGGATGATCCGGCGGAAGAGCTATCGGAAGCGGCGGCGGCGGCGGCGGCAGAGGCGATGCCGCAGCCGGTGGCTGAGATGAGCGGCACGGCTCAGGAGAAGGCACGCAATACCAGCGGCAATTCGAAGGCCGATGCTTCTGGGAGCGTCATGGCGAGCAGGATCCCGATCAAAAAGAAGAGTTAAAAAGGCTGACGCATAATTACACCTGTATTAGAGAAGAAAAATTGTATCCGGCAAAATAGACGCAGGGCACGTAATGACGTAATGGTATTAGAATTGGACGTTAAATATTTCGGTGATATGGGCATACTCTGGTTCACCAACAAGAAGATCCAACCTACCTACCTCCGTACATGCCCGATCTTGTGCAACCCTTTTTCCTCGGTCGTCCCGCCTCGAATCGGCAAGCCCGAGGCAGAATACGTCGGCTGGCATTCATTCGATGGCCAACGAACGGTTGACCATCACGAGACACAACAACCTCCCATCCTCCCACCATATCCCGGCTTTCGTCGCCACCTACTTTGCTCCCCGCCTGGGCTCGGGTGAGACTGTGAATGGCTGTCCGGAGCTGTCCCAGGCCGCCTATCAGGCCGGCGCGCCACTGGCTGTCTCGTCCTTACGACCCAACAGTCCCATGACAACACAGCTTCCAGACCCTAACGACACTAACCGAATCTGTGCATACGAGAGGGCGAGGGCCCAGCCTGCGGAATGTCGTCGAGACGTAGCCGTTGGGTCCTCTGCAGTGGACAGCCCGCCTCGCCATCCTACCTACACCGAACACATCAGTGCTCTCCTGCGCTCGCCCTGACCATCTCGGTCCGCCCCGTCGTGACAACGTCCGACCACCGCGGAAACCGGAGCAGCCATCACATAGTCCGTGCCATACATTTTGTTTTCTCCCACCAACCACGAAGGCGGTTAGCAGCGTCCTCGAGCCCCTCCTTTTGCGTTGCGGCCTGTGCTGCCGTCAAAATCCCAGGATCAGATCATCATCGATGGGCGACTCTGGCTCGGCTCGATGATGGCTGGGAACGTCGTCGGCCCCGTCCAACACATGGGCCCTGCAGTCGAGCCTCTGCGCCCTGACCCTGATCGAGCAGGCGAACCGGGCTGTTCTTGTGCATCCCCTTCCGCAAGGGCGCCGACTACCCGCTGCCTAGCACGGCGGAGCTGTAGCAGCTGTGGCAGGCGCGCCAAGGGGAGATTTCTCGGGTATTTAGGTACTTATACCCCGTGGACGTCTCCCTTCCGCAGACGAGCGGCGATGCTTTGCAGGATGATATCAACTCTGATGCGGGTTTCCTGGGCGTCCCGACGGTTTTTTTACTGGCGACGACAGCATGGCGTAGCAGTCAGTTCTAATACTGTCAGCAACTTAACCCGAAGATCAACCCCGGAGCGGCCAAGATTGCACTCATCGCAGACTTCCCAGCACAAGTACGGACCCGGGTACCTGAGTACCATCCAGGATTATAGTTACTAGGTCCCTATCTATAGCCTGATTGACGTAATCAGCTCTCGTTGGCAACGGAGCAAACCAGTCCATCCCTTCACAGATTGCGCTGTTTGTGTCTTGTAAGCTCAACTGCCTTTCCCGCTCTGCTCCAACACCACGCAAGATTTAATTTTGTCGTTCAATCTTATGCGAATGCTTTAAAAATCCATCTATCCGTCTTGGTTCATGCCGACGTCGACACAGCCCGTTCAAGCCCTTTTTACGGAAATATCGCCCCGAAGTAGCCCGCCATGCTCCGAAAGGCACATAGACGACAGCAAGTCAAATTCGTCCATTCTGTAAACATCAACTGCTTTAAAGTGCATAAAAGAGGAGGCAGGTGAAACACCAGCTGAGAGGCGGCGGCGCGAGGCGGTCCTAGGTATCCGTGCAGCACGCGATACAGCACCCAGAGACAAGTTCCAAAACCTTGGGCGTAGATGCTCAGCGTCTCGATATTCACTGGTGCTTGTCTCTTCTACAAGGCGAAGCAAAAGGACTGATTTATAGATCTATGTGACCCAGTGAGGGCTTTCATTATCCGATGGTATCCGACGATGCTTTTTGATTCGAAGACTCGCCGGCATGCAAGCGGTGATAAACCACAGCGACCAAAAGTGCAATAACCTCGCGGGTGTACACTGTGTCGTTGGGAATTACAACCCCTCTGCAGAGAAAATACGTCATATTCGCTGTAAAGACAAAGACGCAACAGCGCAGTGCCGAACGGCGATCGCTGGCATTGCCAGTCTGGTATATTGCCCCCACACTCGACCAGGCTTCCACGTCACCCTTCGGTGGCTAATCGGTTATTTCAGCCTTGGCGTCCTGCCCCTCGCCACATGCTCGCTCACCTTTACCAATCACCACCAGCCCCGACCAATGTGAGAGGTCACAGCATGACGGCCTTTCACTTTCGCTTGTCTGGGACAGCGGCTGGGTTCCCTGCGCGAAACCCCAGAAAATGCCTCCACGGCTCGGAGCTGTCCTCATTGAGCCGGATGGAGGGCTCCGGCATTTATATCGGCGGTTCGGCAATGCAACCTGCGCCGGCCCACCTCACCCTCTCGGCCACCTATCCTGCGCTTTCCTTCCAATCCACTGCGTGAGGTCCAGGATGCCTCCAAATTGCACCAGGAGGGGGGTCGGCATGGGGAAGACGCCAAGGGGAGGGGAAAGATGGCCGATGTGACTTGGAAACCAGAGGAAAGCATGGATAAAGCACCTCTTCCACCCTCGGCAGGGGCTCCGGGCCCTGGTATCTGGGGAGATCGCTTCTGCTGCTCTGACTGCTTTTGTTGCCGCTTCCCTCAGATCCTCGGCTATCGACACACAGTCGGCACATTCACAGAGCTGGCCAAACGGTATTCGTAACACGCTATCTCCTATATCACCGTGTTAGTCCCGACAAATAAAGAAGAAAGACACGCAAGAAGCCGCGGCCATGCATCTTCTATCCTCAGCAGCGCTCGTCTGGCTGCTAGTGCAGGGCGCGACGGCCCAGAACTGCCAGGCCGTGACGGGCAGGTTCCAGCCAAAGGTTGGGCAGGGCTACAGGGTCAACGCGATCGCGACAGGGCTGCGCTCTCCGCGCCACATAGTCGTCGACACGGCCGGAAACCTGCTGGTGGCCGAGAGCGGCGTGGGGTCCGTGAAGCGGCTCGTCCTCACGGAAAACAACGGCAACGTCTGCGTCAAGTCCAGCAGCTCCATCACCCCGGCACAGAGCGTGAGTTTCTCTTAGAGTCCAGCAATGAGGCAGGGATCGAAAAAGAACTGGCAGAAGCTAATGCGAGGGGCAGACCAACCATGGCATCGCGCTCAGCGCCGACGGCAAGACGCTCTTCACGTCCAACCTCAACAACGTGTACGCGTTCCCGTACAACGCGGAGACCGGGGCGGTGGGCACGAGCAAGACCATCATCACAGGCATGAGCAACGGCGGCACGCACCCGACCCGCGCCATCTTCGCCTCCAAGGCCAGCCCGGACACCATCCTGGTGGCGCGCGGGGCCAACAACAACATCGACACCACGACGCAGCAGCAGTCGACCGGCCGCGGCATCATCAAGTCGTTTAGCATCTCGGCCACGTCGAGCTCGCCGGCCCAGTATGCGTCTCAGGGACAGGTGCTCGGGTGGGGACTGCGAAACATCGTCGGCATGGGAGAGCACCCGGGCGACGGCGGCGTGGTATGAACAGCGGTGTCCTTTGCAGCATGTGACGAGTTGTTGTAGATGTGCCGACTAACAAAAAAATGCCTTTGCTTACCTAGTGGTCTGTCGAGAACTCCCTAGACGACACTCGCCTGAACGGGCGCGACGTCCACAACGAGAACCCGGCCGAGAAGCTCAACTTCCACGGCATGCTCAACAACACCAACAACCCGCGCAAGGGGTTAAACTTTGGATGTAAGCACGTTTCTTTTGTATCTCAAGACCTCTATTACAAAAATCCTTCTGCCTCCAATAAAAAGTATATATAAAAAGAAAAGACACAAAAAGCTGACCCCGGCTCCCTAAAGACCCATCCTGCTTCCCCGCCTGGGACACCCAGCTCCTCGGCATCTCGGGCATCAAAGTAGGCGATCTCTTCATGCCGGACTCGGTGCCGCGCGCGAGCGACTGCGCCTCGCGCGCCACTGGCGCCTCTCAGCTGCGCCCTGGGAATGCCGTATGTCCAAACATAAAACGGAGGTCGCACAGAACAGCCTTAATGAGCCCTAAATCACCCATATCATTCAGACTAAGCCAAGATTCTGACCACTAGGGAAGGTAAGGCAGTAGGTAACCAACTGACCCACACCACGCTCTTACCCCTACTACAGAGAAAGTTTGGCACTCGTCGCCTTCCACGGCAGCTGGAACCGGCGGCCCGCCGACGGCTACCGCGTCATGCGCGTCGACTTTGGCAGCGACGGTCAGCCCGTTGCGAGCCCGCAGAGCACGACCGCCTCCATCCCCGTCATGGAGAACACCAACCTCGGCGCCTGCCCGGGCGCCTGCTTCCGCCCCGTCGGGCTCGACTTTGACCAGAAGGGCCGCCTGTTTGTGTCGAGCGACTCGTCGGGCGAGATTTACGTCATTTACGGCGCGTAGAGGTGCGTGGGCTGCCTACCGTTGGGCTGTGGGGAGGACGCTTTTTTAGGCAGCGTGGGGGATTCTCCTGGTCGTGCCGCTGGTCAACATCCATACAAGGAACGCTTTAGGCGTCTTCATGCCATGACGCATTGCATCGAGGACAGCCCGCCTACCGCATTCCTGCTGCGGATCTCAAATAAGCGTACTCCGTGGCCGCGAATGTGTGGTTACTCTGTAAATACAATACTGTCTGCTCCGCCTTTGGTACCCTGCATGCTATGCCTAAGACTTGGGCGGCCATGACAACCATTCCCTACGTATTCTGTAGCTGCAAGCTAGAGACTCCCTAGCAAGATCTGTTCACGTTCTAGGATCAAAGCCCAGATGCACGAACCCTGAGCTGCGCACGGCGTGGACAGGCGGTTTGCAGGCTCCGATCGCTAGGAGGTTGACCTGCCGCAACAGCCCGGGCCAGAATCGACCCCCAGCAGGGTAGCTCATTCAACACTTCTTGTAGCTCCCCCTTGCCTGTGTACCCCTGTAGAAGGAATTAATTTCGAGGCGGTCCAGAATGGGAGGTCTCCGCCTAAGCTGTTGGCTTGGCGGAGCCAGCAACTCAGGCTCATCCTTCGTGGCAGCCAGCTGATTCTAGATCGGCGACTTGGCAGTAGACATGTGCGTACAAGCAAGCCTCTTCTGCCCCGGTTCATAGCGCCATTGGAACAAGACGCCGAGAAGATATCGACTACACACGCCCCTGGCGGTACATCACCGTCAAATAAACGGAGACTCGGCATGACACACTGCACCGTCGATACTCTCCTTCACCGCCAGCACGATGTACCGTATTTCGTGTACCTACGGGATCTGTAGCCGTCGCCCGGTGTGCCCCGACCCCTCTCACAGCGAGCGGCCCAACGGCCTCGAGTCGAAGGAACGATGGATGACCATTCCACACACAGACACAGCCTGCGGTGCGCAGTCGCCTGACACACAAGACGCACGCCAAGTGCGCCAACGTCGTGCTGCTCGCGATCCTGCCGAAAGAGCAGCAAAGGAAAAGAAGACATGGGTAGAGAGGTGTGGACGCCTGTCGGCCCAATGTGTTGCCCTGCAGACGCCAACATGCATGGCGTCTATGCAGCTTACATCTTGCCAGCTGGAGGGTGTGCTGCGCTGGCGGATCAAGAACCGGCCGCGTCGATATCCCGCGTGCCTTCTCTCGGTAAAGCGGCGGCTGGTTTCTGCTCTATGCACGGCTACTTGACCGCCCGCTTCTGAGAAGGATTTTGCACATGAACACATCTGCCTAAACAACGACACTAGCAGCACTACGCCAACAGCAAGTCCTTGCAGATCGGCCGAAGACTGGCAGACCTCCAAAGAGACGTGGCGGAACCAGAGCTGCCGAGGTGGAGATGAGGCCGTGTATGAGGCTTACAAGACTGGTTACACCGCACAGGTGTTGGCGGCACACAGGCAGGCAGGCAGGCAGGCAAGACTCCGCGGGCCAACAGTGAACAACCTACATATGTGTCAGGCGAAGACCAGGAAAGCAGCCCAGCCTCCAACGGCAGCAGGATTCGGGGATCACGGGCGCGGCAAGAGGATTGCACTAGATAGGTAGTTGGCAGTCACTCCGGCCGGTAAAACTCCAGCCGGCGAACCACGTCCCCGCGGCCATCCGGATCAAGTGGCGTGGCTGGACAAGATCAGTGCATCCATCCATGGGCCGCAGACAGCGGCCATGCCAAGGCTCTCTGAACTACCCAAGTATGTAAGCATCCGAGACCAAAGCCCGCCTGACCGCCACATCCCCAGTCAAGCAGGGGAGTGAACGCAAGGAAATAGCAAAGTCGAAGAAAGTGAGCAAGAAAAAACAATCAGACCATGCATGCTGCAAAGCAATAGTCTGGAAGGCCGCATGGAAGGCGGCCACCTGCGAGCGGGGGTCACGCCCTGCTTCCCTCCATCCATCCACCACCGACCGCCCTTCCATGGCTGGTCGGATCCGGGGAACGAGGAGTCAGGCAGTTCAGATGCCGGGGATGGGATAGTCTGCCAAGGCTGCCGCCGAGGCCACTAAATTGCCGCGCTAAAAAGAGAAGAGGGAGGGGATGGGGTGGATATCACGCTAGAGACGCACAATAAGCGCCGCTAGCGCTCGCTTGCGGCGTCTGATCTGATGCTAGCATGTGAAGTCAATATATTGACCGCCAAGGCCAAACGTGGAGGGGTTCCAAGGGTGCCCCATATTGCCCGTTGGCGACTTGTCACTAGACCAGCTGAGATGTCCCTCAGCCATCAGCAAGGGTTGTACAACTGGGAATGGCCCCGGGCGGGCAGCGCGGGACTCGGGCGTAAATAGAACCCAGCAAGCTCAAGCTCGAACGGGGGTGCGGGGAGCACGGCGACGTTGCTTTCCCCTCGCTACCTAGCGCAATGTCGTGTAGCGAGGGGGAGCTTGCCAACGGATCCTGGACCAAGACAACCAGCAACCAAAAAACAAAAACCTGGGAGCAAGATGGTGGACACGCGGTTACGTTGCAGCTGTCGGCCTCGGCCAGTGTGATGGCGCCGTTAAGCGCCAGGTCCCCACAGAGGGTCTTTGCTCGCGATTGGCGGAGAGCTTGGCCGCTGCTGGTGGGGCCCACGTGAAGAAGCTCCCCTCGGACCTTGCCGGAGACGCCAAGCATTGCAACGGTCCGCAGAACAGAAAAGGAAAAAAGGCTTGCGTCGGGGCAGCCCGGCTGTTCAGCATAGACTTTTCATGCCGTCGATCACAATGCCGAAGATAGCGGCAGGCGAAGGGGGCTCATCGGCCACGGAGAATAGCGGCCGCCGCCGAGGAGGCGAAAGTCAATCTTGGTTGGGAGTGCATTGAGTCTAAATCCAGTTCCCACGCGTTTCGACGCGACTCTGCGGGAAAGCTTGATACCCTTAATTCGGTCTGCCCGAATTTGGCTCTGTCTGCCCTGCCACAAGGCTGACATCTCCGCGGTGACTTGAGGTCGGCCGGCCGGGATGGATGATGATCGGGTGCGGCTCCTTTCTTTCTCTCTCCCCCTCTCTTTGTTTCTCGTATCATCATCATCGCCGCATTAGCGCGACGGAGTAAAGTGCCGAGAAAATTCGTATCAGCGCCGATCCCCCATTTTTTTCATCCGCCGTGACAGCCCTACGACATTTGGGGAACCCCTCACCCCTTGGGATGCCGTCACATGGAGCAAACATGTTTTAGAATGGGATTATGGCGATCATCAGTACCAGTGTGCACGCGGAGGTGAAAGGAAGAGAAAGGGACAGAGAAAAAAAGGGGTGGCGGAGAATATCGCACAGCCTTGCGAAGATGAAACAAGGACGACACGGACCGTTTAATAGAAACAAAACATTTTGTGGAGAACGAGGGGCAAAAGCCCAGCCGCAGCAGCTCGGTTTCGCGGTTTTGCGCCTGCACTTGCAGCCCGACGCCGCGGCAGGGACGGGGAGCTGTTGGTCGCGCACGAAACAGCGACAGGGAGGCTGAGACCTCGTGTTGTAGGTCGTCGGCAGGGCCAAGGAGGTCGTTCGCCGTTAGTCGACATAAGGCTAGATTGAAATGTTTTCTGGTTTGCCTGAAACCGGCCCCATTGGACCGGACCTTTGGACCGACAAGGCTGCTAACCGTTAGCCTGGAATTTTTCCAAAAAAGACCAGACGAGGGGAAACAATGGAAGAAGCAAAAACAGCGAGTCGTCGCACTGGTGGCTAGCGGGTCTTCCTCGCCGCCTCCCCGCTGTCAGCATGTCAGGGCTCTGCCCCGTCCCTGCGAGGAGGCTCCATGTCCGGTCCTCCGCACTGACACGGTCTGTCGCGTCCTTCAATTTCCCTCTCTGCCGTGGACTTCGTCTTTGTCTTTTTCACCTCAACCAGGGCGGCCGGCGCATCCATGATTGACCTCGGTCCCAACAGTCTGGTTAGATTAAAATCGGGAAGCGACCATGCTAGGCAGGATGCGAGCTAGCCATGGTCTACGCACGTAACATGCATACCGTACCGTAAGCTTGCTCGGAAAATGTTGGCCCTTGGCTCGCGTCTCCCGCTCACACAATATCTAACATCTCGGCTATTTTAGGGGTCAAATCTTGGGGTGTTGGCACCAGATGGATGGAGCGGGGGATGGTGGTCAGCACATCCATCGCGCATGTTGGACGAGCCAGGTGAGCACCAGCCTGCGGCGCCGATGCTATGGAATCACACCCTCCCTTTTGGCAGCACTCGATCGGCTTCATCTAGATCCGCATTCTTTCCCCGGTCACACGCCTGGGAAGCGGAGTGGTACAGCGCATGCCACGGCGAGGCTCTGCCATGTGTCTTATCTGCCCCGCGTAGCGTGGAGGGTTATTTTTATTTTTCAAAAGCATTGCATGCAAGTCATCATCATGTTGTTGCCGCCCTCTCTTCATTCTCACGGCGTTTTAGCCCCCCGGCTGGACGTTGGTGATCGACAGTCAAACATCGCATGGCAGCTCCTTCAGGTGACAAACGCGCTTCTCCGCACACGAGCATGATATCATGTCCACGAGACGAAATCGGCCCGCACCATGTGGAAGCGATCCGAGACATTCACCTGAGACAATGACAACCCATGTGTCGTCGACCTGAACGACGGCACTCATCGCCAACGGAAGAGGGGTCGGATGAGATACGACCGTCACACTTTGATTGCGGGCTGGAACCCTGCGACGAGCGGGTAGCCCTTTCGTACTGTACGGAATATCCGGCTCCACCGCCCCGACGCGACGCCGTGTGAACGGGTCTGCCATGTGCAGTATGTAGAAAAGCCAACGGCGACAAAGGCTCCTTTGGAGAGTCAGGCCTCGAGGGGAGTCGGGTTGCATTTTCAGGGGTCGCGCTTTTGCCGCATGCGACCAGAGGAAGCCCGTGCGGGAAGACAAACAACAGTTCAGGCCGACCGAAAGGGCCGAGCAGCACTAAGAAGCCCTGGAAGAGAACCAGGCCGACAAGAAACAGATGGGGTCTGTGCCATTGATTGCGGGAGTGGGCGGGGGTGCATGGCATCCATACCGGATGGAGGAAACGGAGGCGGACGAGAAGAAGAAGAAAAAAACGGTGGAGGGCAAGGCGGCGAACAGCGCTCGCTCGCTCGTTCACTCACAATTACAACATATATGTGCACTCAGCCAATATTCTCGATCGTGGGTACCATCGGCGCGGGGGGGAATCCCATATCGGGCATCCCAAGAACGAAGCGAATATGGTCAATTTCTCCAGGCCGTGCCGCCGTCGTAATTACAATAGTCGGGAGAAGGACATTCCAGCAAAGCGCCAGCCACTCAGCAGTCAGCCAGGATGGAGGTTGTGTGGCACTGCAGCCCTCCATCAAAGGTGGCCCATCCGCCGGGCCGTTCTAAATTTGCAGCCGGACGCAGCCCACAGCAAAAAAGCAGAGTTACGGCCTTATCAGCAGCCCCGCGGACCCTGGCCGCGGTCGTGTTAGTGCGGGCAGGCCAGTGGCCGACAGCATGCATACAGCTAGGGGGAGAGGGTCCCGACTACGCTGGATCGGGCAGGCAGGGCCAACCGGGGAGCATTCCAAGTGGGAAAAAAAGAATTTGAGGTCAGCAGAGGAGCAAGGAGCGGCTTGGCTTGACGACCTGCATCTGACGGGAGATTTTTTTTGCGAGGAGGCATTTTCCCTGGCCAGCAGCAGCGGAAGCAACGCAGAAGCAAGCTGGTGGGCGCAGCTGGGATGCATTGCAGGACACTTGCAGCTGCAGCGCGGTTGCGCGTCTGTTTGTTGTCTCCCGTTTCGACGACGCCCGCACGGTTTTGGTTCTTACGCCCGCCCACTGTACCGGGCTGCGCTTGTGCACCAGCCTCGCAGGGTCCTTATTAGCGTGCGGCTTTCGAGCAATCGATCAACAGAAGAAAAAAGAAAAAAAAAACAATGCCATTCACAGATTAGCTATTCCTTGTCCCTTCCATCCGGCCCACAGATTTATGCCGAGAGAGCGCTTCTGCTGGGGACAGAACCGAGGTGAACGTCAGCGGGGAGTGTGGGCCGTTTGTTTTTTTCTTGTCTTCTTTTCTCGAGCGTATAGTGCTACTAGTACAAATTTGGATCACGGGGGGTTGCTGCCTCTCAGCGCTGTCCCCGCGACGGCGCCTATCCGAATGTAGCCCAACCCGATATTTCAAGGCCGGCAGTTTTCCTGGGTAACCCAGTATGGAAGGGAAGGGATCCCGGAATCAAGTCCGCTATCATCAAAAGGATGGAAGGGCGCACAGTAGCACGGCTGTCACCCTGCACTGAGCATGCCGCAGTCCTGGCCTGGCGCCTTTTTTTCCCCTTCCGTTTTCTTCTCTTGCTACCGTCGCGGCTGCTCGTTCCCGCTCCTTCCGTTTTTGCGCTTGCGTCCGCGGATAACTGTTGGCCTGCCACTAAGCCGACCCACAAGATCTCGCTTGTATCTTTTCTAATTTTGCTGTGCCGTTTTTCTTTGCATGGGTCTGACCAGGAGCCCCAGCCGCTCCCGGCCGCACCTGCCCTCCCAGGATTCCCCTCCAAAACGACCCTTGTTCAAAAAATTTAGACGAAAAGTCTTGACTTGGTGTCAGGGGCAGCCCGGACCACATTGCAGCCAGGCCGGCCAGGGGTGGGTGTTTTGGTACGACGGATGCCACCACTAGGCTTTTGACAGCGCTAGCAGAAGCACACGGGCAGCCTTCCGCTTTCTTTTTTGCCCCCTTGTTCTTATTTTCTACGTCCCTTTGTTTCTCCTCACGACGCCGGATCCTATCTGCCTGCCTTTTGCTTTTCGGCCTCGGTCAGGGCTGCCAACGAGAGGGACATGAGTGGAGGCGAGTGACCATGCCTAGGCAAGTTCCCGCCTGTGACGCTCACAGGGCAGATTACCACGGCCGTCTTTGGCGGCCACCCTCCCGCTCCACCATTCCGCTGTCCTCCCTCTCATCATCTGATTCTAAGAAAGGGAGCAAGGTGGAAGCGCCAGGTGCCTCTTACATACGCCATTACGAGGAGAGGTGAGAATGCGATGGGAGAATGGGAGGCTGCGCCATCATGCTGGGTTGACACACCCCGAAAGGAGAGCCCTTTTCTCCTTTCCATTCCTCGAGACAAGCGTCATCTCCTGACCATGACCGAGCACTATCCCTGTGCTCTTTGAGCCGTTTTCCGCGTGCTGCAGGCCGCCTCTACAGCCATTCTCTGGATGGGCCAGGGGGGGTCTGCGCAAGCTCCGTTTCCCGAACACTTAGCAAGAAAAAGCCCTTGTTCTGGCGTCTTCCGTCCTTGGACCTGGGTCAACACCCACACCCCTCCGTTCTCCACCACATCTCCTCCCCTGGCAACCCCAGCGGTGTCCCTGCAATAGATCCGCAAACGTTGCGATTCCCCGTCCAAGGGTACAAAGAAACCTCTTAGTCACGCAGGGGAGTCTGAGCGTGGAGACTGGGCTCTGGATGACACCCTCCTCCTCGAAGCGGGCCTGGCTGCGCACCACGCCGCTTATAGACGGGGGCCTTGCCCATTACCCTGCATCACCACGAGCGCCACCCGTAGCTCAGATCCTCGCGTGTATTGATAGAGGTGAGGTGAAGATATAAACCTCTTCCACCCCTCCTCCACTGACGCACTGAACATCCCTCCTCCCCATCATCCATCAGCCTTGAGCCTCAAAAGAGACCTCCCGCCCTGACGTTTTCCTTTCCTACATTTTCCTTTGCATTGTTTCTCGAGACTTCACTTCATTCCAAGCTCAGCGAGCACTTTGCCAAGTACAACCACTATATCTGCGCATCTTGTCTTCCTACTGCATAACCAGCGTCGCTAGATCGACACTCCCCACAGGGTCTCCGACTATCTAGCCGAGCCAACTTTTTCCCCACACAACCATCACCATGCTTTCAAGGACCTTCTTCGCCGCCCTCGTGGCCACTGCTGTAGCTTCGCCCTGCCGCCCCCCGCCCGGCGCCAAGCCCACCCTTCCCAGCACTGGCGGTATGTCTTTCGCCCAACATTCCCTGCTCGCCTCTCAGCCCGGATGAACTCCGAAGCTGGCCTTATGATATAGACGTTGGACTGACGGCCGACCCCATTGCAGCTGTCGACCTGCCCGCGCCGAACCCTGTGGGCACCCTCAAGGCCATTGCCCTCGGCCACGGCATCCAGAACTACACGTGCGCCGATGGTGCTGCCAACGCAACCGCCGCGGGTGCCCTTGCTGTCCTATACGACGTCACCTCGCTGTTCCCGGGCACGCCAGGCACCGGCCTGTCCCGGGAGGGCTTCGACAGCTTGACTAGTGCCGTCCTCTGGACTCAGGACCTGCCTCTGAACCTCGTGGACCCGGCGGCCGCCAAGCCCGGCACGCCCGACGCGCCCAACAAGAACATGCCCGCCTCGTCCTACGGCGCCGCTGCAGGCAACCCCTTCGCCGCCCCCGCCGACATCAAGCTCGGCGATATGCCGCCGCTCAAGTTCCTCGGCCATCACTTCTTCGACGCCTCCAACGCGCCCACCTTCGACCTTTCCGCCCGCAACATGCGCTTCGCCGTCAGCCTCAAGGAGTCGGTCAACCAGCCCGCCCAGTCCGACAAGGGCGTGCTGGGAACCGGCGCCGTCAAGTGGCTCCTGCTCAACGACAACGGCAAGGGCCAGAGCACATTGGGCGCAACGAGCCAGGTCTACCGTGTCATCACCGCCGGCGGCGCCGCCCAAGCATGCAGCGCCAACGGCGCCGTGCCCAAGGGGAGCGTGCCTTACACCGCCTTCTACTGGTTCTTCGCCTAAATGCGCCTCGTCTTTGCGTTTATTAGCTCGCAACAACAACAAAAAAAAAACACAACCAGAGATGTCCCTACACGCTTTGTAATGTGGGCGGCGGCTGCCTCGGCCTCACTGTCCCCTTTTTTTTCGCCGTCACTCGCTCCACGGCCACTAATCAGCATATACGCCATATATGCATGGCCATGCTCTATTCTACCCCTTCTCTTCTTCTTTTTCTTTGGTTGACTACATGCTGCATAGCTGATGGTTTTCCCCTCTTCCACTTGTTTTAACATCTCTTTTTTTCTTCGGTTTTGTTTTATGAGTGCGGATATACCCACCCAAAGGTACTGGGATGAGGACGTGGTCACATTTTGGATTGGTTCTTGGCTCTTGGCTCTTTTAGCAAGGCTTGCCCGATAGCATAGGGCAGGCGGGAGGACGGTCTGGTCTTTTCTTATTTTTTTTTCTTCCGGAGGGGGTTTGGTTGATTGCTTCCATTTTGCATACGACACTGGGCAATTTCATTTTACACCTAGGTATGGCAGAGCAAAATAAAATGAACATGGAGTCGTCTCGAAAAAAATAAAAAATAAAATAAAAAATAAAAATAACTTGGCAGCCAAGCTTTTTGTAATGGCCAGGGTGCATGAATGCGAGGGCGACTCAGTCGACGCGAGGCACGCCGTCAAAGCCACAATGCCACAAGTCAGTGGCCAATGTAACGCCGCCTGGGGCTCCTTCGCTCTTCCCCTTGCTCGGGCTCGCCCACGACTTGGCACTTTGGGATGCATGTGCAGCAGGTTCATCCTATCTACGGTGACACCTCAGCTGTAATTCTGAGCGGGATGGAGGCTGAATCTTGGGATATTTATGATGGAAACCGCGCTGGGTGTCTCTTGTCGAGGGCCATTGGACATCTGTTTGGAGAGGTGTCCGGACCAATCAGGAACCAGAATTTTCTAGGTACTAGCGTTTAAATGTATCGCCCGCACAAACACTTGCATAAAAAGGGACACCTCCGAGCATTACCGGGACAGGGAAAAGCCCATCGACCGCCGTGAAAGAAAAACTTCCGTGGGGTAGAGGTACCTACCAAGGTAGGGAGGCACTGATCTGCGGACGAAACCGCGATTGAGACACTAGGTTTATGACGTACCTCGCCGGTCAAAACCTTCCGTCGATACTTGAGTGCTCTTGGCGAAACGAGTGCGATCAGCAAGTCGGCAGGTTAGCAGCGTGCAAAGGGATACCCAAAATCCCGTTTCTCAATGCCGTCGGCACATTCCACCGGAATCAGCTTAATGACATGCATGATCCGAGGGCTGTGTAGCTGCCAGCTGCAGATCTTCCCTATGGACCTGGAGATCTTTTCCCATCCGGGTTTACCGACTTCTCGACATTCAAATTTGTGGCGCACTTCCGTGCATTCCAATGCGTTGCTCAGAGACCCCCGTCCATAGTTCTGTGCTCCTGTTTGGTCTTTCGACGCGACTTGTTTACTCTTCTCCTTGGTTGAGCTTGGTTCCTGATGCTTCAGTTACAGCGCCTAGTTATCGAACGCTGCCGACTGAAAGCTCAAGACACTGGATCACACCGGGTTGGAGTATATGACAATGATCTATTCAATTCATCACGGACTGGCGGAAACCTTTCTATGTAGGAGGCCAGATGGTATCAAATACTACTAAACGTAACGCCAGCGTCCCATCCCGTTATACTCTCATCCTCCCTCGATCGTCTATCAACAACAAGCCTCTCGGGCCATTGTTACAAGGCGAGAACAGCGACAGCAGCCGCGAAGCCAACGCCGGCCAGGTTGCGGCCAGCGGCGCCAGGGGCAGTGGCCCCGGCGCCGGGAGCGCCGGTCTTGGTTGCGGCACCGACCATCGAAGTGGCGCCAGCCAAGCCGGCTGAGACGGCGGAGGTGGCCTTGTTGACCCCCGAGCTGAAGACGTCGCCGCCCTTCTCGGCAGCGACGAGACCGCAGATCTGAGGCATGAGACCGGCGGCCTCTGCGGTGGGAGGAGCACCAAGTTAGTTACGCGGGCACAGATGATGGTTATATAAAACTGAGTAGCAGGCTCGAGACGTACTGGTGACATCGTCAAAGCTGCAGCCCGAGGCGATGCAGCCCTTGGACTTGTCGGTCATCTCGAGCAGCTTGCCGCACTGGCACTTAACGTTGGCCTCATCGCAGCCAACCTCTTTGGCAGCCGCACCCAGGCACTTCAGTGCGCAGCTAGGGATCTGGGCAGTAAGCTCGGCAATGGTGGCGGCGGCGCTGACGGTCACCAGGGCGGAGAGGACGGCAGTGGTGAAGAAGCGCATCTTGATGGCGAGGGTTGGCGTTGTAAGGTAAAAAAAAAAAAAAAATAGGTAAAAAGTATATGCGAGTGAGTGGATAAGTCGAGGAGGACAACCGGTGTCGACCAAGTTTTAGAGCGAGGTACGGAACGAACGTAGCGTAACCTTGGAAGAGGTCTGTGGAAAGCTTGAACAAAAGTTGATGAATGATAGGGCTGGAAGGAGAATGCGAGAAGCAAGGTGCGGCCGGGCAGAGCCTTTTATCGGCAGGGCAAGAGGACGTTTCGCTTTGTGAACGCCTCCTCCTTAGAACCCAGGGGTAACACTGACCAGGATGGTCAGACACGGATGGCCACAAAGTCGCATCGCGAAGAATCCAGGGGTCTCGCACTCTGGCTGACGTTGGTTATGCGATGGGAGCAGAATTGGGATCCGCCTCGCGTATCCACATGCTCATCTTCCAGGGGCGCGGGAACCCAGCAATGGATGCCCATCGCGATGATCCCTCCGCGTGTGGCTTGAGCTTGGCGTGGCTCAGCCTTCGCCAAGCGTGTGATGTCCTGTCAGGACCGCCAAGCTCACAGTTACATAAGCGAAGCGCAGGATCTAGCCAGATTTGGGTTGCGAGTGCCACGCCGGAATCAGCGTCATGCAGGCACAAGACATTGGAGCTTTGAGCCACGACGACCAAACGCGCCGGGAGTGACCGCACTTCAGAACCTCAGGCCAAACGACGATCCCTCGCACTTCCCACAGCATAACGAGATACCATCCATTGCGACTGCAGGCTGCACAGACGATACTGATGCATCCGCAAGCGAATTGATTCGGTTCTGCGCAGGACCCATGCCGGTTAATTCTCCATTGTAAGCACACCTTTCTGCCTGCGCTCGCTTTTCAGTCCATGCTGGTGGGCGCAAAGCCCCCGAGCCCAGTTCCGCTGATCTAACATCCGGCCTCGACAGACTGACATCTCCCCGGGTCTCATGACCGCCGTGCCCCTGTCCGACTCACCTCTACTGGCCCGCAAAAAATGGACAAAGGCTCTGGCAGCTCCCATGGCATACCGCTGCTTCCCTTGAACCGTCCCAACCTGCCGACCATCAGCGGCGACGACGAACGAGAGGCGGTGCGGTCCAGGCCACCGAGCCATGCGCGCACGACCTCTGCACAGTCGAGGATCGTCGCCAACGAGTACTCGTTCCTGTCACCAACCGAGACCGCCGCCCGCCTCAGGACCTCGCTTACTCATGGCCTCACCCCCAACGAGGCTATAACGCGCATCCACGAATATGGCCCCAACGAGATCCCCCACGAGCCCCCGGAGCCGCTATGGCTACGATTCATCGGTCAATTCAAGGAACCGCTGATTCTGATGCTACTGGTCTCGGCCGCGGCATCTATATTCCTTGGCAACACCGATGACGCCGTCAGCATCACCGTCGCTGTCACTATCGTTGTCACCGTCGGTTTTGTGCAGGAGTACCGGTCGGAGAAGTCCATCGAGGCTCTGAGCCACCTGGTTCCAGACCATGCCCACCTCATACGGACCCAGATGCCCAAGACTCCCATCACGGGGCGCCCGCCGAACTGGCAACCCCCGGATGCTGGCAGCAGTGGTGATCAACCCCCTTCGGGAGCCACCACCCCGGGAGAGGCGGCCATGGAAGCCACCTCATCCAAGGTCATGGCTTCGCAGCTGGTTCCGGGCGACCTGGTCATGTTCACAACCGGCGATCGCATCCCTGCCGATATCCGTGTGACCAAGGCCATGGATCTGACTATCGATGCGTCGAACCTCACCGGCGAGAACGAACCCGAGAGAATAACGACTGCCGCCCGCCCGCGAGACCAGCGCTCTCTCACGCCCTTTAGCGGCACCAGCCTGCAGCTCCCCAGCCCATCCTTCGAGACTAAGAGTCGGGCCAGCGAGGACGCTTCTCAGGCGCCGAAAAATGTCGCCTACATGGGCACGCTGGTCAGATCCGGCCATGGCCAAGGGATCGTCTTCGCCACCGGAGGAAACACGCATTTTGGAACCATCTCGCTGAGCGTTTCGGGCACGGAGAGCCCTCGGTCACCTCTGCAACTCTCCATGGACGAGCTGGGCGGGCAGCTCAGCAAGTTCTCCTTTGTCGTTATCGGTCTTATCTCCGTGATTGGATTTCTTCAGGGAAAAAAGCTGCTCGAGATCTTCACCATCTCGATTTCGCTTGCCGTCGCCGCCATCCCCGAAGGCCTGCCTATCATTGTCACCGTCACGCTTGCTCTTGGTGTCCATCGCATGGCTAAGCGCAATGCGATTGTCCGCAAGATGCCCAAGGTGGAAACTCTCGGTTCAGTAAACGTCGTGTGTACAGACAAGACAGGTCAGTCCGACCACCATAGATCATTTACATCTTCATTGGGCGCTGACCTAGTCATGTTTTCCAGGCACTCTCACCATGAATCACATGACTACGACCAAGATGTGGTACTTTGGCCAGCCAAGCTCTGTCAGTGTTGATTCGGACGACGAGTTCACCGAGGCGAAGCCGGATGCTGCGACCTTGAGGATTCTGCGCATTGGAAACATCGCCAATAATGCGCGTCTTGCGCATCAGTACACCGAAAACGGCGCGGCTGCTAGGGCGGTGCTCACGTCGACTCTCGGTAAGGGCGAGATGAGTTCGTCCTACACGCGCTGGGTTGGACAGCCGACAGACATTGCGATGCTCGACCTCCTGGACCGATTCAAAGAGCATGACATCAGGGGATCGGTTGGACAACGCGCCACCGAGACGCCCTTCAGCTCGGAGAGGAAGTGGATGGGCGTTACTATCGCGGCTGAGGGTGGCAAGAGTGACAAGGAGTTTGCGTATATCAAAGGCGCCATCGACAGGATCCTGGCGAGCTGCGACACTTACATTACTGGTGAAGGTCGCGAGTTTGTCCTTGATTCGAACCGTCGGCAGGAAGCCCTGGAAGCTGCTGATAAGATGGCAGCCCAGGGACTTCGCGTTCTGGCTTTTGCGAGCGGTCCTGTTAGCAGATCTGCCAAAGGCAAGGCTGCGCTTGCGTCGACTCGAAGCAGCACTCCGTCCGGCGAGAAGACGGATGAGTGGCACCCGGCGACCAACGAGGAACCGTACACTGGCCTCACCTTTGCTGGGCTGGTCGGCATGAGCGATCCTCCTCGGCCCGGAGTTGGACGCTCAATTAGGAAATTGATGCGCGGCGGGGTCAAGGTTGTCATGATAACAGGCGACGCCGAGACGACAGCAGTTGCCATCGGGCGCCAGTTGGGAATGCAGATCGCGACACCCCGCGAGCACACGGACAGCCAGGTCAGCGTCCGGCCCGTGCTTCGTGGCGACGAGGTGGATGCCATGTCGGAGGAGGAGCTGGCACAGGCGATGCAGACGACTACCGTGTTTGCGCGAACCAACCCGGACCACAAGATGAAGATTATCCGAGCACTTCAGATGCGTGGCGACATCGTGGCCATGACGGGTGACGGTGTCAACGACGCGCCGGCGCTCAAGAAGGCTGATATTGGAATTGCTATGGGGCGTCACGGTACTGACGTGGCCAAGGAGGCGGCCGACATGATCCTTACCGACGATGACTTTTCTACGATTCTCCACGCCATTGAGGAGGGCAAGGGCATCTTCAACAACATTCAGAACTTCCTGACGTTTCAGTTGAGCACCAGCGCGGCTGGCCTATCCCTCGTCCTGATCTGCACGGCCCTCGGATTCAAGTCGCCGCTCAATGCGATGCAGATCTTGTGGATTAGTGAGTGAAATACATCTTGGACAGATATTCTGTGGCCTATTGCTAAACGAGCATCCCCAAAACAGACATCATCATGGACGGCCCTCCCGCGCAGTCGCTGGGTGTTGAGGCGGTGGACAAGGACGTTATGAACCGACCGCCACGCAAGCGCAACGACCCAGTCCTGACGCGGCAGCTCATCATGCGGGTAGCACAGTCGGCGACCATCATCATGATCGGAACCATGCTCGTGTACACGCGCGAGATGCTCGAGGACGGGAAGGTGACGCGGCGCGACACGACCATGACGTTCACGTGCTTTGTGCTCTTCGACATGTTCAACGCGCTCGCGTGCCGGTCCGAGTCCAAATCGGTGCTCCGGGGCGAGATGGGCTTGTTCCGCAACTCGCTATTCAATTGGGCCGTGTCGCTCAGCCTGGCGGGCCAGCTGCTCGTCATCTACTTCCCCTGGCTCCAGGAGGTGTTCCAGACCGAGGCACTGGCCCTGACGGACCTCCTGTGGCTCGTCGTGCTCTGCAGCACCGTCTTCTGGGTCGACGAGCTGCGCAAGTGGCTCAAGTACGGCCGTAGGAGGTTAGGCGGCAACTACAGCCAGGCCGTGTAACACAAACGTAGAGAGAGGAGTATAGATGTAATAATAGAGCATGCGCTGTTATTAGTTGAACATCATCTTGACGATCATTCCCGTTTTGGTACTTTTTCTACGTGCTTCGTTTTGTTACGCTAATCGCAAGGCATTTCAGCGTGCCGCCAAGACGAACGACAACAGCTGAGATTTCGGGCACTATGCAAGCAGGTCGCAGCACGCATGCCCTGCGCCTCCAACCAGGGTGATCTCGCCCAATTATGGAACTGAATTGATGGTCGGAGCAATCAAGGCAGTGGCCCTGGCACCCTAACAAGCGTCGGCATCCAATCGCCCACCTCCACGCTATTGAGGCGCCGTGGCGTTGCCCCTCTCCTCAGTCTCCTTGGTAAGGCTGTGCTTACCCGTCACCCTCCTATTTTTTTTCTTCTCTCTCTCTCTCTCTTTCGTGGTTCCATTGTTTTGGCTGTCATTCTCGCCCTCTTCCTCGACGAGCCCCTCTCGATGGCGGCGAGTGCCTTTAGGCGTCGCTCCTTAATCTCGTTTCAATACCAACATTAGTAATTCGTCTTACAAGGAGATTTCCTCGTTACCTCTTGTTTCCGGCGTACTTGGTCGAAACGCGTTTTTCTGTGGTCGACGCGTCTCTTCCTTCTTGCTGGCTATGGCCGGCCGAAGAGTTGGCCATGGCCAGCCGAAGCTTCGTGGGGCCTCAGTCAGGGATTCCTCCCGAAGGCTTGACTGTTCTCTGGGTGCCTGAGACTGAGCCATCGGTAGAGTATGTCTCGCAACGCATTCAGAGCTACTGATTACCAAGAGAATCCTGACTGACATGAATATTCCGACTACAGCATAGTCTTTGTTCACGGCTTTACAGGCCACCCCTATCATACCTGGCGCAAAACTGGGGTCCAGGGACTCCAAGCCGATGTCGGAGATGTCGCTGAACCCCCGAGGAAGCTTCAAAGGCTTCTGCACCGCTCCACAGCCCGCGAGAGCCACTCGGTGTACTGGCCTACGGATCTGCTACCCAACACGATCTCAGATGCCCGGATAATGACATATGGGTACGACACTCATATCAGGCACAAGCTCATCGGCCATCGCCCCAGCCAGAACACAGTCCACGATATCGCTTCGAATTTCCTAGTAGCACTTGAGGCAAAAAGGCGTGACGCCATAGACAAGCCCCTGATCTTTGTTGCGCACAGCCTGGGAGGAATCGTTGTCAAGGAGATGTTGAGGCGATCCCAGGGCCATGCTTCGCACAGCCATCTGCGG
Source organism: Magnaporthiopsis poae ATCC 64411 (assembly GCA_000193285.1). NCBI lineage: Eukaryota > Fungi > Ascomycota > Sordariomycetes > Magnaporthales > Magnaporthaceae > Magnaporthiopsis > Magnaporthiopsis poae. The sequence goes on from GL876968.1 coordinate 2,542,853, forward strand.
CAGATCGCGTCTGCGACAAACGGCATGGTATTTTTTGGGACACCGCACTCCGGAGCCGATCCTCGAGGCCCCCTACTTCACGCCATCGAACTTATTGCGAGCATTCTTGGCGTCACCGTGAATCAAACAGTCGTCGACACCCTCCTGCCCGGTGCCGAGCTGCTGCGGCAGCTTAGTGTCGAGTTTCCTGTTATGGCGCAAAGAGAAGGGTGGTCTATTCACTCTTTCCAGGAGCAGCTTGGTGTACGGTCGCTTGGTGGTAAAAAAGTAAGTCTAACCCAGAGTGGCGTTAATAATATCATTCGATACTGAGAGTGATTCTCATCTTTACTGTCTCAGGTTGTCGAAGACACATCGTCCTGTCTGCACTCGCCGTTAATAGAAGTCACCGAGCATATTGCGAACGATCACATGGACATGTGCCGCTTCTCAGGGCCTCTCGATATGGAGTACGGAAAGGTCGCAGCAGCCCTAGAACGTCTTGTCCAGCGTGGTCGGAGAGCAGACAACACGCGAGGCGGAGCACCAGACCCAGCGCTGCCGGGTACTGACGCCCAGCGGTGCAAGGAGGTTGTTGAATCCCTGGCCTTCGAGCAGATGGGTGACCGCCAGATGGGCATCAAGCGCGCTCATCGAAAGACATGCAGATGGTTTCTCACTCAACCGGAATACATCAACTGGCAGGACGAGACGAAGATGAAGGAGACCAACGGGGTGCTTTGGATCAAGGGCAAGGCAGGCACCGGAAAATCGACCCTCATGAAATATCTGCTCGACGGAGCCAAGAAAGGACTAGGCGGAAGCAGAGTCGTGTCCTTCTTCTTCCACGCTCGCGGCGGCGAACTTGAGAAATCGACGACCGGCATGTATCGCCACCTTATAATCCAGATGCTCGGGAATATGACGGACAACGATCTTGCGGCCATCTGGAGGCATTTTATCGAGGACTCCGGGCTGGCAGGCCCAGTCGCATCTCCGCGATGGACAGTGGATCTTCTAAAAGATTTTTTCCGAGCGGCCGTCCTCACCCCGGGCCGTCGGCTGGCCTGTTTTATCGACGCGCTTGACGAGTGCGACGAAGGCGAGATCAGGGACATGTTAGACTTTTTCACCGAGCTTGGAGAGCTATCACTGTCCCAGGGAGCTCCCTTCCAGGTCTGTTTATCAAGCCGGCACTACCCACATATAACAGTCGACAAGTGTCTCGAGCTTAACCTCGATGTGCAAAGCGGCCACGAGCGCGATATTATCAGCTACCTCGAGACCGAGCTTAAGATTGGAAAAAGCAAAGCCGCGAAAGAAATCCGCTCCGAAATGTTAAAGAGCGCATCGGGTATCTTCATGTGGGTGGTGCTTGTCACGCAGATCCTTAACCGGGAATTCGACCGCGGCAATATCCATGCCCTCAAGAAAAAGCTGAAGGAGATCCCCAAGGATCTGAACACCCTGTTCGAAAGCATTCTCACCCGAGATGAAGATAATAAGGCCCAGCTTCTATCGTGCATCCAATGGACACTCTACGCGAGGCGGCCACTAGGCCCCGAAGAACTCTACTTTGCCATAGTGCCATACGATTCGGAGCCTGATGAGCTTGCTATCCGCCATCAGCCCTGGGATCCGGATGAGATCACCGGAGATCAAATGGAGAGGTTCATTGTCAGTTCTTCGAAAGGCCTTGTCGAGGTCACATCGACCAAGAAGCCGACCGTGCAGTTCATCCATGAGTCTATCCGCGACTACCTCTTCCAGGGGGGCTTGGAGAAGGTCTGGCCAGAGCTCAAGGGAGATTTCAGCTCGGTCAGTCATGACGCGTTGAAAAACGACTGCCTCAGCTATATCCAGCAGGGAGCCTTCGAAGTCGAGGCGGGAACGTCGTCAACTGGGGGTTCAGACGCTCGGTCTACTGCGCCCGATCCCCCCGTCGAGACCGTGGGCTCCGCTAGTCCGTCTGGCGACCCCGAGACCCTCCCCGATTCGCCCCGCGAGGCCGAAGATTCCCCTACCCCCCGCGTCGAGAGAAAAAACGAGAACCCAACAAAAAAATCGAAAGGCGGCTCGATCCACAGGGATCGCCTGCGCAGAACATTCCCGTTCCTTCAATATGCGCTGCAGAACGTCATATATCACTCCGACCGAGCGCAGCAGGGTGGCATATGCCAGCTCCAATTCCTCCACGACTTCCCCAAGCATCAATGGGTCGAATTGGACAACGCAGTGTCGGCGTTCAAGTCACGTCAACACACGGCCAAGGTGCCCTTGGTGTACCTACTGGCCGAGCAAAACGCCGCGAACCTCATCAGGGCTTCCCCTGACCCACTCTCGTTCCGTAACTACAGATTGGCAGCGGGCCGTCAAGAGCGTTACGGCGCCCCCTTGGTTGCGGCGATTGCACACGGGTCACACGAGGCAATCGAGCAGCTGCTCTTGTCAGACGCCGACCTGTCTGGACTTATTGAAGACAGTTTCATTACCGATACTTCCGCCCAGCCCCCTAAAGGCCGCCAGAATCTTCAACTAAAATGGGTCCCGGGAGCGCCTATGGCTTCTTACCTCTTTCAATATGGCTACGCTCCTTTCATCAAATTCCTTGTCTCGGCGGCTGCCAAAGCCATGCAACTGAAGGTACTCGACACTGTGACTGTAGAAGCTAGCCTACTGGATACAGCTACATTGGACCTGGCCCTGTCGCAGCCCCGTCAGAATGGGATTCTGAAAGCCATGATCTCGGGGGGCGCATGCCAGCTACCAAGGTATACCGAGAGACTTCGCAGATTCATAGTGGACTCATTCCTCACAGGCGACCTCTCGTGCCTGGAGGGTGGGCTTGCCAATGGCCACGACCGTCCAATCCTGCCGGACGGCAACATCTGGACTTGGACCTACAAAAAAAAGTGGGAGGACGGAATGGAGAGGCTTGCTCAAGACCCCTGCCGGTTAAAGCAGAACCTCCGACTGCTGGTTGATGCAGGCTACGATGTTAATGCTTCGACACCGGCAGGGCCCAGCCTCTTGGACGAGCTAGTCTGGTGGCATGCTGATGCCTCCATCGCATCCTTCCTCCTCGAACGAGGGGCCGGCCTTCACATTTGGGCAGCCGCCGGCCTCGGTGACAGGGACGCGGTCATCAGGCTTCTCGACAGCGGGTTCGACATTAACACCCAGGATCATTTTGGGAGTTCAGCACTGTGGTACGCGGCTCGCAACAACCATAAAGACCTGGTCGAGATGCTTCTTGCTGAACGAAGGGCGGACCCAAACCTAGTCGACCAGGATGGAGAATCGCTTCTTCACCATATGGCCACTTTCAAAAGTGCGGTGCCTCTCCCCATTCTCAAAGTCCTGATCGAGCACGGCGCCAACGTCAACGCTACGAATATAGAAGGCAAAACTCCTTTACACGTCCACGATAACCCGGATATCATCGCACTCCTATGCAATCACGGCGCCGACGTCAATGTTGAGGATATACGCGGCAAAACTCCTTTACACGTCCACGATAACCCGGACATCATCGCACTCCTATGCGATCACGACGCCGACGTCAACGCCAAAGATGCAAAAGACGAAACCCCCTTGCACGTCCACGATAACCCGGACATCATCGCACTCCTATGTAATCACGGCGCCGACGTCAACGCTAAAGATGTAAAAGATGGAACCCCTTTGCACGTCCACAAGAACCTGGACACCGTCGTACTCCTATGCAATCGTGGCGCCGACGTCAACGCCAAGGATCCATACGGCAGAACTCCCTTGCACGTCCATAAGAACCCGGACATCCTCGCACTCCTGTGCAATCGTGGCGCCGGCGTTAACGTGGAGTGCGATTATTTTGGTCACACTCCTTTGTTTTATGCTGCATCTGAAGCAGCTGTGGAAGTGCTGTGCAAGAATGGTGCTGAGCTCGAAGCTCGAGACAATGAGGGATACACACCACTCTTGTATAAGGTTGACCGGGGTCAAGAGGAGGCTATTGGTGCTCTCATTGAGCAAGGAGCTAGGAAGGACGCTAGAAGTAACGCGGGTGCCACGGCGTGGGACCTAATCTCAGATCTTTGGAGTCTCGATCTGAGGGAGAGACTGCTTGAGCTTTTGGGGCCAGAGCCATGATGTACTCGTCTGTATTTGAGGGAGATAGGCAATCTAAGAAGTTTTTAGTGAATAGCATTTGACATGTTTGGGGCCTTGGTTTAGCGATGACGTGCCCAAGCTGTGCTCCGACTCGTGAAATCAGATTGCACTGGCCAAATCAATTACGCGCCCAGTGATCCCCGCCAAGGACACAGCATGCAACACAAAGCCTCAAGTAGCACGAGGAGAGGGGACGAGGTTGACAAGCCGCTGCTTCCAACAGCAGGAGAGTGAGTCCTCGGGGTAATTCGGTATGCGCCGGCAACCCGCAAGACGACGCGAATTCCTGGCAATCGCCGCCTCGAAACAGAACCCGCCGCTCTGCCGCTCCCTCCGACCCGCCACACCGAACCAACACCACTGCTGCCCCCGCCGCCCGACACTTCCACCACCCCGCCGCTATGAAGAATACAGCGGCCGCTGCCGGCGCAAGGAGAAGTGCCGGGCCGGGACCTGGGGCAGCGGCCGAGCTCGTCGCGCCCCTCGGCGACGCCTCGACCACGGCCCATGTGCGCAAGGCGCTCGAGTCGCTGCACGCCCGTGAGCAGGCCCTGACCGGCCGGCTCGACGGCCTCGTCACGTCGCACGCCGACCTCGGCCGCGACCTGCTGCGCCTCGACAACCTACGGGCGACGCTGGGCTCGCAGGTCATCGCGTCGCGCACTATCTCCAACACCATGCTGGCCGGGGCCGCCGACACGGCCGCGCGGCTGTCGGGCCGCGTGCGCGAGCTCGACCTGGAGAAGGCCCAGGTGCAAGCGACGCTCCGGGTGGTGGAACAGGTGGCCGAGCTCAAGGCCTGCGTGGCCGGCGTGGTCGGCAGCATGGGCGCGCCGCAGGACTGGGAGGCGGCAGCCGGCTACCTGTCACGG
>GL876968.1:2584397-2595741 GCA_000193285.1 Magnaporthiopsis poae ATCC 64411
GCGCGCCGATATCGCGGACGAGTACCTCAAGCGCGGCTGGATCGGGGCCGACCAGCCGGGCGGGGACGACGAGCACGTCGAGAGCCTCGCCGAGAGCGTCGACAACGGCTGGGTCGCGCTCCAGATCTGGGGGTTCCAGCTCGTGGGCGGCGAGAGGAGGTACGTGCGCAACATCGTCGTGACCAAGGGTTCCGAGAAGGTCGAGATGCGGCTCGTGTACGACTGGGCGGGGGAGGAGCTGGACTTTGAGGTTTAGAGGGTGTTGGAAACTAGAATGGCCTCTTTTTTTTTTTCGTTCGTACCAAGTCTGTAGAGCTGTCTTGAGTCCTAGCTACCAGCTCACGCATATGCATCCATTAAACCTATTTCAAAAACTTTTGTGTGTCAAATCAAGCAATGGCCAATGTTGAATAGCTCCCAAAAAAGATATAGCTGCCCGGACAGGCGGAAGCCATGCTCCTGTTATAATACCAAAAACCCCCACCGCAAACGCCGGTTGATGCCCTCTCCAGATGACAAAAAAGCCAAAACTCCAATTCGCCGTTGAGTCTCCTTCCGTCAAGTATTTCCGCTCCCCTCTAGCCCTCAAGCTCCCCCATCAGGCTCGCCAGCCTCCTAGGCCGGACGCCTCTTGGCAAACTCCTCCAGGTCCGCCGCGGTGGCCACGCCCAGCACGAAGCGGCGGCGGTCGTCGGTCACGACGGCAAAGTCCTGCTTCTGGCCGCCGTGGTTGGCGCCCGCGAAGAAGGCCTCGAGCTGCTCGAGCGGCGTGTCGAGCGTGATGACCGTGTAGGGGCTACCGCCCTTGCCGCGCCGGAACCGCGTCATGACGGTGCGGATCTCGTCCTCGGGCTTGGCCTTCCCCTCCTCCAGCAGCCGCTGCAGGTTCGGGATGGCGATGTAGCCCAGCAGGGCGCGCGTCGTGGCGTCGACGATGGTCAGGTGCGTGTACTCGCGCTCAAACGCCGACTGCAGCGCCAGCCCGATCGGGTCCGACGGCGTTAGGGAGAGGGCGGCGGGAGGATCGAGGTCCGAGACGACCGCCTAGTAAAGTAAGGAATGCCTGGGTTAGTCTTTCTCGTTGAGGTGGTGGTGCGATGTTGGGCCTTGGCACTGCCGGCTTACCCCACGATACCGCGCAGCCCACTTGGAGACAAAAGGCTGCGACGCAGCAGACGCTGCGCCGTCTGCGTTGGCGCTTGACGATTGAGTCATGGCGTTGGCCGTTTGGAGAGGCTACGGATTGTAGAATGATAGCGAGCGCGTCACTGGAAGGAACAAGCTGTGATTTGCAAAGCACCAAAAGGCTGCGTTGTCACATGTGGTGGGGCAACCATTGACATTGCTGCGGGACACCCCTGAATCAGCGTCAAGCTTTGTCAGTTGGCTCTGATGTCATTGGCAAGCTCGAGATGGAGAACGAAATCATCTACTCGGCTTGACTCAATTCCCCCAATTGGCTTTCATTCTTTTTGTCGGTACCGAGACGTTTTGGCAGCAGTACAGAATCAATCACTATATCCGTCGTTGTAACTTATCACCAGCTCATGTCCGCATTTGTCGCCGTCACTCTTCCGACCTGACACCCTCCCACGGCATGGATCACTCACAGAATTACATTTGGTCATATTGTACTATTGCCATTGAGATCGCGAGGAGATCCGAAACCCGCGATCCCAAGAACACAGTATCCTTCATATAGCTTCCCCCGTCGTGGTTCCGGTGGCCGTGGTCATGACAACCTCCTGGCGTGGCTCTCAGCTACTTGACCGTGATCAGAAGTCTCGCTATCGCGGTGGATGCAGCCGCGGCCGCGGCTTCCCGGGTGGCGCCGATGCATGATGAAGCGATTGTAAAGCGGACGGCACTTAGACGTTCAAACGAGGATCTAATGGGCTCTCTTCTTTGCCTTTTTATGATGGGGCACGCCTCGACATCAGCAGCCGCTGTCGTTGTGGTATGCGCCATGGCGGCGCTGACCTCAGAGACTACGAGGCTTGTCGTCTTGAAGACGGTGCTCCCGATCGAAGTACAGAACATGTCTGCGCCGCACTGCAGGCTGCCGCCTGGGAGCGGCGGCAGCAAGGGATGCAACGGGCTTGAGAAGCATTTCGATTGTTCATCAAATGCGAATGGTTGACCACAGAGCAACACATCATGACGTGGCGCCGAAACGGCTATATGCAGGCGTACAAGCAGCATGGTCTCCGGCATGCAAAAGGATGGGCGAGGCTGGCGTGATCACCTTCGTGGCAGTCCCTGACTAGTGGTGTGTTAAATAGTAAGACTCGACAGGGCGCGATTGTTTCTCTGCAGGCTGTATGACGAGCTTGGGCTATCACAAACGGTTTGGGGACTAAGTAGTCGTTCTACAGCCCGGGAGCTCCGAGCGGGAATAGCAGACATGTGCCAAGCCCGGCTAGGTGCCGTATGGCGCAGGCACAGCAGTCTAGTGTCTGGCGGTTTCAGTGGGCAAGAACAAGCTCTTCCTGTGCCTGTAAAGCCTTGCTTTCAGCTGGTCTATCCGGCATCTTGGCAACAGAGGCCCTGACCGGGTCGATAGTACGGCTGTAAAGCCTATTTCAACACGGAACGGGGCTGCGACAGAATACTGGCAAACGAGGGCGCGCACTTGGGAAAAGGATAGGCGGCAAAAGGGAGTATTGTGACGACAAAACCCAGTCTTCTGCGCGGTTGATTCTCTTCTGCCCATAATCTTATCATTATCCACATCTCCTCCTCCGCCGATGCATGGAACCCTTGTCTGATCCAACCGCTTCCAGTTCGGCGCCGGATGATGCCGGAGAGAAAGTGCTGATATTGGGGCGGAGGGCGGGGGCCGCGTAGTGGTCAGGCCACGAGACACTCCATCACCCCGCATCAAGCGAAAAAAAAAAAACAAAATGGGGTGGCACTCGTCCGGCGTCGCCGTTGCCTTAATCTATGCCACCCACAGCACCGGTATCGAGACCATCAGAAAGTGAAAGCCCCCACCTCAGGTGCAACTCCAACTCTGACATCCAATCCAATGCCTGTGTTGGATGGATGGTTCAGCTGTTGGCTGGGTTTCCTGCACACTGCATATGCCCGTTGGATTGACGTTCATTGGATTAGCGAGCAGGTTTTTGCTGCCCGACAATATCGACGCCACCCGGCTAAAACCATTTGACGATGGCAGCTCTGGCCGTTAGCCGTTAGGCTGGATTGCTTGGTCGGTGACGTTGTGGGAGCAGCCTTAACCCAAGGTCCATTCTTTCATTCGACGCCGGTCCTTCCTCGGACCCATCATGCAGGTCGCCGCGTTGACAAACAGCGGAGCCACATGCCCGCTCCAACCAAATGTTGAGTACACACGATGTGTGTAAGTGGTACAGAGACGGACGCAAGCCTGCTTGGGCAGGTCGAGTGATGGGGTGAGCAGGCATGGATGGGGTTCGATTAGATGGTGGCCGATCGTGTGACCCACAGGTTTTGTTTTCAGTCCGTTTTCCCGGCAAAAAAGACCCCAGGTAGCAACAGGAATCATGACTTGGGGATAGTTGATTCTGTTTCCTTTCCTTGAATTTCTGTTCTTCGACTTATTCATTCCCATGGCGTCTCTGGCCTTATTCATGACATTGTCTCCCACTCGACCGCATCATCACACGCTCCGGATGCCCGCCATGCCACGATTCCTCCCCGCTCGCTTGCTGGGGAAGGCGGGCCACGCGCGTCAATGAACCAAGCGAGAAGGATCGTTCTCCCCCACATTTTGGCGGTTGATGGGATGCGGGAGCGGGGCCTGCCACTTCTTCAGCCCCAAAATTATTGAGAGAAGGCTGGTAAGGAGAGATGCACCTGTTGGATGCCACGTTCCCCAAGAAGCCTGCAGTCTGTGCCCGTATTTCGTCTAGGAATGCAATGAGACTGTGAAGCCTGCGCAACAAATGTCCATCGAGTAATGCTGCTTCATCTGAGAGGACTGAGCGACTGACTACCCTCCATCTGGAACCGCCCTTTTCGTTTCCTCCTTCGCCATGTCCTAGGATTGGGCCGATCCTAGTGTGTGCCCTGGCTTACCGGAAAATGAATCGGCGGGTGGGGCGCGGCGACTCAATGCTTCCACTTCCATGCATTCTATCCGCCTGTCGCTCACCTATCACAGCGGCCATGCTCCGCTAGGGCGCGCCGCACCCCAAGAGTCCGCCCGGGTCCGCACGCGACAGGATCGATCTGCATACACTCGAGCAAGTATGCATGCGGAACTAATGTATGTGCACTCCATGTGCCATCGCTTGCGACCCAATGGCCGTTGGCGGGTAACACACGCCTATCAGCAGGATCGATGACACCCCGAGGGGCCCATTTGCTCGTCCGCTAGTCCCTTGTCGGCTCAATTGACCTGCCCTCGATGATCGGATGGCTGGGGACTGTGTGCCGAGGCCAGAAGTAGGTAGGCACTCTTTACCCTTCCACGCCTCCAGCTCGCACACCATATATCACATCGATACACGCACGCCTGTCTGTTGGCAGCGTACCTTCGCCCACGAGCAGGGAGGTGGCAAGGCGAGGTGTGGTTGCGCCCGCCCCAAAAAATCGCGACATCAGCTGCACATTGGATTTCGCTGCGACGGCCAACCTCCGCTCGCACGGTAACCCCACCCCCAGTCAGGACCGGGGTCTTGGTCGTCAGCACATCAGTCAATCGCATCCACACCCTAAAACAATCCTTGGAGCTGGTGTTTCTTGGGGGCCGGCGAGCCAGGTAGGGATCATAACCCGCCGGGACCAGCTCTGGCCCGACGTTGCGCTTCCCGCGGACCATGGCCATCTTAATCCTCCCCTCTCCGCCGCTCCGCCCCATCTCTTTCCCTCCACTGCAGCGAACCGCCGCCCGTGTGCGCACCTGTTCGTCCTAATATTGCTGTTCTCGGATCGCGTCACTTGATAGCCCGTCAACGACCCCTTCAGAGGCGCCCCGGCTGCGAGGATAAAAGCAATTGGCCTGCGTTTCGATGAGCCGTACCGAACTTAATCCCGCCACGCTATCCCTGTCTTGTGCCCGCCGACCACCGCTCGAAGTCAGCCTTGGCGGAACCGCGAAACCGCCCATTCGCCAAGCGAGTCGAACCGAACCCTGACGTCCTTCCCATCTTCCATCCAGAAATCGCTCCTTCGCTGTCACTCTTCTTGGAAAAGCACACATTTTAATTTGTTTATTACCTTTTTTCATCTTCTCCTTCTTCCTCTTCACTTTCTTTCCCTTTTGCTTCTGCGACCCTCTTCACTGTCCTCCGCGAGCTTGACTCGGCCCTGCACTGTGGTCGCACAGCAGCGGGAACCCCCTACCTGCTTGCTCCGGACGCCGTCGTTATAATCAACAGCGCCATCTACGACTGAGCATTGCGAATGCGGCCGCCGCACCACCGTCCGTCATCCACCTGTGCGCCCGTCCCGAGGCGGATTCCCGAGACAGGGCCATAATTCTAGCCCGATCACGGCATAGGCTCCCCTATGGTTCAAAATGGCGAGCTTTTTTAAGCATCTAAAATCCGGCGCAGTAGGTATCCCAGTCCTGCCCATCGCGTGGCTACGCTTGGAGAAAACGGCTTGCGCGAGCCCGCTTGTCGGGCTCTGCATCTCTTTGATCACCACTGACTTTGGCCGCCTCTACACAGGGCTCGTCGGGATCCTCGGCTAATGCCGCGGCAGGCAAGAAAAAGGAGGAGCCGGCTCCAGAGCTGACACCTCTAGAGAAAATGCTGCAAAATGCCGGGCCCATCCGCGATGACGGAGGCGACAAGTTCTTTGGTCTAGAAAATGTATGGTGCTCACACGCGTATACGCCGTCCATGGAGGCTCTTACCAGCCGCTGCTCTCTGCTAACCACCGTCCCCTGGCAAATAGTTTGGAAACACATGGTGCCGACCCTCCTCACCCGAGCCCTGACCTGACCTCATGCCTGACATGCCTGAGCCCCCTTGACTGACTTGCGTGTCACAAAGTTACTGTAACTCGATCGTACAAGCATTATACTACTCCGAGGCTTTCCGAGAAAACGTTGTCAACTATCCGCCGTTGTCCCCGTCCGATACCCCGAATGGCAAGCGCGCCAAGGTCAATGTGCAAATAAGACCGCCTATAGCCAGCGAAGACCAGTCGCCCTCAGGCAAGAAGATGACGGCCGCGCAGGCCCTCGAGCAGAGGAAAAAGATAAACGCGGGACAAGGCTTGCCCTTGCGACCGGAGGACAAGCCCGATTCGCCCGAGTACAAGAAGAAGCAGGCGATGCTGAAGGGGCCTGTACTGGAGCTGGCACAGGAAAACTCGACCGCATACGGGATGCAGGAGAGCACATTCACTGGCCTCAAAGATGTGTTCATGGCCCTCATCGAGAGCGAAACAAGAACTGGCGTCCTGAGCCCGCAGCGCTTCCTCGAGATATTCAAGCGAGATAACGAGATGTTCCGCAACTCGATGCATCAGGACGCACACGAGTTCTACGGCCTCGTGCTGAACGACGTCATCTCTAACGTTGAGGCAAACGCCAGGAAGCTTCGAGAGCTGGAGGAGGCAAGAGCCAAGGACCCCTTGGCGCAATCGGTAGAAAAGGCCCTGAGCGCCTCCGCGAACGCTTTGACACGACCGCAACCAGTGGCCAGGCCACCCGGCACGGGATGGGTTCACGACATATTCGAGGGCCTGCTAACCTCGGAGACCAAGTGCCTTACCTGTGAAACCGCCTCTCAGAGGGATGAGACGTTTCTGGATCTGTCTATCGATCTAGAGGAGCATTCGTCTGTCACAGCCTGTCTCCAGAAATTCTCAGCCGAGGAGATGCTGTGCGAGAGGAACAAGTTCCACTGCGACCACTGCGGCGGGCTTCAGGAGGCTGAGAAGCGCATGAAGGTCAAGAGGCTTCCCAAGGTCCTCGCGCTGCACCTGAAGCGTTTCAAGTACACAGAGGATTACAGCCGGCTCCAGAAGCTGTTCCACCGAGTAGTGTACCCTTACCAGCTCAGGATGTTCAACACCACACCCGACGCCGCAGACCCGGACCGAGTCTACGAGCTCTACGCTGTAGTGGTTCACATCGGCCCCAACGCGCTGCACGGCCACTACGTGTCAGTCATAAAGACACCTGGTCGTGGCTGGCTGTTGTTTGACGACGAGATGGTCGAGCCCGTCGACAAGCACTTTGTCCGCAACTTCTTCGGTGACAAGCCAGGGAACACAGCGTGCGCCTATGTGCTCTTCTACCAGGAGACGACGCTAGAGAAGGTCATGGCAGAGCAGGATGCTGAAGGGTTGGAGGAGATCAAGCTGGCAACCCAGACAGCAGACCTTGCGACCGAGCAGCCCAACGGGACCGTAGTTCCTCTAACGAAACAGGTCACGACTCCTATACAGCCGGTCGAGGAGCACGATGCGCTCGCCGCCCTGGATCACGCCATCACGGTACCAAACGGCTCTGTCGTCCCGCCACCCGTTGTACCACCGTCTGCTCACCCGCTTGCGGCCGCCCCTCCACCCGTGCCGGCTACGGTCAAGCAGACCAAGGAAGAGAAGGAGCGGGAAAAGAAGGAGCAAAAGGCGCAAGAAAAGGCCAAAAGGTTGGCGGAGAAAGAGCTGGCCAAGCTCGAGGAGAAACAGAGGAAGGAAAAAGAACAACAGCAGAAATCGGCGCGAAAGAGCGAGCTCGACGACATGAGGAAGGCTCTACAGGCGAGCAAGCAGACAGCTGCCGAGGACGAGGATAAGCAGAGGAAAGAGAATGGCTCGTCGTCTTCGAAAGACATCACCAATGGCAACGGCACAGCGGACAGGAAACTGTCCTCGAGCGCTGTCAGCGGACTCATCAACCGATCCAAGACGGTTGGAGGCATGTCTCGCAGAAGCTTCGCTTTCCTCAACAAGGACAAGGACAAGGACAGAGCCGAGAGCGGATCTTCAGAGTACGCCATCTCCAATGGCACGGCGTCTTCACCGCACACCGAAGGGCCTATTCCCGGACCCGGGAGGATGAAGGAGAGGTTCAGCTTCAGCATCGGAAGAAAGAAGAGTCACAACCTGTTTGGATAAACGGGACGCCAGGCGGAAGGAGCCGCAGCTTTGCCACACCTCTATGAAGACGACCGAGCTGCGGCCACCATGATACGAAGCGCCCATTATTCTTTTTCATGCCACGTTGGCTTAATACGCATATAGATGCATACAGGCTTGGTCGCGCTACCCCATTTCTTATCACCACGTACATATGTGTGGCTATAAAACATGCCTGTATAAAGAGGATTGGGAAGGGACTAGCGTTTGTTTTGATCTTGGGGGCGTGGTCTTTTCGCCGGTTTTGGCCTCATGTCACGGAACCCATCGAGGATTACGAGGTTCATGTTTCTGGAGGCTGCGAAAAAGAAAATTGGGCTAGCATAATCGATCACGTAGACATCAAAATAGACACATTGAATGTCTTTTGATAACTCCGCCTTGTGGCATGTGCCCAGTATTTACCCTGACGTCCTTGTATAACCTCTCCCTCAGGATCAGAAGAGTCGTCGTTTAGTCTTTGAGCGGCACACGGTCGATATCACGAGGAGGGTGGCGCAAAAGTGAAGGTTTGGCTGCAAACAAGGAGTTCTTCCAGCTTCCTCAATGCTATTCATCATTTGGCCTTGTATGGAAAATCCGGAGAAACAGCCGCTGCGCAATTCAGAGACTCCAACCGTAACGCCATATAAACATTAACAGAGACGCATCCCCAGTGACCGCTGAGTGCTCGCCAGCGTTGTCCGCGGTACCCTCAGAGCGTGAAAGTCCACCAATCGGGACGACAACAAAACGCCACCTAGGCTTTATAGCAGACAGACAGGCAAACAGGCAGTCGAGCAGCCTAGCGGATATCAAAACGTCTCGCCGTTTCCGCCCACATCCCGACTCCCGCAACGCTCCCGGTCCAGACGGGGCAGGAGCGCCCGCCCAACTTTAGCCAAAGACGATCTCATATATTATTATCAGGGTGTTGACGATAATCAGGGGTACTGCAGACAAGGAAATCACCACGAATCGTCAGCAAAACTCCGTTCCCTCCTTTACCGATAACGCGCTGCTGCCGCGGCTAATACAAACTTGATTATGTGATGGATGGAGGGGAGGACGCACTTCTCATGAGGGTCCGCACGCTGGCGATCAGATTTATGGTGCGCGCCTTGACGCTCGCGTCGGGGCTTTGGCCGAATGCCGGGTCGTATGAGGATGGGGAGAAGTTGACTGGCGGGGGTGAGCGCGACGTTAGTTTTCTTGTTGGGTCCAGGGGCGGGAGTGGAGGTTGTCTGAAGAAGGGTTTCGATCCGGAAACATGAAAACGTACGGCGCGCGAGGAAGCGGTCTTCGGAGAGGATGGCGACTGCGTTGATGAGGAGGACACTAACTGTTATTGCGGGTGCGGGTGTTAGGATACAGCGGCAGCACGCCCTACTTTCTTTTCCGGGGTTGTTGGGAACTTGCTATAAAGGAAACTCCCGAGGATCATCATCTTCAAGGACGGAGTGGGCAGGAAACGGCGCGGCTTGCGCGGGCAAAGAAAGAACAAAAGAAGCAAAGAAACTGGACAAAAGTCCCCCTTGACGAAAGAGTATGGTGGGTGATGGCGTAGTGGTGGTGACCTTGAGAGCGAGGGGCAGAGCGTTCGATATCAAAAGGCCAGAAGCCACATGGCACGAGGTGGTCCCGATTCATTGATGACGGCGTAGCGTGTCGTCTGGCCTTGTCGCAATGGACCTTGCACCTTCCCATGCGCCCGGCCGCAGCCGCAGCAAGTGGGGACGCAGTGTTCTGATGGATCAAGTTTTATCCGGGATTGAAGCTCCAGGGATGTGGGGCCTTTGACCAGGGAACGCTGGAGCCATGCCGCGCTTCAGCGGGAGCTCCAGTGAATGCAGAGCATCTGCATTCAGGGGTTTCATTGGTCCTAACTCTTTGACGTGTTGTTCACTCCCAGAAACTGCCGGCTTGATATCACGGCGACAGGAGGATAACCCCGAAAAAGTGCAACGCTCCAAACTTCTTTACAAGACTTCAAGCTGCACGTATGAGGCTTCGGTCCCGGGATGTTGTCAAAGTAACTGAAAAGTTCATTCTCCCAAGATGCGGCTGCTGGGTATGTTCTCGTTTTCATGACCTTGCTCCCAGTCTCGCACTCATACAAGCGAAAAGAGCACCAGAAATGAGCGGACCTCCAAGCTAAGAACAAAGCACCCGCAGATGCATTACTCTCCCTGCTGATACCAGGGCTGATCCTGGTCCACCTGGTGGTGGCGCCCTACACCAAGGTGGAGGAGTCGTTCAACATGCAGGCCACGCACGACGTGCTCGTCTACGGCACGCCGACGTCCGACGTGCGCAGCAAGCTGAGTGGCAGCTACGATCACTTCACCTTCCCCGGCGCCGTGCCGCGCACCTTTGTCGGGCCCGTCATCCTGGCCGGTCTCACCCAGCCGCTGATCGCGCTCGCTGGCGGCTTCCGCCACGCCCAGCTGCTAGTCCGCGCCGCCCTGGGCCTGTTCAACGCCGTCGCCATCCTCGTCTTCAAGGCCGCCCTCGGTGACGCCTACGGCAGCTCCGTCGGGCGCTGGTACGCCCTGCTCCAGGCGAGCCAGTTCCACGTCATGTTTTATGCCTCGAGGACCCTGCCCAACATGTTCGCCTTTGGTCTGAGTAGGTCTATTCAACCCCCACCATCTAATCTCGTGATGCAGTCTTGATGCGCAATTCTGATCTGGCGTCGGGGAGTACTATTTATCAGCCACCCTGGCTTTCGCCTACCTGCTGCCGAGCAAGCAAAAACCCATGGCTCCACGCCAACGGGTGTCCATCTCCCTCTTCGTGCTCGCGGCCGTCATCTTCCGCTCCGAGGTGGCCCTGCTGCTCGCGGCCAATGCGCTCTATCTACTCGTCGCACCACTTGCGCCACTGGAGAGGTTCATATGGCCGTTTGTCATCTCCACCATCACGGCGCTGGTGGTCTCGGTGCCGTTGGACTCGTACTTTTGGCAGCGCCCTCTCTGGCCCGAGCTCTGGGGTTTCTACTACAACGCCGTGCTCGGCTCGTCCTCCAACTGGGGTGTCTCGCCCTGGCACTGGTACTTCACTTCGGCCCTGCCCCGCATCCTACTCAACCCGCTGGCACCCTTCCTGGCGGCGCTGGCGCTGTGGCAGCCCGGCACACACCGCGCGGCCCGCCTACTAGTCTGGCCAAACCTGCTCTTCGTGACCATCTACTCGCTGCAGCCGCACAAGGAGGCGCGCTTCATCTTTTACGTCGCCCCACCCCTGACGGCCGCCGCGGCTCTGGGGGCGGCATTTGCGTGGG
>GL876968.1:2596322-2627981 GCA_000193285.1 Magnaporthiopsis poae ATCC 64411
ACAGGGCGGCGGGCGGCCGTGTTTATCGGGGCGCCGGGTCTGGGTGACGGTGCCCCGGGCACGCGTGCGTGCTGGCCTTGCAATGACGGGCCGTGGACGCTTTTTCGGCACGAACCGGCCCCCGTCGCGGGCGCCGAGGTGCTGCCGGCATACCACGTAGTAGGCGGCGGCGGCGACGACGACACCAACGTCATCGGCGGTGCCCCTGTCCGCAGTGGCAGCGGCGTCAGCGTGACCCTGGCGCTGGATAAGACAGAGGACCGCGCCGCGCTGGCCAAGCCAGCATTCTGGGAGGTATTCGACTATCTCATCGTTGAGGATCCGGCGGAAGCGCGCGGCGGCCGGTGGGAGGTTGTCGGCGTCGTGGAGGGCTACGCGGGCGTCGAGTTGCTGCGGCCCAGGGATGGAGATGCGGCCGCCGACGACGACGATGTGGAGAAGGCAGCGGCGGTTGTCGGGCGGGGCAGGATGGTGAGGGATGTCAAGGCCCGGGTGAGGCGGATGACGGGCGGTTGGTGGGTTGGGCCTCGGATGGCGCCACGCCTTCACGTGCTGAGGCGGATCAAGGGGAGCAGCCAGGCCATGAAGACGGCCACGTCATGACGGGTACAGTGATACATCAATTTTTTTTTTTTTTCTTTTTGCTGTCTTGACCTGACTGATTTGTCTGAACTCGCATCCCTTCGGCCCTCCCTCCCCGCCCCAGGCTTGTCGTGTCGCGAAACATTCATGAGAAAGGGAAGCTGCATGAATTGACTGTCCCTCCACTTCTCCATTCTTTTTTGTTTCTCTATGGTATCTGAGACGATGATGTGTGTCAACCCTCCCTTCCCTCTTTCCTCAGCCCGGAAACCAGCTCCGGTTTCAAACGGCACTTGGAGGCCGACCATGTCCGGGATACCCGGGCCTATCTCTTTATTTCTCACTCGATGCCGAGTCCGTGCCAACAGCCATCCTTGCTCGTCAAAAAGACTCGTCGTCTTTTTGTGGTTGTATGTCTTTTCCTCTCACTTCTCCCCATCTCTCCCCACAAAGCATCGTCACCCACCCACACCACACGAAACGCATCCACCCCGCACAAAATCACCTTTCGCTTGACTCGACGAAATACCAACAAAAAAATCACTGCAGGAAAATAAAAATGGCGGACCGATGCGCGGTTATGCAAGGGACCGTTGGATAGCTGCACGATTGTCGGGCTCGGCACGAGGATGCGACGAGGAAAACACGGCCACATTGCTACGCAGAGATAAAGGCCCGGGTGCGCTCGGTGGATGGGGACGGCACCCTCCCTTCATTCAATCATTCAGATGAATGGAGGGCTACGAGGGCATCACGCGCGGTCCCCGCCCCCGTTGCTACTTGGAATGGCGCAATTTCGCGTCCATGAGATGAAAGAAATGCCACCAAAAGTCCAAAAAGGCACCAGACGGCGAGACGGGGAATACATAGTAGCAACTGGAAGTAGTTGCAGTAGCGGTAGCAGTAGCAGCAGCTCCGCCACGACACAGATACAATGGTCCCTCTCTGTGCCCTTGAGTGGATGTTTTTGTCCGAGGCAAGACTCGGTACCTAGAGGACTTCACTAGCGCCAAAGCGCCAGAGAAAAAAAAAGTAAGAAGCCACCAGACCGAACGAAGCCATATATGATGCTGACGGTTCTCGACCGGGCCAGAACCGTAGCTCGAAGAAGCTGATGGAACGACGAGACAGCTGGAAATGCAAACGGGGGCTCAGGGAAAATGGTGAAACGACTGACAACCGATCTTTGGGTGTGCTTCCATCCCTTCTCTTGCTTTTTATTTTCTCGCAGGTGCAGAAGCCGGCAACGCCGCTTGGCTGGTCAAGCTATCGAAGCCAGCTCCTATAGTAAGGCTAGTATTTAGATAGGTGGCTTGTGTGGACATTTGACATGAGAGATTAGTCCGGCAATGACCGCTAGCCTTTGGCAAACATACCTGCATATGTACATACGCTGGTGTCAGGTCAACCGGAAAAGATATCAGTTCCTGCAGCAAAAGGATCACGGCCGGACCCCGGAGTGACGTTTATAGGTGACATCCTGTAGACCAGTACATGTCTGCTACTGCACGCCTTGACGTCCAGAGTCCCTTCAATCACAGCCCATGAGGGAGGACGCGAGGTTGCTCTTGACACCAAGCTGCCTAGCGTCGACACAAACCGCAAAAAGCTCCACAAATAGGACCCACGTGGCGCTAAGGTCGAGCAAAACAAAAATGATATGTGCATACTAAAGCAATAGCTTA
This sequence comes from Magnaporthiopsis poae ATCC 64411, assembly GCA_000193285.1. Classification (NCBI taxonomy): domain Eukaryota; kingdom Fungi; phylum Ascomycota; class Sordariomycetes; order Magnaporthales; family Magnaporthaceae; genus Magnaporthiopsis; species Magnaporthiopsis poae. The sequence goes on from GL876968.1 coordinate 2,598,590, forward strand.
CGACCTAAGCACTCGCAGCTGGTGCCTGAATGGTGCCGGGATACAGCCGCTGAGGGGGCTCGAGAGCTGCCGCAAACTCCCATCCGTCATCTGCGAGCGTTGTGTGCGTTCGTGCGTTGCGCCATACATCCGTGCTCACTCACACTCACCATTTTAGTTTCTTTCCCAGGTCTAGGACTTGTTGCTTGGTTAGTCTGTTGTTTGGGTGAGCAGTGTTTTGAGCGAGCAGAGTACGCTTGGACCTCCTTGCCCTTCACCAGCTTACGCCCTTTGGGCTTGGGTTTTTTCGTTGTGTTGTAAGCGGTGGAATTAAAAGAGGAAGATGGTGGTAACGCTGAAGAGAAAGAGCCGGACGTTGTTCCGATAAGTGCCCCTCACTCGCAAAGTCACCTCAGAAGAAACACACGTCGTTAAATAGGTACCCCGCTGCTTCGACCCCAGGGGCAATCACGAAAGGTTGGAGTCTCTTTTAAAAACCCCCAGTCAAGGCTCACCAGACACGCAATAAAAGACAAGGACTGAACAGACCACCGTGCCAGTTTACTTGCCCTGTGCGCACGCGGGCACAGGGAGCGACGGCAGGCACACGACGCGACGTCGTGGGTAGCATCCGATGGTCACCTAGGGTATGGTGGCAGCGTTCGGACCACGACAGGCCTTGGTTACAACCCTTTGTCATGTCTCTGCCGGTTGCCATCGGTGGTTGGATGACCGCTGGGTGGCAGGCAGCGTATCCCTTGCACCTAGTTTTATAGCCGAGACATCCATAGGCAGAGAACCTGTCTTCTCGAAAGGGAGGCTGGTTCCGCCACCGTGTGGATTTCCAAGACAGAGGGATTATGTGAACACCGATCTGCGAACACGAGGAGCCGACTTTGGATCGCAGAAAGGATATTACCCGCCTGCCTACCTACTCACCTAGGTACGCCGAGGCCATACGGATCGGCATCCGATACTACCGAGGATGATGCGAGCGGGAAGTGCAGCTAAGCAAGTGAGCGGATAACCTTCCGACTCGTGTTTTGGTTCATCTTTATTTTCTTTGCTCCTGCCGTCGTCGCGTGCCGCCTTCGCTTAGGAGCGGGCTCCGTTTAGGAAACTTTAGCCTACCGCGTCACGACAGGATGGGTTGATCCGTTGTCGGATTCCCAGCGTTGCACTCTCCCCGAGGGAGACTTTTGAAGCTTTTTTTTTTTTTTTTTTTTTTTTTTTTTTGCCACACCAAACACCATAACAAAAAGTAATAAAAACCTCCGATAACCTAGGCTGCGTCTTTCCATGTGACACGTGTGTATGTATGCCGGGACGTAGCCGAGAAGCAACCAAGTACGCAATATGTGCCTGTCTCGGCCGCATGACCTGTTTCTTCTGCATGTGTCGCCATCAGGCAACACATGCTAGAAACCAGAAACCCCGAGTCCGGCCGGCGGGAGTGTGACGCGAGGCTGCTGCTGTGCGAGGGAGGGAAAAGGGGGCCTCTGTTGTGATGTTTGGTTCCACGGCTCCCATCCGAGTTGTCCTGCAAGATTTCGCTTTCCGAGCTGCAGCAAACACCCGAACCTACATGCGGGGGCGGTGATCAACTAACGAAGATACGAACCTTCGGTCCTTCTTTGCTCTAGATTTTGCCAGCTCTGGCCCCTTCCTTCCTCTCTGTCGCTAGAAACAGCCTGGGAAGGTGCTGATCGTGGCCCGTGCCCCACCCCAGACCCATCCGTTGCTATGCTGGCTCGGGCGTGATCGCCGCCCGGCAGGATTCTCCGCCATCAAATGTCAAAGAGCTGGACCCCTGGGCCTGGCTAGGTAGGTAGGTATTTTGTCGTTTAGGATACCCAGCGGTCCGCTTGGGGACGCGTTGGCCAGAAGATGGAAAGAGCCTGGGTGGCGGCAGAAAAAAGGCCCAAGCCCTCCTACGCAACCGTAACCGTGCACACGGGCACGTCCTCCTTTTGCCAACACGCGCCAAAAAAGCAATTCGACCTGTGGGTGTGATGTTTCATTTACTTTTCTTTCTGTTTTGTATCTCGCAAGCACGGTCAGAAGGGAAAGATGACATTCTAGCGACGATCGCAACAAGAGTTCCACCCACAAGATTAAGCAAATGTGCTTTTTGGGTCGTTTGTGTTCCAGAAAAACCTGGGTCGTGTGCCGCTTGGTGCTCTCTCCGGGATTGCTGCGTGTTCCCGTCCGGCGGTGCTTGCCGTCCGTCGTACCAAACGGACATGAAGGCGTCTTGCGTTTGAGCGGCTGAACGTCCAGGGGCGCTTGTTAAGACGGTTAGGCACACGCAGTCAGCTACCAGCCAGAGCGCGAGCGGGAGATTGATCGGATGGCAAGGATGGCACAAACGACACGGACCTGCGGCCGTCGTCGCGGTGCCTGATCCCTGCATATCACCAGAACCCCTGCCCCTGTAGGCGGGCCAGAGATCCATGTTCCTGCATCCTGCAACAGCCGGTGTCGTCTGGTCTTTTCTAGCCGGGTTGGGACAAGTCTTGCCCCTGGACCGCAAGCCACCGCCAGCCTTTTCCTCTTCCAATCTCCCCACCAGGGTGTGTCTTTTGGCCGGGGCACCGTTGCAACTTGCCGGGCCTCCCACCATGTTTCTGTTCTTCGGGTCCTTTTTCGTTCAGACGCGTCCCAAATAGGCGTCTTGATTGGGTGGGATAGGGGAGGCACAAACCACGATGATAATCGGGCCATCAACCGTGCCGAACCCAGCCTGGTTGGTGTAGGGATGGTCCAGCTCATATTCGAGACGGCGCTGAGGCAAAGGGCTCAGGCGAGCCAAAGAAAACTACCGACAGAGCCTTTCCCAACCTGGCCGGCTCGTCTCGCCGGATTTGCTACGGGAAGAGTGCGTCTGTCACAGCTCACAAAAAGAACTTTGACGTGCATCGTGCTGCAGTGCTATCTAAGCAGGTTCGTGCCTTGCATCTCGTATGTGCCTACCATGTTTGTACGCACCAGCAGGCACCCGGCCGGTCTGATCCGCCAGCTTCTGCTGACCCGTCCATCGCGACCGTTGTGCCCGCCGCGGCCCCTTTTCCGAGCGTAATGGCTCGGGGGTTTAACGTGCAAAACGAAACGGCCAGTCCTACCTGGCATTCAGCCACAGGTCGACACAGGCAGACGTGCGCACAGAGCCCATAAGCGTGCGCGCACAACGCGGCCAGAAGCCGCCACACAGACACAGCGAATCCACTTGTGCACTCCTGCGATATTTGACCCTGCCCTCGTCCGCTATACCAGGCTCTATATTCCTGCTCTCATCCTTCCTCCCTGGATACCCCGTCTGCTCTTTCTTTTTTTACTCCTCCTTCCTTCGCGTACCTAGTTTTGCCCCATCGCGGTGCCCGTCTTTCCCTGTTGTTTTTGTGAACCTCTTTTGTAACCGTATCGAACTCCTCCCAGCCCCTGGCCATTCCTTGCTCGGACCTCACTCCATACCAACCGCCTATCATCCCTGCTGGCTCTGGCAACACAGCAACGACTTACTAAAAGTAATTCTAATCCTGCTCCTCGACGACGCCTTCACACTCTTCTCCATTGAAGGACGACGGGTTTCCTACCACACGACTCCCTGGGCGAAATATCTCATTTGGCTCGACTTCCTGCGAACATCGACTTCTATTAGGCTGGTGATGCCCGTTCATGCGGTCCCGCCCTTGTCCCTGTTCTGATTCCCTTCACTGCGACCCCAGGCCATCTCTGCAGCCACACCACCTAACCCACCTGGACCGCCCAGACCACATGCACCCAGACCACCCACACGCCCCCTGCACACCCCTGGCCCACCCCTTGACCCTAACGGTGTCTCCCTATTAAGTCCCGGGGCGCCTCCATTGAATGCTCTCTTCCCCGATTTGTCGTCACAGCTGCCAGCACCGACGCACCTAAAAAGTTGGCCCAGCCCGTCGCCCCGACCCCATCAGCTTCTGCAGCTGCCTGCACCTAAAGTCGACGAGCCCACTACTGCACCTGCGAATTCGAGTGGTTGCAGCCCCCATAGCCAACAAACCCACCGTACTCCTTCGAACGCGTGCAGCCCGCACACTCTAATCGCACCCAAACCGTCGGTCGCCATGGCTGGCTTGATCCCTCTGCGGCTCCAGCCCGCTGCGTCGCCAACTGGGCGAAGGTCGAGCACCATGTTCCCGTTTCCGTCTCCGCCGAGCCCAGGGGCCCAACCGCAAGAACAGCCACAACAGGAGGAACAGGAAGAGCTTCCGCAGCGGTCGCCATCACCACCACCTCGCCGCCCGTCTCACGGCCGCCACTCCAGCATGAGCGCCTTCTCGCCCGCACCCCAGCCCTGCTCAATCACGCTGAGCCCGCCGCCCAAGTCGTCGCGTGCCATGAAGCACTCTTCCCAGCCAAACCTGCCTTCTCTGCCGGTCCTTCCGTACACCCCGGCCGAGTGGAAGCGGACCATGGCAGAAATCAAGCGCCACCACGTTGGAAAGAGGTTTAGGGCCTGCTCGTCTCGATGCGTCGAGATCCTGGACAATCTCAAGGATTCGGTAAGCAAAGCACTGCGCATCCGAGTATCGATCAAGAATTGAGTCACCTGACACATTATTCCTGCAGTCCACCGTCGAGCCGGCCCATCTGATCTACCTCCACTTCTACGCTGCCAACTCGCTGGAGATGCGCGCTCGGCCGTTCCCCATGGGTACCCTGGCCAGGGGACAGCTCCTCACGCAGGCGAGGAAGCACTACGATGCCGCTGCTGCCCTCATCATGGCGGCTGAGGTTTCTGTCACGTCCAAGACCCGCTCACGCTCTGCCGGCTGTCATTCGGGCATTTTCAACATGCACACCAGCAGCCTTCATTCGCCCTCAGGCTCCGTCAGCTCTGGCACTTGGTCGACCCCGACAACCAACTCATCCCCAACCAACTCGGTCTGCTCCTTCGATGACATGCTCAGCAAATCGTCCTCGCTCGCTCCTTCTCCACGGTGCTCGGCATTAGCTTCGACACCTCGCAGTGCCAAGTCCAAGAAGACGGTGTCGTTTTCGCTGCCCAAGGAGGAGACCTTCAAGTTCCCTACCGAGCCCTACATCCGCCCTGACTCTCCGACCCTCGGCTTCGATGACGCCTACTTCTCTGCCCCCATAACGAGACGGGAGCTTCCTGAACTCCCCCGGGGACCTGCGGTGGTACACATCATCAGCGAGCCGGAAGAGGAGAGGGAGTATGAGAGGATGATGGGCAGACGGGACGAGTACGAGGACGACCAGGGCTTCTTCATGGACCCCCTGGATGACGACGACTACGACAGGCGCACCGCGCGGAGCGTCTACCGATACTGCGAGACCCTCTCGGTATTGAGGTCCCAGATTGCCTCGCACAGCCACAACCTCGACGAGCTCATGGGATCGCCAAGCAAAGGCGCCGAGGCCACATCGCTCCACTCGCCCGCCCTTTCCCACAGCTCGTTGGACTCGGCGAGCGAAGAGATGCTGGCACTAGACCGCCAGGCGCGCATAGAGCGACTACGGCTCCAGGGATGGCGGCGCAAGCGATTCGACGCCTCGAGATACGAGAGGCTTTGCAATGACGTCCTCGCCGAACTGTCATGATGTCGACCAGCATCGAGCCTCGCAATGGCTTTTCTTCCCTTTGTCACCCGAGCGATTTGATTTTCATATACGCATAATCCATATAGACTATTAACGCCGCAATCGTAATCGACCACGCCACGTCGTCACGCCATAATACCCGACACGTCTACCTCATCCTATCATCAACATATCATTCTTCCATGTCGTTCTTCTACTCATCATTTACACCGAGACGTCGTCCTCGCGACCAAAAAAAGTGTCTGGCATTCTTATACGATGCATGGCATCTATCATCATCTCTATTGTTTGTGCCCTAGCGCAAGGGCCTCTTTCACGAGGATAACCTTACTGCCACCGAAAATCAATGAGCGCAAACCAAACACAAGAAAAAAGAAGAAAAAAGCAGGCCACAATGGCCTCGAGGAATCCGGAGTCTTGTGGCTTTTTCCTGCAATTATCATACCCCCACTGTACCAACATTTTATCTTTCACTATCCTTTTTTCCCTTTGTCGCTTAGCATCACATAGCATTCGGTCCGCATTCTGGCCGACCAAACGACGATACATCTACACTAAACCCTTTGTTGAGTTTGGATCTGTATCTAGGCACCGACTTCGCTTAGTCGTCTGGCTGAATCCGAGCTGAAAGAAAGTGGAAACCAAGCCAAGATGAAACAAATGAAATAAAAATTCTATACCAAATCATCCCCTGCCTGTTCGCTCTTGGAACTACGCGCTTGTGGAAGCAAGCGTCATGACATCACCGGAGCTGAAACCTTTAGCTCGAGGGACTATTGGCCCATTAGCAATTTCCCAGTGTGACTGAAGGCGCCGACATCCTTTCTGCGCCTCACGCGGGGGGACGGACCCGTCTAAGCAGCTGGGCATTTGTTGGCCAGGGTCCCCGATCCCGTTTCTCGCTGTTTGTTTTTGTTCGTATGTATGCGCATCAGCATGGTTGTTGCTCATCTCCGTCGGCAAGCGCCCGCCCACCCGCATTAGAACAGGCGATCTTTTTCCGGTCTTTGGGTCGCCCCTTGTCAGCAACATTAAGAAAAGCTATGCGATCTGGGATGTAACCTTTTTTTTTTTTTTTCCATTTTTTCATTTTTTCATTTTTTCTTTTTAGCGTCACCGACCGACGACACGAAAGTGTTGTTTTGTTTGTTTTGTGTTTGTGTGTGTGTGTGGAGAAAACCGGTTTTCAACGGTTGTTTTGCATGATGCGAATTTCAAGGTTCTCACCCGCCAACATATAACACACACACATACGATGCGCTTACTCGTCCAGCTCGGGCTTTTATCGGCTTTATTTTCTTGCCTCTGTTCCTTCCTCTTGGCTGGGCTGTTGTTGATTATGTGTTTGCACATATCTGCGGGGGACCGGAGTCCCGTGCTGTTGTGGGATTTTCGCCTAATTTCCCACACGTCCCGATAACGACCAACCTCCAAACCCCCACAGCGTAGTGTGGGAGAGGGCGCAAACCCCGTATTGTTTCACAGGGGATCAGAGTAAAAAAGAAAAAGTAAAAGGCTGAGGTGCGGCGGTGCTCGTCTAGCCTGGACCGTACCATGGTCACGGATGGACTGGGCTGTGTGTCTGTATCCCCCGGTCAGGAGGCGGATCCTCCCTCTATGCCCAGGCCCCCGGCGCGTGCCTGCTCCCGTCTCGACGGGATCGCCGGGTCTGGCAGGACCACCAAGAGGACCCCAACACGGCGGGTGGATGGACTGGCTCGGCACGCCGGGGAAGAGAATCCAGGGTGGTTGGGGGCGTGATGGAGACAGACTCCCTTGCTTGGCAGGCTTGATCTTCGCCCACCCGTCGACTCCTTCATTATCACACACCGGCCTTGGGACCGGGGGCTTGTTCAAGCACGCGGCGATCGTAAGATTGGACTGCAAAGCAGCTTTTCCTGCATGTGCCATTCTGGCGCGTCTTGCCTCGCATTGCACGCGTCCCACAAAACCAAAAATGAAGGGGTGGGCAACCATGGAACTAGGTATAAATAATAACCGTCTCTGCATCAACAAATATGCACGCATCCACCGCTCGCACAAATACACCGAGCGCTGCTGCCCTGCATTTGCATACTCTCTCTCTCGGCAGCGCAAGCACAAAGAAACACCATGAACCCCCGGTCGACGGACGGGCTTGTATGCTTTTACCCAGCGTCGATTTTTGGTGGTATCTCCCATACTATTCTGCTCCCGAGAGGCATATAAGAAAACCAAATGGTGTTAAAAGGATGAAGGAAGGAAAGAGATACAAAGGATGAAGCCCAACAAAAAAAACATTGCCAAACCAACAAAATGTTCATCACCAATCATCCATAGGGACATAACACGCAGCCGCGAGACTGGCAGCTCGTCGCTGCCAACGACCTCCAGACAGAGACAGACATGATGGAATCGCCCAGCGAGTTTGCACGGCTACCGAGAGGCAAGGAAGTCGAGGTCGCGCGACCACTACGAGCTGGTGAAGCTCTTCCTGCGGGCCTCCTTCTCCACCTCTTCTTTGACCTTGAGAGTCTGCTCCTGCTGCTTCATCTCCTTGACTTTGGCCAGCACCACCTCGCGGAAGATGGCGCCCTTGACCGCTTTGGAGAGCGTCTTCTTCTCGCCCGCCGCGAACAGCCCGCCGCCGCCTCCCGACGACGACGCCGACCCGCTCTGGCCCGGCCCGGTCTGGCTCGCCGCCGCCACCGAGTCGTCGGGCATGTCCGAGTTCTCGGGGTCCTCCTCCTGCAGCTTGAGTGCCGAGATGCGATTGGCCAGCTTGACCATCTCGATACCCCGTCGGAGTCTGGCCTTGGCCATGAAGGCCTTGATCTCGGGAAGCAAGTTGTGGTCTGTGGCATTCTCGCCGCTGAGCCACCTGTGATTCAGAGCTTGCTGTAATCACGTGTAAAAGACAGCGTTAGCAAACACGGCCACGTATCAAGAATGAGCACGATTTCGTGCCTACCTGGCTTGTCCAGCGTTCTTCGGGAGCCGGCCGCAGCAGATGCAGGATGAAGTCCTTGGCATCGTCGCTGACGTCGCGCCAGTACCTGTCGTGGAATACCACCTGGGCGCTGGAGCACTCGTCTATCAGGTCCTGCAAGCTCTCTGAGCGGAAGGGCGAGTAGCCGCAGAGAAGCGTGTAGGTGATGACGCCCATGGACCACATGTCGACCGGCTTTCCGTGGCCCTTCTTAAGCATCACCTCGGGCGCGGCATAGCCGAACGAACCCGCCATCGTCGTGAGCACCTCGTCCTTGTTGTCGAGCATCTTGGCGATGCCAAAGTCCGCCAGCACGAGGTCCGAGTCGGGCGCCTTGCTCAGATAAAGTAGGTTCTCAGGCTTGAGGTCTGTTTTGACGGGTTGTGGTCAACCCTCCATCCAACTGTCATACGCGCACACGGAACACACGTGGTCGTTTGCATCACACTCACCCCTATGCACCACATTTTTGCTGTGGAGATAGTCGACGGCGCCGAGCACCTGCTTGATGGTCTGGGAAGCGTCTTTCTCCGTGAACTTGCCCTGCTCGCAAATGCGGTCGAAAAGCTCGCCTCCTGTCGCAAGCTCTGTTACGATGTAGTACTTGTCCTACAACCCGTGTGAGGTTCGTGTCTTGTTAGCGCGAGAATGCTCCTGTTTACTTGAGAACTATCGGGACAGTGCAGAGATTGGCACGAACTCGGGACTCGAACCAGTCGACAAAGCGCACGATGTGTGGATGTTTGAGCCGCTGTAGCATGTCGAGCTCGTCGTCCACCATCTTCTCGTTGCCCCTGACGTTCTTCTTGAGGATGATCTTGATAGCCACCTTGCCTGTGGGGCCATCGGCCTCTCTGACGATGCCATAGGTGCCGGCGCCGAGTGTGCGGCCGAAGCGGTACTTTGCCCTAGTCGATGGGTTAGACACGCGTGGTGGCGGTGCGGGCGCGGGGCCGGGGTGGGGGCGCCGCGCCGAGAAAAAGCGCCGAAGGTTAAACATTGGCAGGCAAGCGGAGGATGCGTGATAAGGGAGAGCTGGGAGCTGTGGTATGGATGGTATTTACTTCTTGTCGTAGCTCTCAGGTTGCCCGTGAAGGCGATTAAGCATGCCGGAGACTGGACAGGTCAAACAAAAACGACCGTCAGCCCAGAACCTAAGAGAATAAAACAGGGCTTGCAAGGGCGAGCGGCATGGACCACTGGCCGAACATTGCGTGTACAGCAACGCGAATCGAATGATTGGGCGCCGGTTGCGGTCGCGCAAGGCGCCCAGTGGTTGGGCTGTCGACGCCAAACTCCTTGGACAGAGGAGGGGCAGACTTACAGCTCATCTTGACGGGGAATCCGGAAGGTCACCCGTGGCAGGGCGAGCGGAGGTTCGCTCAGTGTCTGGATGTTGCAGGTGTCGATCTGCACACTCGCTTCGTGGATTGGGACGATGGTCGCCGGCAACAAAGCACTCGCCGCAAATGGCGAATCAGTAGTGATGGAGGCGCGAGGGGGAAAAGAACAGAGGGGGCGAGAGGTTGTGGTTTTTGTTTTCAGAGTAAGCCCGCCCAAGCGAGCGGCTGAGAGCTGAATCTGGCTGGGGTTGGGTTTATCTGTCTGCTGCGAGCATGGTGAGTGGGCGCAGCGGTAGTGGAGGGAGACTGCATCAGAGCCGCCGTTGGCAGGCAACCTCCCTGCGTCTTGGTCGAGGCGGGCTGTGGTGGAGCCCAGAAGGAGCCCAGGAACCAACAAAGGATTGAGACCATATGTGGGCGGGCTAGTGGCAGCGCGCTGCTTGCGTCGCAGGCGAGTGAGGAGGGACCGCGAACAGCCACAGTCGACCGATCCTTGCTAGGGGTTAGGCTGCCAGGGCTGTTGTGTTTGGTTCGTGATGCAGGCTTCCACTGCCACACTGGCATGCTGCCAGTTGAGAGAAGATCGGAAGCCCTGGTCGCTGCCTGGCGACCATACCACACAGTAAGCTGTGGTGCTGTGCTACGCTCAGCCTTCCATTCACAAGAGCTGGAGGGGTCTGGCTGACCCCGCGGGGCAGACAGGCGGGCTGGCTTCCATGTGATTGGGCCTTTTTTTGGGGGCTAGTCCATTCCCGAGGTACCGCGCTAGCCACTTTAATGCCTGCCTCGGGAAGGTACCTGGGAGAGCACGGTGCCACCTCACACCCCGACTCTTAGGTACCACGCGGCGGCAATAGGGCTGGAGCTCGGCGGGGACCCATCTGGGTCGGGTCGGTTTGCCGCAAATCAATCTCACGTCCACAACGCCCAACTCTCCGGCACGCAGTCTGCCAAGACTTTCAAAGGCACTTGAGGCCAATACCCAACAGCACGTACCGGGTAGGTACCTATCAGCTGGCAGTTAGCCTGGCCGAACAAGCGGGCCACTGGCCTTCCTCCTGACCTCCCTGCGCTGCAGCAAGCCAGGCGCCTGAGACGGCCAAAAACCTGCCAGCCCGGCTTTTTTTTTTTTCGTTCTCGGGTTGGCTGCCTCTCCGCGCTACCTGTCAACCAAGGATTACCCGTCACTACGAAACAGTACACAAGACCGCCCTCAGCCGCCGCCGCCCTTTCCCACCCCGCGCCACCAAATCTTGACTCCCAGACAACCTAGCCCGAGGCCGTCCAGATCGCTACTCAGAGAATTTCCGGCGCACTTTCCACTTTGCTTGGAGATCCGGCCCATGCAGCTCAAACCGAGGCTGGCTTGCCTCGATCTCCCTGGACCAGTTGCCGATACGCTCGCCTTGCCGCCAAACTTTCCCGATTACCTACCTACGTACTTCTCGACACCCCAACCGGCCCCACGGCCTGTGTGCTGGCTCCTCCCGACGCACGTGTGAGCGAGTACCTGGTACCTAAGCGATTGCCGCTCGGATAGTGTGTCCTTCACTGTCGCACCGCCGACGCGAACACCACACCATGACCACCTTCGCCACCAAGAGGCTCAGCAAGGAGCTTCAAAAGGTATATCTCCTCTTTCGCCCCAATTTTTGACTGCTTAGGGATGAATGAGTGGAATGTTTTCCTTGTGTGCGCAACGTTGCGATCTGACCGCGGCGCCTCGCATACCTAGATCCGAAATGGCCTGCCTCCCGGGATCGAGCTCATCTCGGCCGAGGACTTCGAGGAGTGGACGCTGGACATTCAAGTTCTCGACAGCAACCCCCTCTATGCCAACCAGATTTACAGGTTGAAGTTCAAATTCGGCGCCTCGTATCCCATCGGTTCGTTTAGCCCACCGCCTGGCGCGTGGCGCATAGCGCGTCTTTTACCTTTTGTCTTGCTTTTTCATGGGGCGCAAAATACTTGATATCTTTGCGGTGCTTCCCCGCCATGCTAATCGCGTCACTTGTGGATTTTTCTCGACTAACCGCACCGCCGATCGGCTCTCCAGAACCGCCCGAAGTCGTCTTCTCGAAGCTTGCGGACCGCCCTATCCCAATCCACCCTCACATTTACTCTAACGGCATCATCTGTCTGGACTTGCTTGGCCAACAGGGCTGGAGTCCCGTCCAGAACGTGGAGAGCGTCTGCATGAGCCTGCAAAGCATGCTGACGGGCAACACAAAGAACGAACGTCCGCCCGGAGACGAGGAGTTTGTCAGGGGCAATCGACAACGACCGAAGGATATCGACTTTTACTATCACGACAACAATGTATGAGCTGTCATTCTGCGCGCATTGTTGTCGCCGGAGGTCGGATGGGGAAGTCGATGCCGACAGAAGGAAAGCTAGAGAAAGAAAATCCCCCAGAACCCTCCGACGGCAGAGTTTCACCGCATACGCCTCTTCCATGCCACCGATCGGTGACCACCTGTCGCTACTGCTATCCAACTCTTCACACTCTGCCTGTTGCTTATCTCTCTGCTTCTCTTTTTATTAGGGCTGGAGCGTGGTGTCGAGCGTTCGTTTTCCTTTTTATCCTTTTCTTCCTACCATCAGGCGGGAAACTGCATCAAGCAACGGGGTTCAAGGCTAGGCTCATGGAAAAGCGACTCAGAGGTTCGTTGAGCATATCACTTGGGCGGTCTGCAGAGCCGCGGGAGAAGACTGCATTGGCAGGGACAGTTTCTTATATTTTCACACTTGCATACGTTCAGCGTTCACGCTTTGCTTCGTCCCTCGGCAGCAGCAGCAACTTTCGTTTGTCCATTTGTGTCTTCGGCGAGGAAGAAAGAAGAACTGTATATACGGTTACATGCTCGAAGCTACCACACGTACAGAGAATCTTGGGCTGCCTTGCATCCTATGCTCTTTCAACGTGGCAAGATTTGCACGGCACAAGAAATGCGCGTTGCTTGCCCGTGATCGTGCGTGGTTCAGAAAGCCAAGATTCCCGTTGCATTGGTGGGAGCTGGAAGAGACCCACAGCGGCTGGGGCATTACGTCGCGAGCTTGGCCGACCGTGCGCCCCTGCCTCGCAGTATTGTCCCGCCGCGCGCTAGGCTGTCAGGCGGCAAACTGGCGGTGGCGCTGCACGTCAATCCGACCGAGGCACGCGGAGCTCCCAGTCCTGACCACCTCCCAAATGGAGGGCTCGCGATGGCTCCTCATGTGGGATTCGACACCGACCAGGTCAGAGACAAGGCCCGGAAGGACCTCCTCTACCTGCTAGAAGGCGTGAGTAAGACACACTCCTTTGCCAGCCCTGCTGCTGGGTGGCTGAGGCTGCTGCCTCGGCTGTCGCAAACAGCTGGAAGCCTCTCGACATTGGCATCGCTGACTCGAGTGAGCTGCAGGTCCGTGGTAAGAAAAATCTGGTGATCGAGCGTAGCCTCGCAGGACCGATTGGGCTCGTCGTCAAGGTCTCGACGCTCCAGGACTATGGCGTCGACAAATTCTTCTTCCTGGAGAGCAAGAACGTTGGGACCAACCAGCGCAACATCGTCTTTGTCGCCAGGGGCGAGTGCGCACGCAACGCACAGGAAATAGCAGGTCGGTCCACGCACATCTCTTCCTCCAAGTCCTCGCGACCCCTCATCCATTTCACTTCCTTGGCTCAAAAGTAGACACCGTTGAATCCTACCTCTGCTCCTCGGTCGTCAGTCAACGAGCCACAGATCAATCGCTCGGCAAAACCGAGCTGGCGCGTTCCTATGGCGTCTCGAAGGACGAAAGACATGCCGTGGTATGCCATCATAACGTGCTGACAACTTCTTCTCCCCTCTCCACAGATGAGATCCGCCGGCTGCAGCGTGAAAGCCAGACCGGCCATGACTTCCACATCTTCTGGGTGCCTCGCCGCACCTCAATGTCGGATACGCTATTGGAGGAGGCCGGCGTGCTTGGCGATGTGAACATATCGGAGCTCCCGCTCTACTTCTTCCCGCTCGACAAGGATGTGCTGTCACTCGAGCTCGACGACTCGTTTAGGGACCTATATCTGGCAAACGACCCCACCCCGACTTTTTTACTTGCACGTGCTCTCATGGGCATCCAGCAAAAGCATGGCCTGTTCCCGCGCATCATCGGCAAGGGCGAAAACGCTAGACGTGTGGCGGCTATGCTGGCGCGCATGCGTCAGGAGCTCCTGGCGGGCGAGGATGCGAGCGACAAGATCGGGCTGAATCCGAGCACGACCACCGAGAGCGTCATCATCATCGACCGCGAGGTCGACCCAGTCACGCCGCTTCTGACGCAACTCACCTACGAGGGTCTTATAGACGAGGTCTTCGAGATCCATCATAACCAAGCCGACGTCGACTCGACCGTTGTTGGTGTCGGCCCTCAGGCTGCGCAGGGCACCGCCTCGACCCAGTCCGCGGTGGGCGGCGCGACGCCCTCACGCAAACGCAAAATCCAGCTTGATTCGTCCGACAAGCTGTTCGAGCAGCTCCGCGATGCAAACTTTTCCACCGTGGGACCGCTCCTCAACAAGGTCGCCCGGCGCCTCAGAAGTGACTACGACAGCAGGCACGCAACCAACACGACTGCCGAGCTCAGAGCGTTTGTGCAGATGCTACCGGCTTACCAAGCTGAGCAGGCCAGCCTCAAGATACACACAGGTTTGGCTGAGGAGATCATCAGTCACACACGCACGGACCTGTTCCTCAAGCTGCTCGAGGTGGAACAGAACCTCACCTTTGGTTTCGAGCCGGGTATGGAGGCAATCGAGGAGCTTATAGCCTGTGATACTCCGCTGCCAAAGGTCCTCCGGCTGCTCTGCGTCTATTCGTGCCTCTCGGGCGGCATATTATTCAAGGATTACGAGCATCTCAAGCGGCTGGTGCTCGAGGGCTACGGGTACCAGCACCTGCTGACTCTGCACAACCTCGAGAAGCTGCAGCTTTTTCTATCCAGGACCTCGCCTCTGGCCCACATGATATCCATGACTGGCGGTGGCGGCGCGGCAGCCTCGGCTGGCGGAGCGGCGGCTGGCACCAAGACCAACTATGCGTACCTGCGCAAGCAGCTCAAGCTCAACGTCGAGGAGGTGAACGAAAACGACCCGCACGATGTCGCGTACACTTATTGTGGGTACGCGCCGCTGTCAATTCGACTAGTGCAATGTGTGCTTCAGAAGCAGTACCTCCTGTCCGTCACTAGGGGCAACGGCGTGACCGGGGCGAGCGCAGGCGTCGGCGGGGCGGGCGGCTGGAAGGGGTTCGACGACGCCGTAAAGCATGCCCGTGGCCCTGCGTTCGACGAGGTGCAGAAGGGCGAGGACAAGGCAGTCAAGGCGCGCGCGCTCCTGTCTGGTAGTGGAGAGCGCAAGACAGTCTTTGTCGTCTTCGTGGGCGGCATTACCTTCACCGAGATTGCAGCCTTGAGGTTCATCGCCAAGAAGGAGGAGGCTCGGATCAATATTGTCATATGCACGACCTCGATAATAAGCGGGAACAAGGTAATGGCGGCAGCGATTGAAAAGGGATCATTCGAGAAGGAGAGAGCACAGGCGGCAGCCGAAACCGCCTGAGCGAGGCGTCGCGAAAGCAACCGTCTTTGATCTGCCTTAATATAAACGGCTCTATTTTCACTTTTGCTTCGGGTGCCGCGCCATGTGACGTCGATCGACTTGATAGCTGGAGGTAGATAGCCCCTATCCTTCCTTTTCCTCCGGGTCTTTGTGACCCGACCCAACAGACAAAATCAGAGGCAGTCATATCTAGTAGGCTGCATGTTCTCGAAAACCCGATTGCCTGCACCCGTACGAGCACGACAACTGGGCTATCTGTGATTATGCACGTCCTGGCCAGTTTGGGGCCCAATGTTCCAGCCGGGAGTCAAATCGCAGGGGCTCACGTGATGCATCATGACCTTTTTTTTTTTTTCCTTCTCGGACGGCCCAGGTGTGGCCCGGCGCATCCATTCCTGGGGGCAGCTCCGCTCCTTGAATTTGCATGCTGGCTGAGACGAGAAGAATCCCAACACTACCAGCGAATCCCCGTCTTACTGGCCCTCCATTTTGCCGTGAGGCTAGTCCATGATTGATTGGACTATTATCTCCTGCGTTTTTTTTTTCTTTTCCCTCTTTTTATTCTTATCTCTTCATCCTTCCCCTTCACATAAATCACCCAATCCCTCTCCATCTGGCGACGGTGGATCAGGTGACCTTAGCCAATGTCCAATGCGCCGGGCTCGGAGCAGCAACCCTCCCCCATAGAACACACCCGCCGACCATTGCCATCTACGACTGTTTCCTCGCTTGTTCAGCCTTGAGGTCCGAAGACAGACGGCCGAATCTCGGCTTGACGCAACCGGTACTACCTATCCATCTCCATACGCAGGTGAGGGAGGACTCCTGCTACCGACCTATTTGATTGCCGCTGCGTTCCTACAATCTTCCTCAGACGCCTCTATCTCTCTCTGTCTCCTCCGTCTGTGTCGGTCAGGCCTTGTCATATGACTGATGTGGCCCGCTTGTTCCTTGCCTGCCATAAATCCCACAACAACACTTGTCTTTGGTTCATATACTTGCTTTTTCTTCTTCTGCTGTACATTTGCCCCTGTCGGACGCACACCACATGCCCCTTTTTGTGACAAAAGCCCAATCAGGCTCGTCAAGGGAAGCGCTAATGATAGCCATGCCACTGCAGCAGACATCCGAATTGTTCGTGTTCAGTGTGAAGCTGGCCGGGCACTCCATTGATCGCTACCGCCTTGGGTTCAATTGGCAGCATTGATACCGTCAAATGGGATCTGCCGTCAAGGGGCCACAGAGCCTCCTCGACCCATAACACACGCCGCCTTCCCCACAAAGCAACACTCGGATTGCCCGGGCCGGCACTGTTTGATGTCTGATAGCGTCCATCAGACACCCCCTATAAGACCAAAACGGCGTGATCACGTCTCCCGCGCTTCTTGAGCGCCGCCCCAGGCCAAGCCCAACCCAACTCTTCCGCCCTACAAACCGTCTTCTTGCTCCGTGCCGCCTCACCGACACGATGGGAAGGGGCTCCGTCCGTCGGGCAAGGGAGTCGGCTGGGGCAGGAAAGAGAATGTCAACGAGGTCAACAAGATCCAAAGGCTTGGACTTGGACTCCCATATACCAGCCTCGCCACCATCATCACGCAAGAGAAAGCCGCCGGCAAGCAGCCCAGGCCGCCCACGCTCCCAACCCTACGTTGAGGACAGCACACCGCCGGTGGAGCTAGGCACTCCTGATCTCTCCGGCAGTCTCGATCGTGGCACCGAGCGGGAGGTATCCAGCGGCGCCACCGCTGAGGCTATTGTCCCCGAAATCATTGTTAAGACCGACGACATGGAGATAATGGACCTTCAGGAATCGGACGCTCTGTCATCACCACAGGATCGTCTCAGGTGTGTTTTTCTCCCCATCTCTCCATAGTGCCCTCGCCATGTACAAGCCCCACCCATTCCCATCTGCTGCTTGCTTGTCCCGTCATTTCCGTTGCAGTCTTTCATATCCGCTGTGAAACAAGCGGCAACCCCGACAATGCTGTCATCTCGTGTCGCCCTACTACCTCCCGCTGGGAGCACACCAGTCATTTATTCTCTCCCCACCGGTCATGGAAAGTCGCTTGCGCGTTTTCTCCTTTGATTTCTGGCATCTTGCAACACATTTCTTGTCGTTTTCCGGTGCAATTATGAATACTCTATATACATCTCTACATCAACACATCATCCGGGCCTTGTCCTTATCGCTGACCTCGGCGCAGTCCATTGCCAATAAATACCGAACCACCATGCCTCTCAAAACAAAATTTGTCGGTCATGGCTGAAGAAGATGGCAATACGGGGCCGTCGTTCGCGTCATCCATGTCAGCCTTGAGCGAACAGTCCGATCTCTCATCCGTCCCGTCCTCGCTCTCTAGTAAAGCCACCACGCCTGTTGACTTGGACGGACCACAGGACATTCCTCCTTCCAGCATCGTAGCTCCCCAAGAAGAGCCGGTACAAGAAGAAGAGGAGCCTTGCGAAGAAAAGCAGGAGCAACGTGAAGAGATAAAAGAGGAGCAGACCGAAGAAGTGCAAGCAGAGGTTTGCAGAAAAACGCGAGAAGAGCAGGAGGAAGAACAGCTGGCGGGCCAGACACTAAATGAACAGCCTCGCGAAATCTCCGTTCCTCCCGCAAGAACCAAGCCTGAGCCCTCCCTGCCCCCTCCACCACGACCAATATTCCGTGTTCGGGACGGCGCGAACCGCCGATACGATGTGCGGCCAAAGAACTCCATCCCGACAGACCTTTCGCCGCAGGAATACGCGGTCCAGTGTATCGGATCCGCCGAGTCTTCGAGGCTGAACCCTTACGCCTTGCACCAACAGGAGTACCTGATGCTAAGGGATCACATCAGCTTGGCGCAAATAACCACGTATCTCAACATACGCAACGGCATTTTGAGACTTTGGATTCGCAACCCAACGATATCCATCACTCGCGAAGAAGCGATCGGCTGCGCCAAGGACAGTCGCTGGTTTGAAGTAGCAAACCTCTGCTTCGACTGGCTTGTCCGGACGGGATACATTAACTTTGGCTGCTGTGAGATCCGGCAGTCCAGAAAACAACAAGCGTTCAAGGAGGAAGACTCCACGGTCCTAAAGAGGAAAACAGTGGTCGTCATCGGGGCCGGCGTGGCTGGCCTTGGATGTGCTAGACAACTCCACGGCCTGTTCGTGCAGTATGCTAAGCGCTTCCGCGAACTAGGCGAGCAACCACCCAGGGTTGTGGTTCTGGAGGGAAGGAATCGTGTCGGTGGTAGAGTCTATTCGCGGGCCTTTCGGACAAGGCCCGCGGTGGAGCCGGCAGCATTTCGTGGGAAACGCTACACGGCGGAGATGGGGGGCATGATTGTCACGGGCTTCGAGAGGGGCAACCCAATCAACATACTCGTCAGGGGCCAGCTTGGGCTTGCTTATCACGCGCTCAGGTCAGATGCCACACTCATCACCATCTACGACTCGGATGGCAAGCCAGTGGATACCGCCCGGGATCAGCTTGTCGAAAAGCTGTACAACGACTGCTTAGACCGGGTCAGCGAGTACAAGTGGAAACTTCCCCTCCCCAAGCTCCTTCAGGGTAACAGAGACCTGATAGACGACGGGAAAGACAGCTTTGCCGAGCTGCACAAGACAATCAGCTACGTGGAGGAGATGACGGCCGCGCAGCCTCACGCGCCTCCAGTCTCGGAGCAGAACATTGCGCCCAGAATCGACATGGTGCCGGTATCATCGGACCGTGTGACTGGGAGGATCCACGTTGAGCCGGGAGTGCCAGGGGCTACCAAAGCTTCGCACAAGGCAAAGCTGATGGGGTGGACACTTCGACAGGGCGTTGGTGAGGACGTAGACGTCGACCTAGACCCTGCGACCAAGGCACCTGGCGCGACCCTCGGCTCGGTGCTCGACGATGCTATACTGCAGTACAATAACCTGGTCGACATGTGCCCCCAGGACATGCGCCTCGTCAACTGGCACATCGCAAACTTGGAATACAGCAATGCCAGAAACCTCAATCAGCTGAGCCTCGAAGGCTGGGATATGGATGTAGGCAACGAGTGGGAAGGGCGGCATTCCATGATAGTGGGCGGCTATCAGAGCTTGGCGACTGGTCTTGCTCAATTCCCATCACCTCTGGACATCCAGTACCAAAAGACGGTACGGTCCATAACGGCTCTGCCGCCAAGTTCCTCGTCCGCGGACGGCGGGGAGCCTCGGGTCGAGGCGGGGGGTCTATACAAACTTAGGTGCGAGGATGGCTCCGTCATCGAGGCCGACTACGTTGTCAACTCAATCCCGCTCGGTGTTCTCAAACACGGCGATGTCGAGTTTGACCCGCCGCTCCCCCAGTGGAAAACAGAGGCCATCGAGCGGCTGGGCTTTGGCGTCCTGAACAAGGTCGTTCTGGTTTATGACAAGGCATTCTGGGAAGAGGACAAGGATATTTTTGGTGTGCTGCGCCAACCGCAGAGCAGGACGAGCGTCGACCCCCGAGACTACTCTTCGCGCCGCGGCCGCTTCTTCCAGTGGTTCAACGTGACAAACACTAGCGGGATGCCTACCTTGTTGGCGTTAATGGCGGGCGACGCAGCTTTTGACACGGAAAAGACGCCCAACGACGAGCTCGTGGCAGAGGCAACGGATGTTCTGCGCTCCATCTTTGGACAGTCGGCCGTCCCTGAGCCCACCGAGTCGATCGTGACACGGTGGGCGTCGGACAGGTTCGCGCGTGGCAGCTACTCATCCGCCGGACCTATGATGAGACTTGACGACTACGATCTCATGTCGAGGCCCGTGGGCGATAGGCACTTCTTCGCGGGCGAGCACACGTCCGCCACGCACCCGGCAACGGTACACGGAGCGTACCTATCTGGTCTCCGGGCGGCCTCGGAGGTCGTCAACGCGATCCTCGGGCCGATCGAGGTGCAGCGGCCACTCATAGTCCCCAAGGAGTCGGCGGCGTCAACGCTAAAGCGCAAGGCGGCCGAGGTGGCCCGGGACCCGCGGAAAGAGGCCCTCGACGCGTACGAGATTCGGCTGTGGGAACACATGCGGAGCCGGCTGGGCGACTACCCGCTCGAGCCTCACAAGATGACGACCAAGGCGCATATACTCTTCACCAAGGCCAACTTTGAGGCGGCGAGGCAGAAGTGCCTGGATGGACGAAGGCCCGGCAAGGCGCCGCCATCGGCAAGCGAGGTGCGGTCCATGGCGGCCAAGATGTGGAACGCGGCGGGCGAGGAGGAGCGGAGGCCGTTTGTCGAGCGGGTCGCACTGCTCAAGGAGCAGCACGCCGTGGCGGTGCGCGAGTACGTGGCCAAGGCCGAAGAGTACGGTCGCCAGGCCGCCGAGATCACGACCGAGTACGAGAAGGAGAACCCCAGGCCTGTGTTCCCCGAGGATGCGGCGGCGGCGGCGGCGACTGGCGCAAACACTACCCCAACCGCGTCTGGCTCGGCGTCTCCAGCCACAACCGAGGGTCGGCGGGCAAAGAAGACGTCGATCGGCAGATACACGGAGCCCGGCGACGAGGTGGTCATAACCGACTGAGCAGTGGTGGCCACTTCGTTGCTCGGATAATCACGCAACGAATGACCTCTGCCTCGTTTAATCCTAAGAGAAGGGGATGGATGGTCTTGTCATCGATCGACTGTACATGGTGCTACCCCTGATTTTGAGCATATCCGTTGGTATTTAGTCGGGTTCCTTTCGTTTCCCCCTTGGCGAATCCTGCCCTTTGCATATAACAAAAGCGTATTTTCCAACATACGCATGCCTTTGTCCTTTTTACACGCACCTTTGGGACGAAGCATGGAATTGGGGGGCGGTGCTGCATCTTGTGGGAATATATATCCTTGTCCCAAACTCGGTTTTTAGAGCCTCGGGCAGCTATATGTACGGGATGGCGCAATAGTGCGCTGTTGTTTTTTTTTTCTTGTTTTTTTCGGGCTTATTGGTCGACTTGTTGGTCTAGTTGCTTAGCTTTGCTTTCATCTTGGGCATTAGCTATCGTTTTGCTATTAAATCTTCTGAACTACACACTTTGCTTTGGTCCGGCGTCGGGTTTGCAGTCCCTGGACGGCGAAAGTAGGGGCGAGAAGAGTACGAGCTGGCTGCTTTATGGATGTGAGTTGCATGGACGATGTCCGCCTGGTGTATGGCCTATGCAATGCCTGCGTTTTTGTGTTGGCGTCTCTTGTTGGTTTATATTCTCTGGTCGATAAATGGTAATAGTCCATGCCATGCGCCTGGAAACACCGCCTAGGTAGTGCCCAGGGCCCGCCATAGGACGCATGTGGAAGGAAGGCAGCAGACGGATGGGATACAACGAGCACGAACGCCTGGATTGGAAGCCCAGGACGGAGAATGCAGAAGGTCAGCACAAGAAAGTTAACCACAAAATGGGTCTAATCGTCTCCGTCACGTCGATGCGTAGGTATGTATCCAATACCCTCCACGTCTTTATTTCTACGGCGTTGGCACACAGCACAAGGCGAGGTGCATGATTGCCGGAACAAAAAAAGAACACATGCATTTGTACAAAGTGAAGATGCTTTTCGGCGGCAACGAGGGATTCCACTCCTTTCCCCCCGTGTTCCACTTTTAATGGTCTAGGGAAGCCAGCAGACGAGTCCCACCGCATATCTACAGCTTCACACCACCAAACCCTCCCTAGATTACCCACTTTACATGTCCTCGGAAGCGGTGGCACCAGTGATGATCTCGACCAGCTCACCAGTGATGACGGCTTGACGGGTCCGGTTGAAGAGAATCTGGTACTTGTTGATCATCTCGCCGGCGTTCTTGGAGGCATTCTACAAAAAGGGGCATAGAGCGTCAATATCATGGAAGGACCGCCAGTCTCCGCTATCATGAGCAGTAGTGAGAAAGGGGTCACGGGGTCTAGTGTCAAAACTCACGTCCATGGCGTTGCGACGGGCAGACTGCTCGCAGGCGTGGCCCTCAGCCAGAGCCCAGTAGAGCGAGTTGGCCAGAGCGTACTCGCGCAGGTTGGGGAGGAGCTCCTCATCGACCTCGAAGGCGGAGAAGTTGGCTGCGCATGGAAAAAAAAGATGGTAAGCAAAGAATTTGGGTAAACATCAAAACGTCTGGGCGAAGAGATGGACAGGGCAAAAGCTTACGCGAAGCGGCAATGGCCTCCTCAGAAAAGGCCTCGACAACGGTGGGCTCGTAGCTCTGGGCGTTCAGGAACTTGTTATAGTAGATCTTGATGCTCTTGTAGTCGCCGGGCAGCTGGACGATCTGGTCGGCGATGGCCTGGGCGTCGGCAAAGGTGGGGATGTCCTTGCCGACGCCGGCGAAGCTGAGCTGGATGGCCTTTGCGTTGGTGCGGCTCAGCTGGGACTTGCACTTCTCGCCGACGATGGCGAGGTCGAAGTTGGCGCCCTCGGCGGACAGCCTGCGGACGGTGCGGGAGAGACCCGAGTGGATGCCGCCGCACAGGCCCTTGTCGGAGCTGCAGATGACGAGCAGGTCCTTCTTGTCCTCGGCCTCGAGCGGCTTGGTCTGGGCCGAGTCGAAGACCTGGTTGGACGTCTGGCCGTACTTGCGGCTGTCGAACATGGCGCGCTGGGCGCGGTTGAGCTTGGTCGACGCAACGATCTTCATCGTCTTGGTGATCTTCTCGATGTTCTTGATCGACTTGAGGCGGCCCTCGATCTCGCGCAGCGTGGCGTAGGTCGCCGCGTTGGAGCCGCTGGCGACGGCCCTGCGTGGGGGGTTGCAATTTGCCGCATCGTCAATACTGGTATTCTCACAGCCCTGTCTCCTCCCCTTCGCCCAGCCCGGCCCGGCCCGGCCCAGCCCTGCCCGACCCAATCCACCACCACCACAGAGCTCCCGCGGGGAAGCTGTCATCGCATCCCGCCACCAGCCCTCAGTTGCGTCGGCACCAGGTCGTCGCCCATTGTCACCAGCTCCCCTCCATGTCTTTCCTACTTCCGCATCGCCAAGTGCAACAGGGTGGTTGTGTTCGCCCGCTCCGAAACTTACCGAGAAGGAGCCGCAGCCGCAGCTCGCAGAGCTGGCCTGGCAGCCCTCGACAGCATCGTGGTCGTGTGAAAATAAAGGGCGAAAAAAAAAAGGGAGGAGAGCCTCTGCCGACGGTGGCTCACTTCACCGCGATTGATTTGAGCCAATTGATCGGTTTGCGATCAATCGAGGCAGCAAGAGTGGAGAGATAAACGCCGTCAATTGCACTGGAGGTTCTTGCACCTTTTTTTCGACATCGTACCGCAGGGCCCGGTCCCGGCAAACTCCATTCCCCCTCACCCAATCACGGGGATTCGGCGGTCCTTGTCACGTGATAAAACCACCCGCCGGAACGTAAAATCTGGAGATAGGTTGTCTGTTAGTAGCCGCGTTAGCCAAATATGCATTATGATTGACATCCCAAAATCGATTTTATTTTCCTGCTTAAGATCCAATGCACGATTGCTACCTCAAATCTACGGACAAAGGAAGTACCAAGGTAGATAGGTGGGAGAAAAGCAGGTAGGTAGCAGTGAACCCAGACTATGGGGGCACCGATTAGCACGGGTCGCGGACCAAAGACTTGTTATTTTGTCAGCGTAGGTCCCGCCTCACCACCAACCCTGGTCGCTCGAGTCTCACGCACCCTCGTCCCTCTCAGCCTATGAGGTCGCTCGCTCTCTCCCCAAAAAGAGCGCCGCGCCGTCCTCCACAACCACTCGGCCCTGCAAGTCCGCTCTTCGCTCCGCCAGTGTGCCACCGTGCCTCAGCTCCTTGCCGCCCGTCTGCTGGGCTTATTCGTGCATTAAGTTCGCCCTGCGTTTGGCCTTTGTTAACGCTGTGGGGCCCGGTTGCCCAGAAGCCTAGAGCCAGCCACAAGTGCCCGAAAGACGAGCACGCACGCCCATCCAACTGGGTCCTGCAGCGACGCGTGAGGCAGGAAATCCCCCAAGTCAGCCAAAAAGTTACTGACTGCGTTGCATCCATTCCAATGAGACTTCCCTCCCGCCCTGCCAGAGCACGACAGGGAACACGGTACTTCCTGGTCCGCATGCTCGTCTTGTTCCTTTCCTCCTCCATTAATTTTACCCACTCTCGTTCTCAAATAGATTTCGTCCTGCTCTGAGATTCCTTTCACCTTCATAAACTCAAGCGTTGTTGCGTATTCGCTTCTTCTTTCTTCGGTTGTTCACAAATTTTTTTAGCCTTGCTTATTTTTTTTCTTTCTTTCTCGCTGGCTCCGCTGACCCTAGGCCCTGACGATACCTTCCTTGTCTTTTCGTCTCTACCTAGCCTGCCTTGAAATACCCACTCACGGCAAACCCTTCCCTGGACCGACGCCTGTGCTTCCCCAAGCAGCGGACTTTTTTTTTTTTTCTTTTTTTTTTCTCCACGTTCTCCTGCCGCCAGCCGTCGGGATTCGTCCTGTGCATCGCCGTCACCCATCTCGCATCGATCGCGTTTTCGCTTCGCATCACCTTCTTTTTGCCCACGTTCAACCCACCCTCTCTCTTCGCCATGTCGACCGAAAGCTCCGACGATGACATGCCCTTGTCACGTTCAAATGGCCATGGTGAGTCGTGTCTCTTGTTCGCCTCGGGTTGCCTCGTGTGCGCCAGAGCCCTGTCAGACGGGCGCCTTGCGCCTGCCCTGCCTGGCTGCCTTAACACCGACGTGTCATAATTCACTTTTTTCGCGCCCTGCTCTCGGCGCAGCGCACCCTCCCAAGGCCCAGCAACCCTCCGAGACTGACCAGCTTTCTTTACCAGTGTCCGCGGCTCGAATTAGCAAGGCAGAGGATAGCGAGATGGACAAGACCTTTGTTAAGGGAAAGGTTGCCCCAGTCTCGATCCGCAACGGACCAGTCACCGACGATCCTATGGACGTCGATGGCCAAACGAACGGCGCATCGAAGCGGAAGTCACGATCCTCACTGGGCAACAAGCCAGTGAGCTACAAGGATGCCTCGGACGATAGCGACGACGGCGCACCCTTGGTATGCTCCCGCCCTTGACGGGCTTGTGCTGGAGCAGCCAGCCGTTATTACACTCGAGGACATTTTGCTGACCTAATGCTCACTCTGTGTTCAGGCCAAGCGTCAAAAGGCGAACCATCGTGCCGCAGATAGCGATGACGACGATGTGCCTCTGAGTAAGAGGGCCAAATTGCCTCCATCCATCTACGAAACCCGTCTTCCCGACGACTCTGACTCCGACGACGATGAGCCCTTGAACCTGAAGATGGCTAAGAAGAAGGCTGCGATCGAGAAGAAGGCCAGCAGTGAGGCCAAGGCCATCCGTGCCAACGAGGCCAAGTCCAGGAGAACGAGCGTCAAGAAGGAGCAGGAGGATGATTCCGATGATGAACCGTTAGCCAAGGCCAAGGCCAAACCAGCTGCGAAACGCCAGTCCAACGGAACCTCGTCCGCCAAAAAGACGAACGGTGTCAAAAAGGCCGATTCGGACTCGGACGAGCCTCTCTCCAAGGCGAAGAAGCCAGCAGCTAAAGGCAAAGCGACTCCCGCGAAATCCACCGCTGCATCCAAGAAGGCCACGCCAGCGAAGAAGGGCTCATCAGTCAAGAAGGAGGCCAAGCAGGAGAGCGAGGAGGCTGAGGGCGGAGATGAAGAGGAAGAGGAGTATCGCTGGTGGGACGCCCCAAAGAAGGAGGACGACAGCATCAAGTGGACGAACCTCGAGCACAACGGCGTCATGTTTCCACCTCCGTACGAGCCGCTGCCCAAGAACGTCAAGCTTCTCTACGACTCAGTCCCGCTCGAGCTTCACGTGGAGGCCGAGGAAGTGGCTACATTCTACGGATCCATGCTGAATTCCGAGGTCAACACAAAGAATCCGACATTCAACAAGAACTTCTTCAATGGCTTCAAGGAGAAACTCAAGCAGACCGGGGGCGCCAAGGACAAAAAGGGCAACAAGGTCGACGTCAAGGAATTCGAAAAGCTGGACTTCCAACCCATCTTCGCTCATTACCAGGCCATGAGCGAGGCCAAGAAGGCCAGGTCCAAGGAGGAGAAGAAGTTGGACAAGGAGGAGCGTGACAAGCTGGAGGAGCCCTTCAAGTTCTGCAAGTGGGACGGCCGGAAAGAGAAGGTTGGCAACTTCCGTGTTGAGCCTCCCGGGCTGTTCCGTGGCCGTGGCGAGCACCCCAAGACGGGCACCATCAAGGAGCGCGTCATGCCGGAGCAGGTCACCATCAACATCGGCAAGGACGCCCCGGTGCCTGCAGCGCCTCCCGGCCACAAGTGGAAGGCGGTCCAGCATGACAACAAGGCAACATGGCTCGCCATGTGGCAGGAGAACGTTAACGGAAACTACAAGTACGTCATGCTCGCCGCGAACAGCGCCGTCAAGGGCCAGGCCGACTTCAAGAAGTTCGAGAAGGCCAGGGAGCTCAAGAAGCACATTGACAAGATCCGCCGCGACTATACCAAGGACCTGCGGAGTGAGGTCATGGCAGATCGCCAGCGGGCCACGGCCATGTACTTCATCGACAAGCTCGCGCTGAGAGCCGGAAACGAGAAGGACACGGAGAACGAGGCCGAGACCGTCGGCTGCTGCTCTCTCAAGTTCGAGAACGTCACGCTCGTGCCGCCCAACACTGTCTATCTTGACTTCTTGGGCAAAGACAGCATTCGCTTTGAGCAGGAGGTCGAGGTCGAGCCTCAGGTCTTCAAGAATTTGAAGATGTTCAAGAAGCCTCCGAAGGAAGAGGGAGATGACATTTTCGACAGGCTGAACGTAAGAAACACACTGACACTAGAGGTCCGTCAATTTGTGACCTCGGTTGCTAACACAGTTGCATCCAGACGTCCCAACTCAACAAGCATCTGTCGAGCTACATGACGGGTCTGACTGCCAAGGTCTTCCGTACCTACAACGCCTCATACACCATGTCAACTCTTCTGCAGGAGCTGGACGGCCCCAAGATCGCCAAGATGACCGACGCTGAGAAGCTCAAGGCGTACAACGACTGCAACCGCAGGGTCGCCATCCTGTGTAACCACAAGCGCTCAGCACCCACGTCACACGGTGCGCAGATGGAGAAGCTCGGCGACAGGATCAAGGGCCAGAAGTACCAGAAATGGCGCACCAAGATGATGATACTTGATCTTGATCCTAAGCAGAAGAAGAAGAAGGGTGCCGACTTCTTCCAGCGAGAGGAAGAGCTGACGGACGAGTGGGTCAAGTCGCACCAGCAGTTCCTCGTCGAGGAGAAGAAGACGGCCATCACCAAGAAGTTCGAGAGGGACAACGAGAAGCTCGTCAAGGAGGGCGGCAAGAAGATGCCCGACAAGGAGCTCAAAGAGCGCCTTAAGGTGGCGTCGGAGCTCGAGGCCAAGTTCAAGAAGGAGAACAAGACCCACAAGGTCGAGGCCGAGGGCCGCGGCATCACGGTCGAAAAGCTCGAGGCAAACATTGAGAAGATCGAGGAGCGTATACGGAACCTCGAGATCCAGGCAGCTGACCGTGACGGCAACAAAGAAGTTGCACTGGGCACATCCAAGATCGTGAGTATTTCCCTTTGACAGATGTGGCGTCTCATCGCCATGCGCGCCCCTTGGCGCTATGCAAATCCATTGCATCAGAAAATGGCTAACATGCATGGCACAGAACTACATCGATCCCCGTCTCACTGTGGTCTTTTGCAACAAGGCCAAGGTCGGCATCGAGAAGTTCTTCTCCAAGACCCTGAGAGACAAGTTCAACTGGGCCATCCAGTCGGTTGGAGACGATGCCGAGTGGGAATTCTAGTCGCCATAGATTCACCGTTCTCGACTAATCACGATGGTCTTCCGCCTTGACCGCGTGGTCGAATCAAAATCTGTATTTTGTATACCACCTTTTACCACCTTAGACGGCAAAACCCCAAGATCTCTACGCATTTCTCTGCATGCATTTGCATATTCACATTTCTTCTCTTTTTTGAGGCACGGACGGGCAGCCCTCCCAATTGGCTGTCTGGGAATGTTCATCCCGCTGGCTGCTTCATACATGGTTCTTTTTGCAACTTGGCGCTGGGAATTTCTTTTTTTCGGCATGGCTGTTGGAAGAGGAATCGAGGAGGGGGTCAAAAGGTTGGCGGTTGTCTGTGATTGGACATGAGCCACGATTCCATACGTACCAGTTCCCTCGAGAGAGGAACTGGGTGGCCCATCTATCAGATGGGCTGCCATGGCGTAACCGACGAACTCCCGACTTTGCTGCTTTATTTGAACATAGATCCGAGGGGATGACTTTAGATGAGAAATGGAATCACTCTACAATCACTCTGATCGTTGGAAGAGCGTGGCTATGTCTATTACCAACCGTCCATCATCCTACTCTGGAGGATTCTGGGACGCTGACCTGGCTATGGAATTTGCTCCAAAGCTTGAACTAAATACCTATCTACCTACGTACCCAAAAAGCATGACTTGAATGCACAAAACCAGGAATGTGCCCCATAGCACATATATGCAAACCATGGAGGCACCCATGCCAATGCGCCTCCATTGTAAAACCCGATATTGAAACTTGAGCTAAATGTGCTCACAAGCAGGCGCTGTTTGCCTCCCATAGACCGAACGCCGGATATTATGCGATAATGGAAGCAAACCAGGTTAAGGAGAGATAAGTACTGAAAATGCCGACTTGTTTGGAACTAAAATAAACAGCCAAACCTCCTCACCGCCTAATGCCGACAACGATCAGGCCCAGGATGAGCGGTCCAAAAATGAGAGCGAGGTGGGGAGGACCTGGAGGGCGGGATGTGGTTAGTTTCATACCAAGGTTACTAGGTTCATGTACTGTGGTGGTGGAGCGAGGACCGTGTGGTCGTGGTGGGGGATTGCACGTACGAATCAGGGCGCCAGCGGCCGGGATGAGCTTGCCGTCGGACCGGATCCTCCAGCCCTCAGGCACGGGATAGGGGGACGGGTAGGCC
>GL876968.1:2639180-2655303 GCA_000193285.1 Magnaporthiopsis poae ATCC 64411
ACGCTGGCGGCCATCGTGATCGAGGACGAGGGCACGCGGCAGTGGAGCGTGGCGGCCATGGGCGACCCGGAGAAGGGGGCCGAGACGCACAAGCCGCGCACGGTGCTCAGGGGCAGCTCCCGCGTTGCCGAGAACGTGATCCTGTACAGCACGCGCTTCCGCGAGATGGTGTTCGTGCCCGACATCATCAGCGACGAGCGCTTCAGCAACGTCAGCAGCTACTGGCTGCGCCTCAACCCGCTCGGCAAGGCCGTCATCGCCATGCCCATCTGCCACGGCGCCGACAAGATGCTCGGGGTGCTGTACCTCGAGGGCCTGCCGCAGTCCTTCACGGACCGCAACGTGACGGTGCTGCAGCTGCTGGTCAACCAGATCGCCATCAGCTACGCCAACGCCCTGACCATGAAGGCGGTCGAGAAGGTGTCGGCCGAGAACGTGACGATGCTGTCGTTCCAGAAGCAGGCCCTGGCCGACGCGCTGCAGGCCCAGGCCAAGGCGCGTGCGGCCGAGAAGAAGGCCAACGAGAACGTCAAGCTGGCCGAGGAGGCGGCCAAGGCAAAATCCATCTTCCTGGCCAACGTATCGCACGAGCTGCGCACGCCGCTCAACGGCGTCATCGGCAACTCGGAGCTGCTGCGCGACAGCAACCTCAACCGGGAGCAGCTCGAGATGGCCGACAGCATCCGCGTGTCGGCCGACCTGCTGCTGACCGTCATCAACGACATCCTCGACTTCTCCAAGATGGAGGCCGACAAGATGAAGCTGTACGTCATCGCCTTCAACCCGGAGGAGATGGTGCGCGAGGTCGTGCGGGCCGTGTCGTACAGCAACCGCGAGAAGAAGCCCAACAAGAACGTGGCCATCGTCAAGGAGATCAACCTGCCCCAGCTGCTCATCTACGGCGACCCCATCCGCCTGCACCAGGTGCTGGGCAACCTGATCGGCAACAGCCTCAAGTTCACCGCCAGCGGCTCCATCACCATCGGCGCCCAGCTCGACGAGGAGACGCAGGACAAGGCCCGTCTGACCTTTTGGGTGCGCGACACGGGCATCGGCATCCCGCCCGCCCAGCTGGCCAAGCTGTTTGTGCCCTTCAGCCAGGCCGACCCGAGCACGGCGCGCAAGTACGGAGGCAGCGGCCTGGGGCTCAGCATCTGCAAGTCGCTCGTCGAGACTATGATGAAGGGCCGCATCCACCTCGAGAGCCAGGAGGGCGTCGGCACCACCGCCTGGTTCACCGTCACCTTTGACAAGGCGAGGGCCGACGTGTCTGCTGGCGAGGCTCAGCAGCAGCAGCGCCCGGCCCAGCAGCCGGTCGACTCGTCGTCGCGTCACCAGCACTACCACACCCACTACCACCAACATCACCGCGAGGCCGGGCTGGCGCCGTATCTGGACCTGACGCGCGTGCCCCGCGACCAGATCCGCATCTGCGTGGCCGAGGACAACGCCATCAACCAAAAGATAGCCATCCAGTACGCGCAGCGGCTTGGCTATCCGCGCGTCGACGCTTATGACAACGGGCTCAAGGCCGTCGAGGGTCTGCGCCAGAAGGCCAAGGAGGGCGAGCCCTACCACATCATCCTGATGGACGTGCAAATGCCCGTGCTCGACGGCTACGAGGCCACCAAGCTGATCCGCCGCGACCCCATCGAGGCCGTGAGCAAGATCCTCGTCATCGCCATGACCGCCTCGGCCATCCAGGGCGATCGCGAGAAGTGTCTGGCCGCCGGCATGAACGACTACCTGGCCAAGCCCGTCCGCTCCGAGGTGCTCAAGAGGAAACTAGAAGCCTATGTTGGCACCGCTGTAGGTTTTCTTTTTCTTTTTTTTTTTTTTTCCTTTGCTTTTCTATCAACCTCAAGTTCCTCCTTTGACGCTCGCATGCATGCCCCTTGCTGACACGCATGCTCGTCCCCTGCTACGACAGTCGCCTCCCGACCGCTTTAGCTCGCCCATGTTTCCATCATCACCCTCAGTCAGCCCCAGCCCGCAGTCGTCACCCGTGGTAGGTAGCCCGGCAGCGTCGACAGGACCATCTCCTCCGGTTATGGTACCTAGGAGCGGCGGGCCATCTCCTCCAGTCATGGTACCCAGAAACAGTGGGCCCTCGCCTCCCATAACCAGCCCACAACCATCATCTACCATGAACGGGGCGGCACTACCAGTAGAGATCCCAGTGCGAGAGGGACCCCCGCCCTCTGTAGCGCCGGTGAACCGCAGCTCGTTCGGAAGCATCTCATCGCCAGCCGCGCCGGTGATGCCGACATCGAGCAGCGACACACGCCTATCCGACTCGGGGTCCATCTCGGGCTCAATTTCCGGCTCCATGTCTGCTACCGATATGCCCACTTTGGCCTCGCCCTCTTCATCGAAGCGCCAGCCTAGAAAGCTGACCAAAAACCGGGGAGATGCTGCTGCTGCTGCCGCCGCCGCCGCCGCCACTCCCACCCCCACCCCTACCCTTACCCCTACCCCACTGGTCACGGAGAAGAAGGCGCCGGCGGTGCTGCAGAAGAAGAAAACGCCAAATCGCATGTCGGCCTCATCCGAGACGCTACTCGATCCCGGCGGCGGCCTGACCTTTGGCAGCCCCAGGGGTAGCAGCGGCGGCTTCGAACCACCAAGGTTTGGGGACAATGGCAGCATCAGGAGCCACCAGAGCGTCGCCTCCATCAGCTCCGGAACCAGTAAGGACAGGCTGAGCAATAGCTACGCCGACCAAGGGCCGTTTTAGACCGGAGAAGGGACTCCTTTTTTTTCATGTTTTCCGTCTTGAGGGATGGATGGCTTCCAAACAAGAAGGCGTCATCCCTAGCAGGCCTAATAAGGCTCGCAGTATCTCACATTTTTATTAAAGTGTGCCTGTCCTCAATATACCCCATCATCCTGTGTCCAACTACATATGTTTTGATTCTCTTTTCCATCTTTTTTTTCTATCAATGCTTCTTTCGCATCTCTGGCATCAGATCACAGCATGTTTCATGGAGGAAGGCGAACAGGGGGAACCACTTAGTGCTTTGCTCATCTGTCACGGTATCTCCATTCCCACATATACAGCTGGAAGACAATAGGGTTGGGCTGTTTTTTTTTCTCCCTTATTGGGGCGTTCTCATCTATCCTCCATTTTTTTAATCTTCAAAGTATTGCCCCTTTCTAGGTTGGCTCCCTGTTTTGCTGAAAACGGGGGACCTTTTTTTTGATGATGGCCACGTCACGTCCTCTTACGTTCATGACTTCTACATACAAATTCTTCTTGTTTTTTCGTGGTTATCAGCGAGATGGTTCAACGGGCGTTGCAGATCGCGCTTCGCCAACCCTTCTGATATGGCGATGATCGACCTTTTCTTTGGTCTTGATACGATGGTGCATGTAATGATAGCAGCAAGTAAGTAGTCCAGTGAGGAAGAAGGGAAGTCGACGGCAGAATCCTTGGCACAAACCGAAGATATAAGCCGAAACCCGATCAAAAGCACGACATCTTGTCTGCACTTCTTGGCTCCAACCGGTGAACGTCGTGGAAGACGTCTAGGGACTTGAGCGACCTCCTCCAATAGTAATAAAAGCAAGTTTGCTCCCACCACCCGGTGATCAAAAGTCAGGCTACCAGGGACATTCATTCTTCCTCCTCGGGCTGTGAATACGCGACAACGAGCAATCGGATGCACTCCCTTTCAAGGCAGGGTCTAGGCTGCTCTGTTGCGGCCTAGCTCACTCGCTTGGGTGAGCAAGCGTGCGTGGCCGACCAACGGCGATATGTCCGGATTTGGGATGAGACCGGCAAGTGCCGGTGACAGGAACCGGATCTCGATGTGATAGCCCAACTGCCGGCGTCTCGAACCGTAAGTGGGCGTGAAATGCTTGTTTGCGTCTTGGTGTGTGCGCTAAGAGGTCAAGCGTAAACCAGACAACCGGGCGAGACGCATCGAGATGCATCTTTGCCTGCAGAATCATGACTTTTCCTTGCATCACTCCAGCTTGGCTACCTATTTTGTATGCAGGGAGTCAAATGAGGAAGCCGCCCATGTGATGGTATATTTGCCATAATCATCACCAGATGATTAGGCCAAATATATTCAAGTGCAACCCGAGACGACTTTGACGCCCCATGAGCGGAATGGCGGCAGGGGAATTTCGTTTCCCCATGCATGCCTACCCACAGAGCAGACGCAGAAGGCTTGAACACCACCCCGCTCACCTCATTCATCTGTCAAGCCTGTCGCTCAGCAGGCTTCTTTTCAGATCGATTGCCGCTCACAACGAAGCTTTGGCCTCTATTCGATTCTTGGGAAGGCCCTAGGCCAATAGGAGACCAAGCAAGTTGCCGGAGATCCCGTAACAGTCAAGACCAACCTTATCCGGCAAGACTGCCCTCCTCGAATCCAGCCATTTTCGGCCTCATGGCAGTTGAAACCGGGAAGATATGCAGCTAGGAGGCATGGGGGCGGGTAAAAAGAATCGCGCTTACCAAGGAGACCGAAGCGAGATGGGAGGGGTGCATCCTCTCTGGACGGCTCTGCCGCGGTTAACATCCGCGTCTTCACCATATCGCGCATCCCCTCCACTCGCTACGGTCGCGCCTCTCTGGCCCGAAAGTGCTGACGACGTCTTACTTTGGCTCGGCAACGGAGCTCGGCAGCGGGCTCAGGAAGAAACAGAGCCATGACAACTGGTGACCTTGCCCGCAGAGCTCAGCTCTGCCGCCCTCGTCAGCCGAGATGGAGTGGCCCGAAGGGGTGGCAGCAGCAAGGGATGGGCTCCGTAAGCCCCCATTGTCTTCCAAAGCGTCTGCGGGCCAGAACGCGGCCAGCCAATGTCGGGAGGCACTCGATTGTGTTCTGCATCTGAGCGGCATGTTGGCTAGACCGGTCCGATCACGGGTTGTGGTTGCGGGGAGTGGAATAGAGACGGATAATTAGCAGGCGATAGGGTCGGCACAAATCCTCTCCGAGCGGGAAGCGGCCAGAAAAGGAGACCAGCTCGCCGTTGAGACACGGCAGAACAGGCGATAGCAGCCACGGTTGAGTCTTTTTTTTTTTTTCCTTCTTCTTTCTTCCTCTACACCGTTTCGTCGCATTCTTCATGCAATAACATTCGCTTCCCATCCAGTATGGACAGTCACATTCGGCGGACATATTACTCCTGGGAAGCCTATCGCATCAGCCACTTCTGGAAAGTTGTGAACTTGACCGTTTGTGCGGCGGCGAAAACGGGGCGGCTAGCCAGATGGCCAAGGCCGCGATCGGCGGGCAGGCGTGGCTGTTGCTCACGCTGGCTAAATCGGTGCGTGATGCACGGTTACGATACGGGGTAGCATTTTGCGCACCGCCCCGGCCGTGATTTTCCCTGGACCAAAGATGTGCGGGCGAGAGAGAATTGGAGGGAAACACACCGGCTGCAGGCGACCGGATGGTTTCGACGGCCTGGCGCAGCCACCCTCTTCTGGAGGGCCAGTGTCGGATGGCAAGATGGCCGGGGAGGTTTCTGTTTGCTGTCACAAGTCCCCTCTTGCAGACACACCCCTCAGGCCCCCTGCCCTTGCCCTCTTGGCGCTGGAAGCTGAGCCGTCTGCCTGGGTCGGACGGAACGACGGGTGCGGGGTCCGGCGCTTATTTCGGAGTCGTCTGACGCCGCGCTGCGGTGTCCACGCCGAATGGGCGTTCCCTGGCAGCCAGAGCCAGGGTGCGGGGCTACTAAAAACAAAACACCAAGAGTTGGAAAGGACAAGGGGGCGCACGTGGACGGCACGTTCGCAACAACCTGGAGTCGTCAGATATGGAAAGGAGGAGAAGAAGTGGCGCACCAGTCTCAGCCCGGCAGTCGATAGTGTTTCGTGCTTTCCTTTTTCGAGTCGTGACCACGTCGATCGGAGCCGCCCTCTACGTAGAACCGGCAGTCGCAACCGAAGGCAGAAGCACAGACAGAAGGTGCGAGGAAGGTACATCCCACTGCCATGGAACTTTGGTTGTAAGCGAGAGGGACGTTGAAAAAGAGAAATCAATCATATCCGCAGTTGCAACGAACCCCCAAGGGAGTGGATGGGTCGGTCGGAAATTCTCCGAACACCCGCGACGCGAAAAGATACATAACAATAACAATAACAGTAACATAATAATGATAATTACCCCAAACATATAGGAGGGGATGGGGAGGGGCCCCGGGGCCCTCCTCCACTGGACCTCATCGTCGCAACAGGCGCGGGCATGCGGGGACGGGTGAGGGGAAGAGTGGCCCGCCGTCTCGCTTGTCGACAATCCACCACTCGCAAGCCGCCATTCCCCGTCCAGTCAGTCTTCCCGACAGACAGACAGGCGCCTAGGTTAGGGTAGCGTAGCATCAGGGCGCCTGCGCAGCCCTATAATAAGTAACGGGGAGCCGGGATCAGGCAGGAGAACGGACACACACACACACACACACACACACAACCTCCGTCAGATATCAGATTCCAGACTGGCAGCCAAGGCCAAGCCGCGTTTCTGCCGACGCCGCTGCGGCCGACCGACCGACGGCGACGATGTTGAGATTCATGGGTGCCCCGGATGGGTGGCAGATCGTCTCATGGTTTCTCCGGTATTTGAGCCAATCTGATAACTCGAATACGACACAGACAACAATCACGCTCCACCTGCCGCGCCGTAACTTCCCAAATAGGAAAAAATGAAAATACAAAATACAAAATACAAAAAAAAAAAAAAAAAAAAAAACACTAAGCCCCAAAAGTTCAAAGCAACACCAAACACAAACCTCCCGACTGGGTGTGTGCGTCGGAGAAGATGGAGAGGTGGTCTCCGCAAACGGCCTCGTTTGATAAATATAGTAAACACCAGCGAAAGAAGAGCCGAATATAGCACCGCTGTAGCTTTCAAGGGGAGCATGAGCGGGAGCGCGTGACCCCATCCAGGTTCCTCCAGACCTTCCATATCTTTCGGGATTGGTCGAACTTGTAAGCCACGACAAAATGTGGCTGGTGGGTGTACCGACCCTACATAATTCGGTACAAAAAAAATGACCGCTCCGGAGGAGTGCTCCGAAATCCGGCATGGGGCTGCCTTTGCCGCTGCCCGAATGCTAGACCCTTTCCATGAAACGATGATTTGTGAAAATTTCTTTTTTTTTTTTTTTTTCCTGCTGCTGCCGCGCGTCTCGGCGCCGGGTATCATACAAGCTTTTCCCGTCATGGACAGGATTTGAACAAGAGAAGAAAGATGAAAAGCCAAGAGGAGAAAAAAAAAAAATTGTGCCAGCTATGCATGAAACTCCAACCTCCCTGCGCACCCCCACGGACGATGCACAAGATGATATGCCTCGCGAGGCAGAAAAAAAAAAAAGACAGAAGATAGAAACAAAACATAAATAACGCCAACCATATCTCCTATTTCCCTCTGGGGATAATGAAGAATCTCTCAAGAAAAATATTTCAAACCCAAAAGCCCGGGGAAGCCAAGAACGTTTTGTTTGTTGTACACGGTCAGGTCGACCTTGATGATTGGTTGAAACAGAATGAGAATGAGAAGAGACGCCCGCTCCGGAAGTGAGAGAGAGAAAGAAGAAAAAAAGGTGGCATTGCAACCAGTAAATGAGGCATCTTGGCGTCGAAATGAGGGGCTAGCTTGCCCTGGAACAGGAGATTGGCCCGATCTGCTCCCTGCCTTTCGGAAAGGCCCCCAGGGATGGCCCTGGCAGAAAATCAAGCAACTTTCCTGAAATGGTATCCCGACGCCGGAATGAGTTGACAACCTCTCTTATATTGGGGCCCCGGACCGACTCGTGCTTCTCGTTTTCCGGCGTGGGAGGTATTGGATAAATGGATGGCTTTCGGATTGCCTCGTTTCCTTTTGACGGCATGGTGAAACCCACTGGAACTTAAAAAAAGAAAAAAAAAACAAGAAGAAAATGCCGGGCAGATCTTTTACTCGTTATTTCGTGGACGCATAGATCCGCCACTTCGTGTCGCGCCACCCGGTGAATCATCCTTCCGATCCGGTTCGGGTGCTGTAGAGTGATACTGTATCGTTCTGGGCGATGGCTCTTCCGAGAGCAACGACGAGACGGAATGGGGCCCGCTGCGTGCTTGTGGCGCCTGCGGTGGTGGAGGAGGGTGATGTTGCTGTGGCTGCTGCTGCTGCTGTCGTGATGACTCCCCAGACATGTCGCCTTCCCTCGCGCTCGAAGGTGCTGATGAGTATGCAGGCGACATGCCGCCATACCCGTGTCCTCCCGCTTGGTCGTGTCTCCCGCTGCCGCCTCCATTGCCGCGCCCTGAAGGTCGATATAGAGAAAGATCGCTCCGCTGCCGTGAGTGTCCGCGCCTTCGACCCGCGGCCGATGTTGAGCTGTGCACAAACGGCGGCGACCTGAGTCTCTGTTGTGTGCTCGGCGGCGGCCCCGGTATCGGTCCCGTTGCTTTCCGCTTCCGCTGCGGAGATTCCCCGACCGATGCCGGTTTTTCTTTGCGTAGACAAAGGAAAATTAGCCCGGACCAAAAAGCAAAAACAAAACCACATAATGGTGCATTAGGAGGGTAGAGGAAAGGGTGTGTCCCCCTCAAGAGCGTGTTCTGGCTTTGGACGAACCCGAGGGCGTGGCCGGCTGATTCGAGCCGCCCGATGCGGCCTGGCTCGCCGGCGGATGCCAGTGGTGGAAGTATATCGAGGGTGAGGACTGGGCCTGTTCGCTTTGCTGGTGCGCCGCCGCCGCTCCGGCGTGTGGCGGCTGCTGCGCCCCGCCCGGGCCGCCGCCGCCGCCCGGTGGTGGTACGTTGGTGTTCAGTGCCGGGAGATTCGAGGCACCGTGGGGCTGGGCCCGAGTCCCGGGGATGCTGTAGCCACGAGGTCTGGCAGGGGAGCCGGGAGCGTGGCTGCTGAATGAGCCGTGCGGACCCTGGATCGAGCCAGGGGTCGGGGGAATGCCACCCAAGGGCTGGTACCCACTACCGTAGGGCTGCGACTGCGAGTCTCGCCTGTGCTCGGGGGAGATGTGCCCGGACGCTGGCGGGAGCTGGGGTGGTTGGTGTGCATGCTGCTGATGTGACTGCTGCACTTGCGAGTGCATAAACTGGTGTGCCCATTCCAGAGCGGCCTGCGGAAGCATGTTCCCTCCCATACCGGCGAAAACAACGGGCACCATCGGGGGTGGTATGCCACCTTGCAATGACGTCCTGAGAATCTCGTGCTCTGTCCTTCGCTGCTCGAGCCGCAGCGATTCCTGGCGCGTCTTCTCTTCTTCCTGCCTCCTCTTCTCCTCCTCCGCCTTGGCATGGAGCCATGCCCTCATGGACTCGTCAGGGCCCTGCTGCCACTGCGGAGGAGCCGGAAGCTGACCCAGCGAGGAGGAGCTTTGCTGGTGGACTGGATGCGGCGGTGGTGCAGGAACCTGCTGACCCATCTGGGGTCCCGCTGGAGGCGGCGGCCCAGCGCCGTGCGGGGGCGGCGGCTGGGCCAAAGTCATGGCCGCCGGCGGTGGCAGGCCACGGTGAGGACCTGACATGGGCTGGCCGGAGGGGCTCGTGGTGCGAGGGATCGCGTGGGACCGTTTTACGGCCTCGTCCTGATATGTCAAGGGGGGTGAGGGTCGAGACGTGCTTGGCGGAGTAGGCAGGTCATGGACGGACTTGAAGCCGTAGTGTGCTGGCTGCTTGACGGTGAGCATCTCGTGTGCGCAAGTTTCTGGGTTTTGTGATTGTGTGGGTGCGTGTTGGTGGTGGGTAGGGAGGTAAGCTCCAGTGGATGACGGGGTAGCAGGGCAAGAGAGGCGACGCTGGGTAGGTTTAGCCGTGCTGTGTCTTGAGGTACATGGGAACGAGATTGTCACGCCACAGCAAAGCCTGGGAGTGAGGGTGTTTGTGAAGAGGATGAAGTGAGCTAGAGGAGGAGAAGGTTCAGGAAGTATGGTATGCGCAAGGAGAAGGCCCGAAGCAGACGGGGCGGCTATGTATAGCTATGCAGGTAGGTACCCCAAGAGAAGCAAAGCTGAGCGAGTGTGGTGGGCCCGAGCAGCTCAGCCAGGATGGGCAGACAGGCTGTTGTGGGAAGTGCCCAAAAACTAGGCAAAGGGGAACCAAAAAAGGGGGTATTTCAGAAAGAATGAGAAAGAGAATGAAGAGGAGGATAATCAAGAGAATAAGGAGAAGGAGCATGAGTGACTGGCCATGTCGCCATTAGAGGTACCCATGAGCAAGAAGTGGCAGAAAGAATGAGGAGGAGCGTGCGAGGGACAGGTACCAGGTATAATAATGATAAAAAGACGCGCGCACAGGCACGGAAGACGGAGAAGCAAGCTACAAAGGGATGGGATAGCTGCAGGTAGGAGACAGGTCGACAGGTGAGGGAGGTAGGTAGCTGGTGGGGCACTGGGGCACTTTTTTGGGTGGAGGGATAACGGGCGTGTTAAAGGACGGAAGGGAAGAGGATTAGAAGAAATAATAACCTTTTGACGGAGAAAGCTGGAGGTGGCGGCCAGCTCGAGGTACCTTCGCGGGAGAGGAAGGCGACGGCGATGAAAGGAGGCGGGGTGTGCAAACTCTCGTCCTCTCTGGACCAACCATTTCCCTCCTCACAGTGACTGTGCTCCTATATGCAAGACCATGCTCGCCCCATCTGATCCAGACGACTTGAAAGATTGGCTGGTGAGACGGTGCCAGTGCAGGAAAAACCTGTCAGGGAAAACAAGAGAGAGGGTGGGAGGGACCGCTCTGCTGCTTTCTGGGCACGAGATGCTTGCTGGTGGTTGGACCGGGACCCTTGAAGAACGCAGTTGAGATCGGGAGGAGGAGCTTATTTGGATTTTGGAGAGGTATCGAGGCAGGTCAAATAGGTACCTAGACGGACAGGGGAGGGAAGGGAAGCAGGCCGAAGCGGGAAAGAAAGAGAGGAGGGGAAAAAAAGAAATAAAAATAAAAGCAAGAAAAAAAAAGAGGGTATGGGAAGTAAACGAGTCTCTGGGGCCTTTCTTTTTACCCACACACTCCCACTCGCTTTTTATCTTTTTTTTTTTCTTTTTTGTTTGTCGCTTGCCTCTATCGGTTTGTTTCGTTTTGACGCCCTCTTGTTTGTCTCTCTGCTCGATGGTATGTTTCTCTTGTTTTCATAGGTTCTTTCCTTTTCGTCGGCTGAAATTGATTTCTTTCTGGTCTTTCCCTTTTGCACCATTCGGCGGAAGAGGATTCTTCCCTTGCTTTTCTGCCCCTTTTGCTTGTTTCTTGTTGCTCTTCTGGGATATTTCCCCGGGGGGCTTTTTTCCCAGCCAGACCCGGATTTCCCTTTTAGGGCCTCAAGCAAGACAAAACAGATCAAAGGACTGGGGAGGGCGAACAAACTAGTGTGGAGAACATGTGTGCCTTGTTATTTCCAAGCGCGTTTTGAAAACGAGAGATTCCAGGGTTGGGAAGCAGCTCAAAGGAGTTCGTCGGGCCCTCTCTGCCGACAGGGACAGGCGAGGTGTCCAGCGGTCCGCCCCTGGGAGCAGGCAAGCAAGCAAGAGTCAAGCCACACCCGGTCCAGCCCAGCCCCTAGCTCGACTCGAAGGAAGCCGCTGGGGTTTGCTGCTGCTGACGGCGTCGGTGGGGTGGGTGGTGGGTGAAAGGCAAGGGAGAGAGAGACAAGGGAGAGAGAGACAAGGGAGAGAGAGAGACAAGGGAGGCGAGGAGGTCGGGCGGGTGAAAAGAGCAAATTGAGGACGTGCCCCGAGGCCGGGGCCCAGAAGACGGTGCGAGCACGGGGACGATGACGAGCCTGGGTGGCAGCAGCAGGTCGGGGTCGGGTCGGGGAGGAAAAAGCTATGTGGGCTTGTGGCGCTATTAAAGGCGGAAGGAACGGGGTTCCTCCAAAAAAGAAAGCTCGAGCTCGAGGTCGCCCTTTCCCATGACACCGTTACTGGCGGGCTGCTGCGGGGACGATAGGGGCGTGTGCCGAACGAACGACCTGAGATTGACGCACCTCTTTGGGGCTGTGCCGTGTTTGGGATGCCTGCCCGGGAAGGTACCGGGCTGGCATGGCACGAACCCTCAAAGAAAGGAAGGAAAAACCCAGCAATTGGGAAATTTCGAAACTGAGGCACTCAAATTACAGCACCAGCATCCCAGCCCGTTCTATCTGGCAGGGCAACCGCTGCGAGCGGGTTGATCAAATCCAAAAGGGGACGGGGAGTATGGAGTAGCCAAGAGGTTGACATCTGGCCTGGTCCATCCGACGAGGCCGTCCGTAGCAATGCAAGGAAAAGGAGAGGGGAAAGCTACAGGCTGGGCTTGGCTAAGCTGGCTCCTCCTGTGTCTTTGAGTTGGAGCGTGCTTTGGTTCTGAGGACGGACGCTGGCTGGCCTGGGCTTTCGGACGTTATTTCAACGACTCGGGACGAGGACAGGGCACGGTAGCTGGGACGGGACGGACGGACCAGAAACAGACCTTCCCCTACCCAGACAGAAGCAGCCCATGGTATCCAGCCTGTTTCTCACCGCGCGCCATCCTCCCTTCTACTCGCCACCTTTTTTGACGTCGGCCGAAACGGGCAGGCGCTGGCGGCGACCGTGACCGACAGGCAGTAATAATTAACATGTTAAAGAAAATGCCATGTTTTTTTCTGGGCAGCTGGCTGGCTGGACGACTTTCCCAGCGACTTGAGACAGGCTGCAGACGGGGGTGGGTACCTAGTTGGAAAGGGCGTGTGCGTGGTTTGGCGCGTCTCTTTGTTTCTCTCTCATCCTGTTCATCTTCTGTCCCATGCCCGAACTGGGAAAGCGGGCGACGTGCATACCCTGTCCGATGGTAAGAAGTGGGCTCTGGCTGGATGCAGGCCGAAACGTTGGCAACGAGAGAGGGGAGCTGCAGCCGGAGGGCGGGTTGTTTACAAGGGGAGGAGTACAAGTAAGGCGGATAGCCAGGCCGTCCCACGTTGGCTGGCTGGTCCCTTTTTTTTTTTTTTTTTTTTTTTTTCCTCCCTTGTCTCTCTTCGAGGCTAGTGGCCCCTGTCGTACATAGAAGGCGTCTGGCAGGCGCCCACACCCCCGGCCGTCTGCACGTCCATTTCATGTGCTGACGACCATGCTAGTGGCTCGGTCGTGGATGCGGATATCGACTAATAAACAGGCCGGGGCCAACATTTCGGCCTCGGAGGGCGCAGGCGATAAAATGCCACGCTGGCCCATCCCCATCATGGAGCTGCGGCCCGGATTCGCTTGCGAGGGAAATCTTGGTTCCGCTGTCTATGGGAAAGGCAAACTGACCGAAACGCTCCGCATGGACGCACAGTACTAGTGAGATAAAGAAGCAATAATGCTACAAAGTCAAAAAGTATCACCATGGGATGCTGCGCTGCAGTTCCTTATCTGGAGCCCTAGCACCAGGAGTGGGACCTAGGTGGTGCGTGCTGCTGCTGTGTCTCGACTGAAACTGGATCCGGAATTCGCAAGGTGTTGCAGCTCCCGACGGAACAGAATCGAGGCAGATCCGACAAGGACAGGGAGGGGGAAAGGAGCTTTTGGTTCTCAACTGGGCTGCTGCGATCCATGACCTTGCTCTCCCCTTCCTTTATTACTGACTCTCGTCTTGTGTCCGGCTGAGCCTGTCGAGTAATAAATTCCCCTGTGGGTGCAGCCCGATCGGGAAAGGACCGTGCTGAGTTCTTTTTTACCCGCGAGGCGGGGCGGGGATTTGGAATGTGGTCTCTGATTCTGCGACCAGGAAGTTGCTTCCCAATGGGGCAAGTCGACATTCGACGGGACTCAGACCGAGCCCCCATGTTATTTTTTTTCGGCCGTTCGAGGTCTCGCGTGGCTTTGGTGATATTGTAACCCGCTCTCAGAATGAGGAATTTGAAGCCACAACAGAAACCCGGTTGAAAGAAGAAAAAGAAAAGAAGAAGGAAGGCGAGGAGACAGGCCACTGAGCACGGACCAGCAGAGAGAGACGACGAGTGAGGGGGGCGTCGCATTCTGTTATTTAGCGACGGGCCTAGCGATGGCCCGTTTAGGCCTGTAATTGTTTCCAATCAAGTGCAAACTGACGCAGGGAGGGAGCGGCTCTGTGTTGAGCTGAGCGTGTGCGTGTGTGTGTTTTTGTTTACTTTTTTTCCTGTTCGACACGGGGTTTGCAGCGTCGCATTGCATCTGTCCGTCTGGGGCGTTTGGTATCGCTAAGCTCGGATGTTGTATGTGCTCGCGCGTCTACCTATTCCGTTTTGTGGAATCAGCTGTTTGGGAGAAAAGGATGGGCGATGGGCTGCAGGTTGGATTGGACGTCTGCACACCGTATTACACCGTGTAACAAAACAAGCAGTAAAAAAATAAAAAATAAAAATAAAAAAAACCAACCCAGAAATCTACGCAGTAGCACTGCGCGTGGAGCAGCTGGAACCCGTATCCGCGTCGCCTGCCCAAGCCTTGGCCCGGACTCGCCTGCATCGATCCATCCTACCTCCCAGTTTGGCGCCGGTCGATGGATACCGACATGTTAACGCGTCTGGAGGTATATTACCTCGCGCCTGGGTTGGAAGGGGTGGTGGTGTTGCAGCGTCAAGGGTAGCCGCCGCCCGCCGCCGCGGCCAACATGTCGGGAACGACGCAAAGCGCAGGCGTTACAGTGTGGGTAGTGGTGGCAGCATTTCCACTTCGTGACGGATCCACAGCCAGCCCAGACGGCGACAGGGTTGATGAACTTGGTCAGCGCGTCTTTGCTCCACCCCGTCGAGAAAGGAAAAATAAAAGAAAAAGCAAAGAAAAAAAAGGACTAGTGGAAAGCAGCCGAGGAGGGAAATACCTGGACGAGTGAGCCAAATCAAGCCAA
This sequence comes from Magnaporthiopsis poae ATCC 64411, assembly GCA_000193285.1. NCBI lineage: Eukaryota > Fungi > Ascomycota > Sordariomycetes > Magnaporthales > Magnaporthaceae > Magnaporthiopsis > Magnaporthiopsis poae. The sequence goes on from GL876968.1 coordinate 2,653,954, forward strand.
AAATAAAAGAAAGGGGACGAATGACAAGTCCACTTACATTGCATCTCGTCGGGGAACGCACCGAGTTCTAATGTCTGTGGAGAACAAAAAGACCAAAAATCGTTGAGCGTGCGTGCACATACCACCACCGTCATAGGGCTGGGTTGCAGTGGGAAAAAAGCTTCCAACAAATTGGGGTTGGGGTTGCCGCGGATGTGTGACCAAGTCAACGGCCCACCAATGAGCCGAGCCCTCTTTCTCTTGTTCTTGTCCCTTCAAGCTAAAGCAAGTTTGGTCCCGCGGCCACCACACCTTGGCGGCAGATTTTAGATTCCATCGAGCTTATCCAACCTAGAAAATCTCATCTTCCCCGATCTGGCTGGAGGAGGGAGAGAGCAACGCGCAATCCAAGTGCGTCACCCAGCGTCACCACAACACACGGAAGATTTACCCTCTTCGTTACCTATCTGTCTTGTGTGTGTTTTCTCCCCAATCCGTCGTACGTAAAACGGCCCACTGAAAGGACCGGCCGTCTCTTCCCGGTTCGGGTATCTTTCTCGGCAGCTTCACATTCGAACAAAGAGGCGTGAGGATAGGAAAGCGGGGGCGTTGTTTGTGCGCGTGTTTGTGTGGGCCGGTGGGATTTGATAAATCGGAACGGCCGTGGCCTGTGAGTGAAAGTGGAGTTGGCGTTTTTGGGGCGTGTGCGTTTTTTTTTTTTTTTCTTCTCTTTTTTCTCTCGCTTCTCATCTTGTTTCCCACCTCCCTGCTCCGGATTGTTTTCCTTCAGACGCGGGTTGTGTATGCCAAGTGATTCGTTCCAATTGAAATGGCTGGATTGCCTTAAACCGGATGGCGCGAACGGCTTGGACAGGGGGGTGGGTGACCTCCCCTGCCCGAGGTGCCGTAGCGTCGTTTCAAGTTTTGCTGGGGATGGAAGAGCAAGGGAAAGAAAGCGCGGATGCTATTTCCGTCCAGCGGAACGCTTGTGTGGCTGGTGCGTGCGTGCACTTCCCACCCATGGTTGGGTCGGCAAGGTGCGCACGCACCAAGGTCCGGAAAACGGGCAAACCACGTCGACAAGAAGAACCGACCGAGTGCGCGCTTGCTGTCGTAGTCACTTGGGCTGGCCTGCGCCGCACCGACTGCAACCTTGGCCGAGGCTCCTTGAACAAAAAAAAGTGGGGATCTGCTGGTGGTTGATGTCTTGGACGGGAGGTTACATCGAACGGCGCAGGAAAGAAGAGAATAGAAGTAGAAAAAGACACCACACAACACACACACACACACACACACACACACACACACACACACACACACACACACACACACACACACACACACACACACACACACACACACACACACACG
>GL876968.1:2661566-2672334 GCA_000193285.1 Magnaporthiopsis poae ATCC 64411
AGGGTGGCGCGACCGCGACCGCGATGGACGGGGCGCTGGTGGCGGTGCTGGTGGTGGCGGTAGCGGCAGCGGGCTCCATGACGGGAGGCGACGCGGATTGGGCAGGATGAGGATGTGGTTTCCCCACAGCACGCTTCCCGCCAAACATGACACTACCCCGGTGGGAGAAGGTTAATTGGGTGAGGAAGTCATCCTCCAAAAGGCTGTCGGTTGGGATGGCGGTGGTGATGGGAAGAAACTCGGGATTGTCCGATTGAGCTTGGGAGCGTGGCGGAGATGGCGGGCAGGGATCTTGATTGGCCCCGCCCCCAAGACCTGGCAGCTGCGAGGAGCCCCGCGATTGCGGCAGGGATGTGCCATCACCCCCGGTCAAGGGCGACGACGGGGCGTCGTCGATCTCTTCCGCGTCCTTGGATAGACTCTTCTTCCTCAGCCGGTTCGGCTGCTGTCCAGACGACGCAGGCCGCAGGCTGAACGCTCTCGTCATGGTCCTGCTGGCTGCACGACTAAAGCTCACGGGTGGATTGCCCGTCGGCGACGACGAGCCCGGAGCAAGGCGCGGGGGTGTTGGGATTGGGGCGGCCCTAGGGCTTTCAAACAGGGCATGGATTGGACTCGGGATATCGGCGGTGGAGAGGGCGCGGTGCGCCGTCTCGTGGCTAATGCGGGTGGTAAAACTGGTGGCGCCGCCAAGGATGGAGACAGTGGGTTCCCGGACGTTGAACCTGGCAAAAACGGCCGGGTCGTCCTCACACTCCTCGTGGATGGTCGAGGCCGGGGTTGCAGGGGCCAGCACCGAGTCGCGCTTCCCGTCGTCGGCGGCGGCCGCAGCTGAAGACGACTGGGCGTGGTCGCGGGTGCGGAAGGCCGGATGCTGCTCGTTTGGCGAGATGGGCGGAGGTGCCACAATGACGGTGGTTCCCGACGCGACAGAGACGGGCCGGGTTGTCGTCCTGGCCGGGTTCCGGGGCGGGACGGGAATGACGGGGATGGGTGGCTTCGCCTGGAGAGTGTGCTCATAGCGGAAGGCGACAAGGGAGGTGTCGTCGCGGAAGGGGGCGATGCGCGCGGCGGCAGGCTTGTTCTTGTACCGCAAGCTCGCGCTGGTCAGTTTGTGTGGCGCCATGGCCGCGTGCGTGCAATCGGCAGTCGGCAGGCGGCGCAGGACACTGAGCGACCGTCCACTGATGGCCGTGCGGAGGCTAACAGGTAGCTCAACCACCACTGTGCCCCAGGAACGCTGACGCGACAGCAACCGAGGGACGCTGGCTTATGCGTGCGTGCGCTCTTGCAGATTGCACTTCTTTCCTTGGTCCTCGTTGGGCTATTTGATGCGGTTATCTAGCGTGCGTAGCGATCCAGCGATGGATCGATGATTGGAGCTGGCAGGGCCAGCAGTGGCAACCCAGATTCAACAGACAGGCAGGCAGGCAGCTCGGAGAAACAAACCCACGGTCTCGACCTGGTGAAACAAAGTACGAGGCGGGTTCTGGAGCGGCAGGCACGGAGCAGGGAAACAGCGAGGGCGAAAAGAAGAAAAAAAGTAAAAAACGGGTTCGGCGGGTGCAGCGCTGGTCGGGGACTTCGATGTTATTGTATGGGAGCTCGCTTGCTGTGGGTGCGCCTGCTTTTTTACTGGCGGCTCGGCGCTGTTGAGTTTCTCAGGACGGGAGGAAACAAAACAAATGGTGAATAATGACCAAGAGCAGATGTTGATTGTTGACACCTGGGCTAGCTGGCGCAAACCGAAATCTAGGGATGGGCTCACACAAAGTTTAAGTTCGTGGGGGAGGGAGGGCGGCTTAGGTTGGGGACACACTATCGCCAGCCAGAAGCGGGCCGGGTGGAATGTGACTTTTTGTCCCGGGAATGAATGAAGCATCCATGGAGACCAGAAAGCAAGCGAGGAGGTGGTGGTGCCTTCCCTCTATTTTTTATTTTTCGGCCCGGCCACCACCAGCACGCGGAGTCACAGTTCCATCCCCGCGCCTCCCCCGACTCGGCCTGTGTGGTGTTTTGCACCTGCCACCGATGCAGGGCCTGTCCATGGCTTGGCCTGCCAGACTGCATGCGGCATCCATCCGTCTCCGTCACCATGGGCCACTTCCCGTTGGGCTGCTAGGATGCTGGGGTCAGAGGCCGTGGATGGGCCTGCCAACCACGTCGCAGGGTGCCATCAGCCATTGATTTCGTGAACCAGTGGGAGCCTGCCACAGCGCCACCCTGCAAGAGTATTGCGAAGGCCGGTTCAGCCTCTACCGCTCCCGCTCTCGGTCTCCACTTGGCGACTCGGCAGTGGTCATGATAAAAAGGAAACAAGCATGGGGACTCCTCAGGTCGATGGAGGAAGTGGGCCGAGTGGTGGAGGTGGCACACTCAGACCCTAACTAAACCCATTACCGCCAGAAGAAAAGGCTGTCGCTGGTGGCTGAAAATGGGGAAGCCAGGCTTTTGTGGCCCCTGGGATTGGCTGGTGCGATGAGGTCAGTGTCAAAGCCAAAGAAGTTGGGACCTCGTCTATCCTCTTGTGTACACACACAGGGCTGCTCCTTTCCCCATAAACTCCCGCCCAAAGCGGTGTAAATAATGCGTGGAATCAAGGTCACCGCCTGTTCCCGCCAATCGGCTGCCACCGGCAGCAGCGGCTGCAATATGGGCATTCCGGGCGCGGGTGGAACTACCTTACGTAGACCATTCGGCATGGGAAATCCGGAATCTCTTTTTTCTTTCTCGGGATGTGGCCATCGGGAAAGTAAAAATGCTGCATCTCGAGGGGACCCTGCCTCCGCGATCTGCAGAAAGACGGGGCTCCTCCGTGGGCTGGAATCGGGTTAGATTTACACCGCTGTGCTCGGTGTCCTTCTCTTTCCGAGTTCGAGAAGGTTGGCAACGCGGCCAGAGCTCACGGGGCGGGGCGACAGGGCCGTGTTTCATTGGCGGCGTCCTGACGTGGCAACCGCAATTTAGCCACTTCACCCGGCATCCGTCCTTGGTCCCACCCGCGAACCGCATTCCGTTCCAGATTGGGTACCAGGCAGGGGTGCAGGGGTGTGCCAGAGGGAAGGCAGGTGAGAAAAAAAGAAGGAGTTGAGAGAAGACCGGATACATAAGATAGCAGCGTGTGGAAATACAGAATTACTCCTTTCTTTTGCCATCTGAGGCCGTTTGCTCTCTACACGAAACATGTGCTGACGAGTGGCATCGAAGCACCAAATCTCTTCACGTATCCATTCATTCACCTGACCTTCGCCTGGAACCCTAGCGCGTTCATTCCACAGAGCATCCGGGTTGCACGAGGGCGAACACGATGGTTGCCCGTGCTTGGGCTCTGCACCGGCTGGCATGTGGCATATGCTACCAAACAAAACACGGCAGGGCTGCCACCTACCCTAACGAGCAAACAATGGTACGGCTCTCACGCCCTCCCACGAAGGACATAAGAACTGGGGCGGGCGTGATGAAAAATGGTTGGCGTCCGAGTGTCCCGGTCGGTCCCAGGACGTGTTCCCGAATGGCACGTCAGCGTCGCCCTGTTCCTGCGTCAAGTGGTAATCACATCACATCCGTCGTCCTTTCGTCCCTGGTTCTAAGGCTGCGGCGGGATCCTGCAGCAAGCGCATGTAAGCATGGAGCAGCCCGAACACAAACAGGCCACTCCACGATTTCCAGGCCCTGATTCGCCGCCTTATCTTTTCTCCATCTTGCGTGTTATCTGTCTGTTGGCTGTTTGTTCTGCCCCTGCCCGCCCCCTGTTTTGCCCTGTCCTTTCTCGTAGCAAATCACAGCTCTGTAGTATACGTGCTACCAAACAGAAAAAAATAAATAAATCGGATGTGTGATGGCTCAAACCGAATGCTACTGCAACCACACATTGCCTTTCGAATAACCACCAACCAACCAACAACCGTCCCCGCCCGCCCTGCGACCAGACAATGTGCCTTACCCAAACATCATCTCGCGTGTATGCTAGCTTCCATCCTGGAAATCTCTTTTTTCTTCAAAAACTGCGGTTGCCATCACGTAAACAAACCCCTTGCAGCTCGCATATGTATGCGCGCGCGCCGCTAGCCAACGCTACTGTGCCACATCACAAAGTGGCTCACCACATAGGTGGCTACCCTAGATGATGCTCATCTTACCTGCATGCCTCTTGACGTGTTATTAATTTTATAGCTTTTGGGGCAAGGGGTGGAGCGGGCATGTGAAGTTCATCAGACGAAATCTGTAAACAAAAAGGAAACGACGATAACCGATAACGAGGAAACCATAGGTTTGGGATTTTTGTATATGTGGATAAAATGGGCAGAAATGCCCAGAGGTGCCGGCTGGCCCCAATGCAACCAGACGCCGTCTTTAGGTTCTCCCTTCTCTCTCCCTCTCTCTCTCTCCATCCGAGGTTTCTCCGTAATCACACACATCAACACACGCTCTACACCTACACCTCCTCGTTCTCCCAATCCTTTTCTCCAAACATAGGCCGCTTTCCGCCTTGACTGATCTCGAGCTTGGCCAGGAACTCGGGCGGTACCGTGGGGATGTACTTGCGCTCCCGCTCTCTGTTGACCCCGCCGAACCCCGCCCCGTACGTGACCAGCATGTCCGTCACCGACGGCAGCGAGAACGGCAGCATGACGGCCGGATCCAGCAGTAGATGCTCGGGCGCGTCCTCCTCGTCCTCCTCATCCTCTCCGTCCGCCCTGGGACCTCCCGGCGTCCCCTGCGCCCCGCTCCTGGAAGTCTCAGCTTTCGTGCCATCCTTGGGCGGCGGGGCGGGCGGAACGTCGCCGGGCTTGAGTTGTTGAGACAGCCTGTCCCGCTGCCTCTCGCGGCGGAGAGTCGCCTCCTTCTGGATCGCGTTCAGATACTTGAGCGCGCTCTTGGGGAGGCCCTTCTCGCCCACCTCGGGGCGGTAGTGGTTCGCCGCGTGGATGAGTTGCTGTGGGCTGAGTGCCCGAAGCTGCTGAAGCGTGCCCACCAGCGCCTCGAGGTCGTCCTGAACCAAGGATGAGAAGCACTGTAGCCACTGCAGCAGTTGGATCACGGGGCCAAGGTGCCTGCGCGACGCGTCGGCCGTGCTTTCGCCGGTCGACTTTGTCTCGCCGTGCTCGTAATGATCCGGAGTCCGGTTGTTGGTCCGCGCCCAGTCCTCCAACACCGATATGTTCATGCGGATCTGCATCGCCTTTGTCCGGGCTAGGTACTTGCGGTTCGACATGATGCGGTTGAACAGCTCGGCGCCCAGCCAGTACAGCAACTGCGACACAATCTGGCACGTGATGACCGAGTGTATGTCGTAGAGGTCTAGCACAAAAAGAGTGGACGAGAGCAGCGACGTCACGTTCCGCGGCGCCGGCTTGGCCCTCTGCTTTGGCGACGGCGGCCGGTACCGCCTCTCGAGGGGCTCCTCCTTAACTTCCTTTTTCCGCTTGAAGAGCTTCCATTCGTTTTGAAACGTGATGTCTTCGAATCCCGGGATGGTCTCGTGGTCCAACATGGCCGGGTCTAGGACCTTATCCAGCCGCCTTTCGGCGTCTCGCACAATCAGGATAAAAATCTCGTTAATAAGTTCGGCCAGCTGTGCTTGGAACTCAGACGTGGCCTCGACCAGACCGGCATCCTTTCTCAGGTAGTGGAGTAGTAGCGTCGCGTTGGATATCCAAAAGGCCAATATGGTCATGTCCCACTGGTGATTTTCCACAACGTCGTTGATCTTGTCCATGGCCGTGATGAGCAGCTTCGCAAGCAGCTCCGGGCTCGAGTGGTAGTGCGCATATCTTGCACTCAAGAAGATCATGTTTGCCGGAACCGGCTTTTGTGACGGTGTCCGCTGTGGCGTCATGTTGGTGATTACAATGTCGAGTATGCGGTCGAGCTCACTCTCCTGAAAGACGAACATCTGGTCGTGGTTGCACCTCTGCCAGTCGAACTCGGCCTGGTCCTCCTCAAACTCGTCCATGGGCTAGACGGGCGGACTGTCAGTAGCCACTTGAAATCAGGCACTCTGGCACTCTGGTACCCCTGTTTCTCTCCTTGACGTGTATGTTTCACATACCTCGGGCTGGTCGTCCATTCCCACATTCCCCAGGTCCACCTCGAGGTCGCGTGCGCTCTCCATCATCATTCTCCTCCTGAGCTCGTTCTCGGCCATCTCCTCCTCGAACCGGTCCTGGGACATACCGGGGCTGTAAAAGTCATCCGTCACGCCGGCGTTGCCGATGTTATAGCCGCTATCGTGCAGATAGAAGGAAATGTCGCTGTCGGCGGCGACAAAGTCGAAGGGCGTGCGTCCAGTCGAGGTCTTGGCCTCTGGCGATGCGCCGCTGTCCAGGAGTAGCTTCGCGATGGCCTTGTGGCGGTTGGTCATGGCCCAAGTCAGTGCGCTCCAGTGGTTGCGATCCTTCTTCTCTACATCGGCGCCGGCGTCGATGAGGGCTTTGACGACGTCTTCGTGCCCCTGACCGGGTGGGTGCGAATTTTTGTCATCAGCAAGCTGCGGCTGCGGCGGGGGATTCATCTGCACCACCATCAGAGAGCAGAGCTTACAAAACAGCTTGCGTATATCAAGGCCGGCGTGCCGTCCTCGTCGGGCGTGTTGACGTCGACGTATTGCTTGGGCTTGCCGGCAAGGAGCCTCTTGACCAGATCCACGTTCCCGTTGCTCGCGGCCATGGCCAAGGCCTTCTGCAACATCGACTTCTTTTCGTCGTCCGATAGCTTGCTGTCGTCGGCCAGGCCTTCGACGTCGTCGATGCCGCCTCCGGCGGAGTGGGCGGCCTGGGCAGCAATCATCTCCATCAGCCTCGTGTCGCTGTCGGTGATGCCCTTGGTGATGTCATCGTCGTAGGCAGGGTCGTTGAGCGACAGGTTGCCGAAGTTCAAAGGCTTCGCAGCCATCGGGGAGATCAGAAACTGCGACTGGCCTGCTCACAGGGGGAGCCGAGACGTGTCCAGATCAGCTTCACATTCCATCGGCGGGTGGGTTACACGCAGGGGGTGGCCTTCGGTGCTTGGCCGTGCGGGCGAACTGACCTTGCCAGCCATCGTACATTTCTGTTTCGGGGACGAGTTCGGTCGGGCGTCGCCTGTCGTCAAGCGACTTGGGCAGATCGGCTGGGAGGGCTCTTGGCTTCTGCTGGCCGGAGCCGCCCTCGCCGACCCCGCCGCTAGAAGCGCCTAGATCCATGGTGCGGGCAGCAGAGCGACATGGAGAAAAGACTCTTTTTCCGTCGGGGCGCTCGGTGTCCCGCGGCGCCGTCGCAGGCGGTGGGAAGGCGGAGGGTAGCGCGGTCGGGGCTGTGATGATGTCACTAGGTATCGCGGGCGGCTATAACGAGGAATATGTTTGGCTGGCAGCTAAGGCGAGATTCTGCGGGCGAGGTGTGCGTGTCGGGTCGTTCTTGTCATGGGCACAGGGCGGCCATCCCCAACAGGGTGCGGCTGTGTGGGTTCATGCCATGGATGTTACAGCACTGGCCTCAGCGGATGCGCCCCACCAGCTGGGCCAAACCTTGCTCAATTCAATCATCGTGCTTCCGAATCAGGGCAGCAGCTCCCACTTCTTTGAGCCGATACACTTGGCTTCATTTTCATGCATGTGCAGCGGATTCTCCTTGCGGGGTATTGGGTATTGCCGTCTATATTCCTAGCTGTTTCCATGTGCCTGGATAGGATATCGAACAGATGCGACTGTGGCAGGCTGTTTCCTGTCCTGGCCCTTATCTTCTCGAGAAAGAGCAAGATACCTACATTAGGACCTATTTATACCCCACCTGACCTCCATGTCAATAAGGTTAGGAGACGTCTGATCAAGCTTGGATGGACGTATCTTTTTTGCATGACTACCTAAGCACGTATGTGGTATACATTTACAGCGCTATTTAAGGGCCATCATGTCTGGCGAGACGCGTTCAATCTTCATTTCAAAGAAGTCCGCTGTTCATATTCCGGACAACTATCGTTAGCACTCACCAGAGCCTTCCCACCGCCAGCTCGACCTCTTCCATACTGGGCCGAAGTTGTTGACGGAAGCCGACTGTCTGTATGTTACTATAATACTTGGTTTTCTTTCTCAACCCGAGAATCCTACGACAACCAAGACGCTGGCGCCGTTATATAAAGATTGCATTTCACCCTTCCTATTTTGACCCTAAACTTACAGATTAATGCCGACCGATCATTGGGGAATCCTTATTGGGCACCATATCAAAACAAACGAGTGCACCATCTGGCCTCGTCTGTCAAATGGGTGCTAAGAAACAAGAATGAAACAGTAAAAACAAGTACAACCGCTAACCCAACGACTCTCCTCAGGGGCCAAATAGTTCTTCACTTGGTAAAACGGGATGCCAAAAATTAAAGATAGGGAAAGAAGACGACGGGAACAAAGAAAGCAAATCAATACGGAAGGCGCCGAGTCTCCATCTTCGTTTTGGGACCTTGCACACAAAGACCCGACACGCCAGAGCATAATTAGGCTCCAAGAGCACGGCAGTCGGAATTCTGGGAAGTGGAGGTTGTCGTGCCCTAACGCCGGATGCCAAGCTTCCGCACATGAATCCGGGGGTAGACACCGATAACGATCAGGACCACGGATAGAATGACGGCCCACAGCTTGATGTCGAGGACTTTCTGGTTATAGGTCGTGTCGGTCGCGGTGGCGACGGTGGCCAGGAGCAGGGGGTAGATGAAATAGCCGCCCCAGCGGTGGTACTTCCACATGGCCTTTGCCTGATCGACGCCGCCAAAGACGCCGGGCACGCCCCACATGAGGAAGCCGAAGATGTACTGTCCCAGCATGAGGACCGAGACGCCGACGCCGAGGTAGGCGTGCAGGGACTTGAAGTGGGGGTTGTGGCTCTTGAACTTGTTGGCCTCGATGATGGCGACACCCGACGCGAAGAGCAGGAAGGAGATGAGGTTCAGGGTGGCGTGGGTGCGGGCGCCAACCACCTTGGCCTTGGGGTCGAAGGTCGGCTGCAGTATCAGGATGGCCTGGGTCAAGGTGAAGACGCCGAGGCTCTGCAGCAGCGGGTGCGGCGAGAAGAGCGGCAGCAGGGGATGGGTGAAGACGGCGGACCAGACCAGGGCGAGCAGGAGGACCGCGCCGGCCAGGGCGAAGCCCCCGGTTCCTGAGACCAGTGACGACAGCATTAGGAAGAGTTTCTTTTGCCCGTTTCGTGGGTTGTGTGGTAGGGTGAATCAGATAGGATAGTGAGGTGCAGCGATAAGTGAGGTGATGTTTTGCTTGCTTATGGCAGAAAATACCAGCCAGGCAGGACGGGATAAAGCTAGAGCTGCACTGCAGGGTGCATTGCATGAGAACTTATAGGGGAGGAGAGGCACATTGGAACATGTCCTCGGTCACACCCCCTCCCCTTGTCCTTCTCTCGGGCCTCTTGCCACCGTGAACGCACATGCTACTTACCCCTATAGAGATTCGAGTAGAGAGGCTCATTAGGCTTCTGGAGGGCAGCGCCGGGGCGGCCAAGGAGAGGCTCAGACTCCCGGTCGGCGGTGGGCTCGGGGGCTGCGGGTGACGACATTGACGTCTATGTCGCCTATGTAGTAAAAAGTAAAAAAGTCTGATAGTGGAGGACCGAGCCTGTCTGGACCAGGCTGTTCGGTCGATGAGCAGCAAGGCAAAAGTGAGTTTTGCGGTGCGCTAGGACTCGGGGTGAAAGAGGCTGGGAAGGCTGGCGGAGCTCGATAAGGGAGAAGGGAGCCGCGAATCTTGACAGCGAGGGCGAGTGAATGCGTGATTGCAGACGTGAAGCTCGAAAGCACAGAAAGACCACAACAAAAAATAGTACTGGGGACAGCTCTTTGTCTCGACGGAGTAGGATGACTAGAAAGGAAAGGCTTGGGATTGCTTGGATTTAAATAATGGAAACACCTGGAGCTGTCCAGAGTGAAGCCCCCACGGTTCTCTGATGGGCTCCAGTGCGTGATGACGGCATCGGCTTGCACAACCATCCTTGCGGGAGCTTTGGCCAATCAGCGCTGGCTGATTGGCACGCAAGCAGGCGCGCCGAGACCGCCCCCGCCGCCAGATCGGTATCAATGCAATGGATGCCGGTCGCTGCTCTGTGCGATCCAGGGGGATGGCTGGAGGGCCTCGGTGAATTCTCGGGGCTGTGTGGTTTTGGCATTTATATCGCGGGATTCAATGGTGTTGAGCGACGGGCTGATTTATGTACACGAATTGGGATAGAAATGTTGACAAAATGGGGATGTTGGATGGCAGGTGTGGAAGTCGGTCATGCCGTCTGATGAAAACATGAAAACGAAAATCGGCCGGAAGGGCCACGACTCGTCCGACGGAGTAACCGGCAGCCAGCCCCTCCTCCAAGTGTCTCGATGCATGCACTTTTGTTCTTGGCAAGAGACACGCGCTCGCTCACCGGCAATTCTCGCTCACAAAAAAAAAACTTCAACCATCAGCCCTTGATAACTTCCTTGGTAATCACTGTTCGCCATGGCCGACGACGAGGTCACTTATAAGCTCGAGGACGTGCCGGCCACCCCGGTCGCCTCTGACCAGATTGACAAGGAGTTTCGGTCAACCTCCATCGGTGTGCCGTCCCCTGAGCCTCTAAAAAATAACCACGGGGGAACTGCTGTGTTAACATGTACACCAAGACCTCATCTCGGCCGCCTTGGGCGGCAAGGTCCTGGCCTTCTCGGACCAGTGGTTCGCCGAGGCGGCCAACCTCCTGACGCCGACGCCGCCGGTGCGGCAGCCCGGCAAGATGGTGTACACGGGCGCGTG
>GL876968.1:2672942-2704453 GCA_000193285.1 Magnaporthiopsis poae ATCC 64411
CGTCGCCGCCTCAAAGTGCGGACCCGACCAGGAGCACACCTTCGAGTCGCTCGTCAAGGATGACACCTTCACCCACGTCAAGCTGGTCATGATCCCGGACGGAGGCATCAAGCGCCTACGCGTCCTGGGGACGAGAGCTGCTGTTTAAGTGCCGAGGCAAAAACAAACAAAAACACACGACCCTCTCCAATTCAATGGGTATAGCCGCATGAGTCCCCTAAAACCTTTCGAAAACTCCCATAGCGCTTCGTCTTACCATGTTCCTTCCTCTAACCATGTCAAGTATACGCCTGCTACGTAAAACATGTTTTTTCTTTTCGGGACGACTGGCTGCGCGGGCGCCACGCAGAAAAAAAAATAAAAGCAGAAGCTTGCCTCCTAGGTATCAAAACAGATACCCAGGTAGCACGTCCGTCTACCCATTTCCTTGTTCGCGCCTTGCTTGCCTTTGCCGAATGCACGCCTGCTTGTTTGTATGACCATCTTTCCCCTATTTTTGCCTTGCTCCACCAGATACCTGACCTATGCAACCAGCCCATCCGCCCACACGAGCCTGAAGAACAAAACTTGGAATGAGAGAAAGCACAAGGAGAGAAGAACAAGGAAAAAAAAGTAGAATCAAGGGAAACGCAAGATAAAACAAGGCAAAACCAAAACGAAACCCATGTGTAGCCCTTCCAAACAAGCCTATTTGGTGCCATTGGTCCCCAGAACAACAACAACAACAACAACAAAAAAAAAAAAAAAGATGGAACAAGGGCATTTCGAAGCCTCGTGGACGCCAACATTATTTCCGATTATGTGTAGCTGTTGCTTTGTGTAGGCGATGAACGCGACAGTATAAACCGGTTTTGGATAGAATAAAAGTCGTCGATCGATTATTTAATTGACGGCGACCGAGAGTGGTGGTGTAGTGGTAAATAGAGACAAGAAGAAACAAAAATAATCTATATACGACGAAAGGGTATCAAAGTACCGTACCCACGCAAGCCCGTTTCGAAGAACCAGGGGCTGTGAAGCAGTCTTCAAAAGAACACGGCCAGAGTGTTGCTGAGGTCGATAAAGTCGACGGGCTTGGTGACATAGGCATCAAATCCCGCCTGGTAACATCTCTCCTGGACGTCCGACATGACGTTTGCCGAGAGCGCAATGATGGGCAGTTTGGCATGGTCAGGCTGTTTGTTTTCCCACTCCCGAACCTCCTTGCAGGCCGTATAGCCATCCTTCTTCGGCATGTGCAGGTCACACTAGCGTCACAGTCAGTCAGTCTATGCCTCCCTCGGCATTCTTCGACACGGCGTTCTTTTCAGGGAAACACGAGCGTCGGCTGCTTACCAGGATCAACGAGTAGTATCCGCGCTCGTGCCCAAACACCTTGTCCGTACACTCTTGCCCATCCAGAGCCACTTCGACCTCGACGCCGACCTTCTTGAGGTACTTGATGAGCACCTTTTGGTTGATCGGGTTGTCCTCGACTAGGAGCACCTTGTGACCTTTGTTGCCCATCCGCTTCTCGATCTCGACGTAGCTCTGCTTTTGCGTCTCGACAATCCTTTCCGCCGTCGAGCGGTTCCGGTCGATGCTGAGATCCCTCTCGAGGCTCGGGTCGAAGATGACGGCGAACCGTGACGGCTTGACGGGCTTGTAGATGTACGTAACTTTGTTGTCTGAGAGGATGTCTTCATACTTGGTGCCTGCCACCTGCTTCAGGATGGCCTGCCTCTGCACCGAATCCGAGAGGATCAGGATTGTGGCCCTCTTATGCAGCTTGGATCTCACAATCTCGTCCATGAGGCCCATGAGCTCGTTGGTGGACGGCAAGTTGACGACAATGTGGGTGAATATCACAGGGTCCTCGCCGCCGATGAGCTTCTGGGCCTCGGCCACCGTCGCGAGCGATGTGATCTGGTGTGGCACACCTTTCGGGAGCGTCAGCTCGATGTGTTTCGTCGTGGCCTCCCGGCTGTGTGTCTGGGGGCTGATTATCAGGATGGAGTAGAGCATGTGGCGGAACGCATCCGTCTGCGGGTGTCGTCGGCGCTCATCTGACACCAGCGTCGTGTCCGAGCATGTGTTCGGTGATGGCTGCTCCGATGGCATCTCGAGCTTCATTTGCGACAAGTCCTGCCCGCTGGCCCTCGCGGCTTCACTAAAGTTCACGAGCCCGGCGTTGATGGACGACATCGACGTTCGTTGGGTCGTGTGCGACAGGGACGATCGAACCGATGGGTCCGAGCTCGCGCTAGAAGTTGTCGCTGCCGGTGACATGGTGCTTGGCTCGTTGCCCGGATCGCCAGGGCTGATTGTTGGAGAATCGGATGACCGCGCCTTGGATATAGACGAATGCTTGGAATACGGCTGTTTGAACAAGCGTGCGGCCTGAAGCCCCTCTGGGATTGTGGCGGAACTGATGATATCCTGCGAGGTCTGGAACGAATCGGGTTGATCGTCACTGGTGGGGAGCCCAAACTTGGCTGTGAAGGTAAAGGTCGAGCCCTTCCCTGGAACAGCCGTGCCACTCATCCTGCCGCCGTGGAGCTCCACCAACTGCCTCGAGATGACCAGGCCAAGACCGCTTCCGCCGTGCTGACGAGTGCTACTGCCGTCGATTTGGCTGAAGGGTTTGAAGATGAGCTCGGCCTCCTCCTTTGTGAAGCCCCTCCCAGTATCGATAATGGAGAACTCCAGCTCGATCTCGTCCTCGAGGTCGGGCTTCTTGGGCGTCACGACCCTGCAGCGGCTGAAGACCTCACCCTCCGACGTGAACTTGATGGCGTTGCCGATGACGTTCAGGAGAACCTGGCGGATCCGGACCTTGTCGCCCTTGACCCAGGCCGGCACGTCGGGCTCGACAATGTAGTTCAGCTCCAGGCCCTTGGCGATGGCCATGGTCGACACCAGCTCGTTCACTGCCTCTATCAGCGACTGCGTGTGGAACCACTCAAACTTGAGCTTCATCATGCCGGCATCAACCTTGGACAGGTCGAGGATGTCGTTGATGATCATTATCAAGCTGTTGGCACTGGTGTGGATCGTGTTGGTGTAGTCGCGTTGTTCCTCGTTTAGCGTCGTCTCTTGCAAGAAGCTCACCATGCCCGAGATCCCTATGAGCGGCGTGCGGATCTCGTGCGACATGTTGCTGAGGAAGCGCGTCTTGGTTTCCATCGCGTCTTTGAGCTTCGCCTCGAGAAGCTTGTGATCGTTGATATCCGTGGCCGAGCCGAGGTACGACGAGACGCTGCTCTCGGGGTTCGAATCGACAACCTCGACGACGCGGATCAGATGCCATCTGTACTCGCCCTTCTTGGAGCGCAGTCGCACCTCCGTCGTGTATGAAGGGCGCCCATTGCTGTCCAGACTGGCCTTGATCACGCCCTTCCTGGCTAGCTTGGCGAGGTCGCCCGATGCCTGCCCCTCGCTCGACGAACTGCCGGAGCTTTCACGCCTCGAGGCAGTCCCGCGAACGCTGTGTTTGTCAGAGCCGGCAGAGGGGCCTGCAGGCGTGACAACACGCGCTCCTGGAACCCTGCCTGCTGACGGGCTCAGGGTAGTGCTCGGCCACGGGGATTGCGAAAGATCCCCTGTCCCCTTGGTGTCGATCAGCATGGAGAATCCATCCGGAGGTATACGGCAATTCGCCAGGTCCTCAGGGTGGACAAAGCTTATGAAGCCAAGTCCGTGCGATGCCTCTTGGCTCTGCCCCGTGTACGAGAGCCACTGGTCGTTGGCGAAGGTGATGCCTTCATCCTCGGTCGCGGTGAAGATGATCTGGGGGATGAGGTTTGCTAGGAGCTTGTGCTTTGCCTCGGACGCCTCGATCTCTTTTTGCTTTGCAGCCCTAAGCTCGGCGATGTGCTGGTCGTGGATGTCCATGTACGACCCCAAGAACTGCTGCACAACATTGCGCTTGTCTCTTGTGGCGATCGCCCTAGCCTGAAACCAACGGTAGGCACCGTCGAACCTTCTGATCCGCACGGTCCTGGAGAAGGGGTCGCCGGTTCGGAGCGAGTGGACCCATGACCGGATATACTCTTCCTTGTCGTCCGGGTGGAGGCTCAGGTGCGGATCGACAGCCAGTTCCGGAGCCGTCACGCCTCGGTAGCTCAAATACCTGCTGTTGACCCAGAGCATCTCGCCAAGAGGTGGCTGGGCTACAAAGACGTGAGCCGGCAACGAGTCCAGAATCAACCCCTTGAGCGTGTCTGATGGCGGAAGCATCTCGCGAGGCACAGATCCCGAGCCGCTACGCGATGGCGGGTGTTGCTGGCCCCTCGATCCGACCGTAGCGCTCGGTGGCAACGATTGGAATGTATGAGAGAAGTCGGCCCCGTAGGCGTGGAGCTGGGTGTGCCGGTGGCCGGGCCGGGGACCCCTCTTGTTGTTCTCCAAGGAAGGGGCATCACCACCCCTCTCCGCAGCCTGTGAATCTTCCGAGAGCCCCTTGGTAGTCGAATCGATAGTGTCCTCGTGTTCTTTGCTACCTGGGTGCTCCGACCCTGCTGGGTCCCGACTTTTCGCTACTTTGACGCTGGACTGTCGCCGGATCGGTCTTTTCTCGCCCGTGGTGCTCTCCCTCGAGTTTCTCCTATCTCTCTGGGTGGAGACTCCAGGGGTCCCCAGACTAATGCGGGAGGACGATTGGACGGGGCTGACGCTAAAGTAACCATCCCCCGTTGCAGGCAGCGGACTGGCTGGAACTTGACGCTTCTCCGCCACGAGACCGAGGGTTCCGACGTCCCAGCTGGGTGTCCCGACAGCGGAGCCTGTTGCGCTTCTGGACGGCACCGAATAATCGCTAGGGCTCGTAATGCTACCTCCCACAGATCTCTGTGATTCTGCCATTTCGCCAGGGGTACACGCCATATTCTCGATGGTGACTGGCTCCGAGATCATCTGGCCGTCGGTACCAAGACCTGCGAAGCGTGCGATTTCTGGTCGCCTCTTCTGCAACCCCGCAAGCTCCGTCTCCAGATTCGTGTAGTGACGGCACAGCGAAAACGAGGTGGCAAGGTGGGGCGCGAGGTGCGAGAGAGAGTGCCGTAGGTTGGTAGGGTATGGGATGAGCGGGCTGAGTATCGAGAGCACGGCGATGGGCGAGTGTTTCTCCCTCTGAGTAGAGCCCGGCGAGGGCGCCGCCGCCGGCGTGGGCAGGTCGGCGCCCGTGCCATGGCCCCTATTGCGCAAGTGCGACTTCCTTTCCATCAGAGTCGTGTCAAGCTTGAACGTGGCCGTAGGCTTCGACAGGATGACATGTGACAGAGGGATGTGAAGGACAGTCCAAGAATTCTCGACACCAATCGTTTCCGGCGGCTTCATGGAGGCGTAGTCGGCGTTTGGTGGAGAGCTAGGGTTGAAGGAGCTTTCATCGACGACGGCATCGGTAAAAAAACGGATTCTCTGACGGATCCGCCCGTATGGCCGGCGAAGGCGCAGGAGACTGCGACCAGGGCGACGGGGGCGCCTGCTCATATTCCTCATATTTTGGAGTGGGTGGCCGCGGGGCGCCATCTTCGTCATCCAGGTGGTAGGCCCAAGAGCGAAGCCTCCTCTTGTCTGCATGTGAGTGCTTCTTGCCGCCTTTGTAAAGGGCGGCGCCGCTGAGTAGCGACGACAGCTTCGAAAAAGACTCGTGCCGGGCCCTTTTCTGCTGATGATGTTTCCTGGCACCTTCTGGCGACCAGCACCGCGTGTTCTCTTTGGATTGCTCTTCAGGCTGTGTTGGTGCTGGCGCGTTGAGGTAGGGATAGCTCCGTGTCAGTGCGATGACCTTTCCCCTTTCCAGAACCCTGCGAATACCGTTATGGTCAATAAGAGGGTCTGCCTCGTAGTCCAAAGCCTGCAACATAGGCAGTATCCTGGCCTGGGACTCGTGGTGCGGCGCGACGGGAGCATCCCAGCCCGAGACGTTTGGCTCTTGCTCAGCAGCGTCGTGCTCTTCCAGGGTCTGTTTGCTCAGTGGTGGGCGCTCCTCCTTGATGGCTTCTGGGTCGTTCTCGACGGATGCGACCGGGTAAGAGCTCTTGCTCCGTTGCAGCGGGACCGGGCGCTCAGGGGTCGAAGTGGCCGCATCCCTGGCCATCTTCTGTTCTTGACGCATCTCAAAAGCCGTGAAGGAATGCCTGCTAGAAAAATTGGGCCGTATTGGCGACAACACACCATGGGGTGCTGGCATTTGCGTGGTGACCTCGGATCGGACATCCGAGTTGGTGCGGACCAGGCTGCTACCGCGCGCCATGTACCCAAGACTCAGATCGTCCTCTCCTCTTGAGTTATACGTGGCCTTCTGGCCCCAAGGCACGTTCTCGATATCGGTGGTGTCTGCGGGGACAGCCAACGTGACGCGCTCGGCCTGGTAAATTTCTGACATGATGTGGACGACGGTCTGCCACCATGCGTCAAGTCCCGGTTCGGCCGAGAGGTGCAAGGAGAGCTCATAGAGATTCGGGGTGGGGAACTCGCTCAGCTCCTCGGGCGACCCAGAAACTCCGGCAGGGTGGAAAGTCATGGTGGAGGCGGGGGTCGACGGGTTGGAAAGGAGCCTATCAAGCAGGGCGGTGGCATCATTCGGGGTGCCTCCGCCATGAGGTGCATCGGGTGCCACGGTGGGGGACAACTTGGTAAATGGCCGGTGAAGACGAGACGGCACGGCTGCCATTGACGCCATGCAGGGAAAGGGGTAGGAGGGCGTCCTGGCCGCCACGCCCGGAGTGGGCATGCCCCGTATGGTAGCTGTGGACTCGGTGGAGGTTGTCGTCGGGACCGGATCTGATGAGCGCGGGCTCGTCGAGACACTCTCCTCTTCGATGGGCGACGGTCTCTTTGGAATCCCTGCAGGCGGAGAGGTGCGGTGACCTATCGAGCTCATCTGCTTTCGAAGCTGCTCCCTGTACGCCACCAAACCCCGCCCGGCGTCCATCTCGGGCCTATTCCCCTCAGTCTCATTCTGCGTCGTGCTGCTATTTTGCAGTCTGGACTTCGGCGTCCTCGGCACCTCGGGCTCCTTCCGCCCCTTGATTGGGACGCTCCCTGTTGTTGGCTTTTTCGCGCTCGGCGGGTGGACGAGGGTCGTGCCTGGGGAAATTGGCTCTTCCGACGGGGAAGCTCCCATCCCACTCTTCAGCCAGCCGGACATGAGGTGCTATTCATCGCAGCACAGCCAAAGCGCGATCGCAGGTCATGACCCGGGGGGAGAAACGAGCGGGTGGCGGATGCGGTGCCGCCGCTCCCCAGGACGTCGTCCGAGCTCACGCCGCCGCTGGTCTCGGGGTGGCGTGAGCAACGTAGAGTTCGAGGGCGGTCGCTACGGTCGAGATTTGCTTCGACCTCGGCTTCGCACGAGGTAGCCAAAGGCGGGAGAGGTTGGTGTGCCGTGACGTGATGGATCAAATTGGGTAGGTTGGCAGGCGACGTGTTCGGTCGGTCCGGGCGAGTCGCTTCCAGGTCGGCCCGGGGCGTTAGCAACAAATACCAATGCTGCGCCGAATCCTACTGGTGCGCCGTGGGACGTATCGAAAATGCCGGGCGAGCGGATAAGACAAGATATTACCAATGTGAAGCTGCGTTGTTTGGGCCTGCGTTTAGACAAGGCCTAGGTTTGTAGGTGGTAGGCGGGTGGGGGCACGCTGCTACGATGCACGCGCGCTTGGGCTGTTTTGAGGGGGGGAAAGGAAGATATCAGGTGTTCTTTCGGGCGGGCGAAGCCTATGAGTGTGAGTGGACTAGAAACAGAGCCGGGCGAGCTGGCAGTCGTGGGCGCTGGGGGATGCGGCGGGCAGGGCGAGGGAAATCCGGAGACAGGAGTGGGCTGCTGGAAGGAGGTGTTGCAGTGGTGGAGGAGGTGCTCGACAAGTGGGCACCAAAGCCAACCGAGTAGGGACGGCCCTGCGCAATGACGTAATGCGTCCATTTGGACCCTGCGCCTTCCCGCTCAAGGAACAACAGCCAGCTATTCGCTGCAAGCGCCCCGTCGCATCCCGTTTTGGGTCCGTACCAAGACGGCGAATTGATTTTTGATATATTAGAATCTTTTTGCACCGGTGTTGTCTTCCACAACACCTAGCTTTGCGGCGGCTGACGTTGGTGCGGATCGTTCGCAGGGTCTTCTACGCCTCAATCTGACCACGTACGGATGTGGGAGCAGAGATGGAAATTAAGATTTTGGTTGGAAGACAAGGCGTCAACTTGCTGCATGCCAGCGGGCAAGCGGCGCTGTCAGGGGCCATGTCAGGGGGTGCAGGTGGGCAACAAGGCGGCGACAAGCCAAGATGCGCTCCATCATGGTGACAAGGCTTTCAGCTCCGCCCCGGAATCGGCACTTGGTTATTGAATCTTTCTCCTCCTTTTTTTTTTTTTTTAGTGCTTCCCGAGTCGCCGTCTAACACAGTTGCCCGACCATTGTGCGTCCTCCCTTGTTCCTAGTAAACAACAACCGGTTCTCGGAGGGATGCCAAACATTAATCCACAACAATGAAGGTGACCGACTCCTCAGCTGACATGACAAGACCGACACGACACTGCTTGTTTCTCAATTGTCAAATATTGGCTAGCCTCCCTGTCCTAGGGCGGCTGAGCTGAGCTGCAAAAAGTCTGGCGCGAAACGGCGTTCGCTAGCGACATCCAACGGCTGAACCGTGCAAATATCGGGCGACCGAACGAATAGGACAGGACCATTTCCGCCACCAGTCGGATCTGCGGGTCAGCATTTCGTCATGGCCATGGCACGCGCAACAGCCGGCGGGGCGGTGGGAAAGGCCTCGGCGCAAAACGTCCGGGGGCTGGTCATTGACGCGCCCGTGAAGAAACCATACGTAAAATGGGAAAGCAGTAACGCAAAACTCCTTGGTGCCTTGCAGACAGGGGAGTCGCCGATCTGACTCGCCTGTTTGTGACGCGTTCAGAGACGTGACAATCGCAGAGGATTGGCGTCCACGATCGATCATCAAGCACCAGCGGATCCCGTCTGTGCAGCTCTGGTGTGGTGGGACTTGGCATGACGTTTACATGATCCTGCTCTTTTGCTCTTTGTGGCGCCCAATGAAATGAGCCGCAAGCCACGCCAGCCAACCAGCCGATTTTGAAGTTTATTTCTTTTTTTTTTTTTTTTTTTTTTCCGCCGCCCCAATCACAAGTCAACCGACCGGGCCCTTAACTTTTCACGACAAACGGGCGAGGGATGCAGGCTCCATTTTGCGGCGCTAAGGTGATGGTCAGGAACATGGATGCCCTCGATTTGGCTTGGAAGTTTACGTTTCCTCCCCCATATTTCCCAAAACTTCGTATTTAACCAGGTCGCAATCATACATAAAGAGCGTACCACCAGTCCGTCTCTGCCTTGAAACCGGAGGAAACAGGACAGCCGACCTGGATCGTATTGGATTCATGTTTTTTCCTTGATCAGACCCTCGCGAGTCGACTCCATAAAGAGACAAATGCTTTCCTCTACCCCACATGCGGCTCCACTCGGCTCGTCTGAGCTTGAGGAGGGAAGACTACTACCTACAGAATGAGAGATTGGATGGGCTCAGCAGGTAGGGACCTAGGTGAGTGAGGTGACACGAGAAAGTATGGAAAGCGGTGTGCTCCAAGCCGCGACCGTTGCAGTAAGATAGGGCGGGGAACCCGGAGAAGCACACCCCCATACTAGCAAGGAGAAACCCAAAACGATAGCAGCCACGCGGCCAACCTCCATCGTCTCTGGGGCCCGCTAGCTACATACATCTAAAGTGGGACGGCAACCGGGAAAGAAATTCAGTTCCCTGCGGCGGTCAGCAATGGACGGGAGCTAGCACAGGTCGCGGGGACGGCGGGCGGGTTCGGCCGTCAGAGAGTATCGCCAGCCGACCAACTAAGCCATCGGCTCGGCTCCCGCCAATGGATGGGTGAGCCGCTCACTCGCTCAACTCAAATATCTCACCTCGGCGCCTCCATCACTCCCATACAGCACGTGCTGGCTGGTTATTGACACCGTCACGACCCGATTCGGCTCGGTCAAAAATCGAACATCCATCCGCCCTGCGACCCCCGTTTTCTGGAACCGCCGTGTGCGTGTTCTTCTCTTTTCTTTCTTTTCCTTGCTTTTTCTTCCTTCAACACGTGTTTCATCCCTTTCCACCTCAACCGGGCACGGGAAGTTTACGGTTCAGGTACCTGAGGACGCCAGCCGCGAAGCACTGCCATTTATGTTGGGAAAAAAAAATCGCTCAGTATAGGCAAAAAGAAAAAAGACAGACACGCTTTTACCTGCGGGCAGGTTGAAAAAGTGACGTTGTTCCGTCTGTTATTCTGCGTCGTCGGAGGCGCCAACTAAACAAACCCCTGACGCGGGATGACCAGGAGGCGCAAATCGCGTCCGTTCTGCCTATATTTGGTCCCTGTATGTGCTGTACGGATGAGCGCCGGACCCTACCACATACGTCACTCCGTTTGTCGAAACAACAAAAAAGATGAGATGGCGATGGGTAATTATAGGCCATGTACGGTAAGAGTTCCACCGCCCATCATCGGCCAAAGTTCCAATCAGGAAATCGGACACGGCCGAGTATGGAAATATCAAGGGTTCTTGTAGTTCCGCAAGCGTGCGGCGGAAAACTGACAGTCATCCAATCTTGTCAAAACCATCCGCGGAGAAGGGTCAATCAAGCCCGAGAAATCTTGTGAGCCCGGCCGGTGGCACGTAATGATTAATTCCTAGCGGGCACTATCTGTACAAGAAGACGATGTGTAGTAGGTATCCAACAAAACACAGTGGTCACTCCTATTGACTTTTGGAGTTTGACGAGAAGGCAATGGCCCATATCCGGTGAGCGAAACATGGACTGATGTTGAGTGGCAAACAATTGTCGACCAATGAGACTCCCGTTACCAGATCTCACACACCGGCTCCTTCACAGGGCAGTTGTACGCCTGCCTGAAGCCCCTGCTGTTCATCATGGCAGTTCTGTCATGCGGAAACGGGATTATTAGCACATATTGTCGCAAAGAAGCCGGCACAAAAAAAAAAAAAAAAAAAAAAAAAAGACGAAATCGAGCTTACCCAATGATACGGAACATGTTCGGCGAGTGCTCGTCGGACAAGACCCGCGACGTCAGAGCCTGGGGCGTGTACTTGGAGCACCAAACGTTGCCAAAGGCCACATAAAAGAGTTGTTCCTAAACGTAAACATTAGCATATGCTCGACAGATGGGAGCAACTAGGGCAAGAGAGAGTGTACGCGTCATACCTTGGTGAAGAAGTCGAGTCCTGGAAGATGGAGATCCGGCGTCGTCTTGCTCCTGGATTGCCAAGCCGAGAAGCCGGCGCTAAGACCACCGGCATCGGCAATATTTTCACCGAGGGTCTGCTCGCCGTTCACCTTGAGAGGTCCGTTGGTGCCCTGGACGGTGAAGTTGCTGTACTCCTTAACAAAGCAGTCGGCCCGCTTCTCGAACTCCTTGATGGTGGCGTTGGACCACCAGTCCTTGAGGAAGCCGTTCAGGTCGTAGAGCCTGCCGCTGTTGTCGAACGCGTGGCTCAGCTCGTGTCCAGCCACAGCGCCGAAAGCAGCGTAGTTGATGTATCCCGGCAGGCCCTCGCCGAACAGGGGGAACTGCATGATTCCGGCAGGGAAGACGATCTCGTTCCAGGGAGGGTTGTAGTACGCGTTCACCGTGGGGGCCGTCATTCCCCAGTCGGCCTTGTTGGCCGGCTTGCCGAGCTGGCTCCACGAACGCTTGACCCCGAACTGCTTGACCGCGATGTTGTTCTTGAAGAAGCTATCGGTAACGTTGAGGCCGGCGTAGTAGTTTTGAAGAGCCTGAGGGTCCGTCACGTTGGGTGACTGGGGAAGGGAAAGGAAAACAAAAATTAGCTCGAAAAGAACACACGGGCTGGCTTGCTCACTGGTTTTACAAAGGCTTACCTGATCAGGATATCCGATTTTCTGGACAATGTTCTTGACCTTGGCCTTGGCGACCTTCTGGGCATCGGCGTCCATCCAGTCGGCCTTGTCGATCCTCTGAGAGAACACGTCCTTGATGTCGAGAATGATCTGATTGCCCAGGTCTTTCGCCTTGCTGGAAAATGCCCTCTCGACGTAGAATCGGCTGAGAATCCATCCAAGGCTATCGTCAACCGAGGCGAGACACGTGCGCCAGCGGTCGGATTTAGCGTCCGGGTCCTTTCCGAGCAGCTTGTTCATAAACTGAGTGTACGGCTTCAGCGCATCGGCCTCCACAGTGCCCGACAGACCCTGGATGGCCTTCCATTGGAAGAAACCCTTGACGGTGTCGCTCGGCGAGTTGCTCAGGAGGGCGGACATGTTGGACAAGAATGGCGGGAACGAGGTGATCATCCGGTCGATGGTGTAGTTGGAAGGCGCAAGGCTCTTCAGCACTTTCTCCAGACCGAGTTGCGGGGCGAGTTTGGCTGTGTCCTGGAGCGACATCACATTGTACCTGGAGGCGATTTGAAGTCAGCCAAGTCCTTTTGGAGCCCAGACAGCAAAAACGAGGGAGGATGTCAAAGCGCGACATACGATTGGGCCGGGTCACGAAGCTGAGCCAAGCTAGGGGTAAAAGCCGCAATGTCCTTTTCAAACTTGACAATCTTCTCAGCAATGCCGGCGGCGTTTGCAGAAGCATTGGGCAGAACCGCACCGAGGACCTTGCTAATAGCGTCCTGGTACTGGGACATGACCGAGTCGTCGGTGTAGTATGATTTCGAGGAAAGGCCGGGCGCCGTGCGTGGCCCAGTGCTGATGACAATGACGTTCTATTTGAGATCCGGCGTGGTTAGGACCAGTGACATTGCCTGACGCAATTAAAAAATTCATGTGTGGCAGAGAGAAAAAGAGGGGGTTACATACAGGATCCTTATCGTCCGAGCCGACGCCGAGGCCCTGGAGATGAGGAATTCCAAGGCGCTCCATAAAGAGGATGGTCTCGGAGATGTCGGACGTGTCCTTGAAAGTCGAGCCGAGATCGGTCAGGACGGTCTGCAGCGGCTGAATGCCGACCTTCTTGATGTCGTCAATGGCCATGCAGGCATTGTAGGCCCTCTGAATCTCGTCAAAGTTCTGCCTGTCGAGGGAGGTGGGGTCGACGGCGAGATTGCGCGGGGAGAAGGCGGAATGCTGAGAAACCTCCGGGTAGGGGCTCTCCATGATGGAGCGGAGGATATCTTGGTTCGCGTCGTTCATCACACCCAAGGTGTTGATGTTCCCCTGGTCTGGGCGCATGTTGTGGCGCTGCCTCCAACCCCCGCACACCATCTCCTCGAAGTTGGTGCACGCATCGATTTCCTGGTACCTGGGCGAGAGGTTGTACAGGAACTCGGAGGCGGCATGGATGCACGCCGGCGTCAGGCACAGCGCGGTCGAGTTCATCTTGCCTGGGTTGTGGGGACTATGGGCTGAGGACAAAAAATTATAATGTTAGAACCATGTAAGTATGATGATGCTTCCGTACTAGAGCCGCCTCGTGTTTTGATGTATCTTGCTTGGTGTGACAAGAATGACGAGTGACACTCGATAAGAGACGAGTGAAACGTGACATCCAGTCGGCGGCTACCATAATGGAGGGTGATAGACTTGGGGGTGTCAAAGCAAGGAAGGAGTCTTACCTGTGACTGCCAGGACAACTACGGCGATGATCAGGCCGGTGACGAGAAGGAGCAAGAGCACGAGGGGCCAGACGCGGCCGCGAGCCCAGGCTTTTAAAGTATTCCAGAGGCGGGCAGGAGGCGTGCCTGGATGGGCCGAATCATGCGCCTGCCCCGGGAGCAGAGGCGTGTTTTCGTCAGCGGATCCTGCCGCTGCAGCTGGGCGGGCATCCCTGGGCCCGGCACCGCCGGTCGAGGCCATGGCTGTACGGTAGCTGTAGGCGCGAGGCCGATCTGCACGAGTATGGTCCCAATGCTAGGTTTCTTTTTTTCCGGACCTTCCTCTCGTGGCAACTGGGGCGAGCCTCCCGTCCTGCAGTGGTCGTTCGGGTGGTGGTGGGCGGCCCCTTTGGTGGATGTAATATCGGGGGGCAAAATAATCATGCGGGAAAAGGACCAGCCAATTCGCGTAAAAAGTCCGCCGCAGCCGCGCTCCTTCGGTGGCTGCTTATGGCGGCCCCTGATATGTTTCGTTCCCGAGTCGCTCACGATGCACGACGGGGACAGACGGCAAGGAGCGGGGAAAACGCGGAGTAAGCTGTGTTCCTGCTGGGTTTGGGCTGTCTTGGGTGGGCGATTACTGACGGAGCAGGTTGAAGAGGTGTTCAAATTCCAGCCGTCCAAGCTGCCTCGGCACGCCGTCCACGCGGCGCGGACGTTGGGGGCCAATCTGCGCATGGGCCTTGTGGGTCTGACGCTCAGGATGCTGCCTTGCCGGGCCTTTGGGGGCTTCCCAGTTGTGCAGGGCTGTTTGCCCCAAGCCGGTATTGCCTCTATTGGTCGGGATGCCCGGCATTGAACATGTAATTTGATTCATTTCATGGGGTCCCATTTCTTAGCGACTCCTCATTGAAGCTTATTTTGCGCGGTGAGCGCTGAGCACACACTCTTGTGCGTCAGTCTGCCTCCATGCCCGGCAGCCAGCTCGAACAGGTAGCCGGGACTAATTCCGATTGAGCGGCAACCTAGGCGTCGAGTGGCCGAGCTCTCCGAGGCAGGAGTATGTAAAACATCACTGCCGCTCTGGGTATCAGCCGGTTTACCCGGTAGATTTCATGTGCCCGTGGACTGATTGAACGCATTTCCCCTTGCCCGCGCAGATCAATATCTACCCCTACCTCTCGTATACCGTTCCAAGATCACAGCCCGGCGAACACGTCCATACCACCACAAACAAGAAACATCTTATTAGCCTACAAATCGGGCGAACTCCGCGCCCTATCATTCGAACCACGTCGGAAATTATTTAACCTTCACGACCCTGGAAAGGGGTGCTTGTGGTCTGAGATACTTTTTTTTATTTGTTTGAACATTCGTCAGTTGTTGGAGGATAGGTATCCACCCCAGCCATGTTTTTGTGAAAATCGTTGCCCTTGTTGGTAAATCACCCCTCGCCACTCGAGGCCTGGGACCTCCGCAGAATGCAACGCCAGCCACCGAGTCGCGCCGAGAATGGGCCCGTGGCGACAGGGAGTCGCGGCACGCCAACTCCGCCCGCAAATAAGACAGGATCTCCAACCTTTCCCCGCTCCCCATTCTCTTCCCCTCCTTTTTTTCTCCTCAGCCTGTCGAAGTGAGCGGTCTGGCAGATCCCCAGATGGGTCACTCCAACCCGAGACCCGAACGGTTGGCAGCTGTGGGCGCGCTTGTATCTCACCCACCTCTTGGTCTCACTAGTTCTTGTTCGAAATGAAACCCCACCGCCCACTTGCGGCTACGGAGAGAATCTTTGTCGCTGTTGAGGCGAAAGGGCGAGGGGCGCTGCGTCATATCTCCGTCGGCTGATTGGTAGAAATTTTCATTTCATCGCGAGAGAAGAGAAAAACTCGCTCACTGTCGTTTCGTGCTGGGTTGAATTTTTCTGTTGTGATTGCAAGAAAGTAGCAGAGAAGAGATCATGTCGTCCCCCGCCGCCGATGATGTCGCTCGCGACAAGCCCGCCATAAGCGAGACGGGACACCAGGCCGCCATGGCTCCGGAGCGCCGGGCGGCTGTGGAGAAGAGCATGAAGCGCAAGCTCGACACGCGTTGCTCGCTGTTCGTCCTGATCTACATCATGAACTACCTGGACCGCAACAACATCGCCGCCGCTCGCCTCAAGGGGCTTGAGAGGGATCTCAGTCTTGAGTGCGCCACACCCGACTTACATGCAGGAAGCATCTTTTCGAATGTTTCTTGCCGGAATCACTGACAAATGTGGCCAACCCTACCTGCTAGCTACAACCAATATGCCACCTGCCTGAGCATCTTATACGCGGGATACATCCTAATGTACGCACACACGCGCCCTATGCGACGTCCTCCGCATTCCGACGCCTACCGGCCCGGGCCGCGCCTTGGTGGCTTGGGCTAGTCTCAACAGACGCTAGGCATCCTCAGGGCTGACCTTTGGTTCACGAACCCAAATCCACAGGCAGGTTCCTAGCAACATCTTCATCAACCGGATCGAGCGGCCGTCGCTGTATATCGCGTGCGCCATGTTGGTCTGGGGTCTGATATCCACATTAAGTCCGTCCCCGCCTCCGGCATATACAGGTATAAAACGAGACGGGAACTGATGAATAGGTGTAAAACAGGCGGAGTTGCCCAGACGTTTGCTCACATGGTCGTCATACGCTTCTTCCTCGGCTTCTCCGAGGCCGTCTTCCTCCCCGGGGCCCTCCTTCTCCTGAGCAAATGGGTATGTCTCTTGTTTGATAGCCACATAAACACCAACATGGGAACAGATATTGACAGGAAACAAACAGTACACGCGCAAGGAGCTCGCTCTGCGCAACGCCATCCTCTTCTGCGGAAACTTGATCTCCAACGCCTTCAGCGCTCTTGTAGGCGCCGGGGTGCTTTCGAGTAGGCGGATTTCCTCCTCCCTCATCGCGATCGTACATTCTCTACTGACACACCTGCAACTGTAGACATGGAAGGGTATACTCTCTCGGTTCCCGTACCCGGTCCTGCTTCTGCTCAGGCACATGAGCACTAAACAAAGCCATATTTCATATCAGGACGCTTGGTCACGCGGCATGGCGTTGGCTCTTCTGGAGTGAGTGAAATGCCCTTGATCCTCGCGATCCCTAGAGGTGTCAACTAACTCGGTGAACCAACAACACCAGTCGAAGGAGGAGTAACCATGGCGATCGCGTAAGCCCCTCTTCGCCCCTTCCCCTTCTCTTGACTTTCGTTGTCCCAGCACTCACCGGACGCAACAAAAAAAGCATCTCCTCGGCATTCATCCTCCCGGACCTCCCGCACAACACCAAGGGCTTCACCGAAGAGGAGCTGCACGTGGCGCAGCTGCGCATGACCGAGGACGTGGGCGAGGCCGACCTGGACTCGTCCGAGCAGGGTGTCTTTGACGGCCTCGTCATGACCCTCAAGGACCTCAAGGTCTACCTGCTCTGCCTGGTGCTCACCGCCTACGTCATCGGCCTGAGCTTTAACGCCTATTTCCCGACCCTGACCGGAACCCGTACGTCGTTCCTTGGCGCCTTGTGGTGGTGGTGGTGGTGGTTCTGTTGCTGTTATCTAACCCAGGGAGCTTTTCGATTTGCACAGTTGGTTTCGATTACGTCCCGACGCTGCTTCTCTCATCCCCGCCTTGGGCGTTCTCATGCGTTGTCTCGCTGTGCAACGCCTGGCATTCCGACCGCACGCAGGAGAAGGTATGTACATGGAACCCGCGTGTATATCCTCGGTGTTTTCTTACAACCTGCAGTCTTAATCTTCGCTGGCTGTCACAAACAAACTTACATTGGATATCTCCCCATTATAGTTTTGGCACATTACAGGCCCGATATTCTTCGGAATCCTCGGCTTCATCATCTCCATGTCGACCCCAAACGTGGCTGCTCGCTACGTGGCTCTCTTCCTTCAAGCATCCTCCTACGCTGGATTCATTGTGTTTTATAGCTGGATCTGTAAGACTCACACTCCCCTCTACACCCCGTACTTTTTCTTCCTCTCCTCTCTTTTGCCACTTTACACCCTTTTCTAACCCCAGACAGCCTCCTCCTTCCCCCGCCCGCCCGCCAAGCGCGCCGTGGCCCTGGCGCTGGTCAACGCCTTCTCACAGCTCGGCAACATCGCCGGCTCCTACGTCTGGAACCTGTCGGCCAACGGCTTCCGGGGCAGCTACGGCATCGTCCTGGCCATGTTCGGCGTCACGATCCTGGGCTGCCTCGCCTTCCGCGCCATCCTGGTGCGCGAGAACAAGAAGCTGGCCGCCGGCCAGGCCGCCTGGGAGACGCACGCCGACGTGGCTAAGAGGACGGCCGCGGTCGAGGACGCGGACAATGTGCGCATCGAGAGGCTGCGCAAGGAGTTTAGGTACCTGGTCTAGACCCCGAGTCGTGTTTTTTCTGCGCTCGGCCGTGGCCGTGGTGTGTATACGTGGGGTGTGAAAGGAAAGGCCAACGGCGCAGTCCGTTGCGAGGGTTCTATGTCGCCGCTGTTTCTTGGGCAAGAGATCTCTCAATAGAGGCGGTAGAGCTCCGTGTATATATGGCCATGCGCTGGAAGCTTGTTTATAAGCTCTGGATGTCCCGACGGGATGGATCCAGCAAGGTCAGTCCATGCAAAAGAGCGGTACGCCAGTTTCCAAACGTACGGAAAAGGATGGCGCTTGTCCGGTCGTTCTAGACCATTGGAAGCCTCTCGACGGCCCGGGATCGGGCGACTTCGTGACAAGGATCATGTATGTATCTGTGCTCCCGGGGTCCAGCCAAATGCCGTGTCGGCCGGCTGGATACTTCAGACCGCGACGGGTAATCCCGCCCACGGAACGGAGCGGTGGCGCCGCTAGCCCAGCCCAACGGATCCATTTCATCTCATGCCCGATGGAGGATAACTGTGACCAGTTGCAATGTATGTATGCACCGCCCAGTCAAGTACCAAAAGTCCCACATGGAAGATACAAAAAGAGGCGAGTGAATCATTACCTAGCTTCGATTTTGTTTCAAGACCGAAATCCAGCTGCCGCACATGATTAAGTAGCGACGCAGGTACAGTTAGACTACGCGAATAAGAAACCCAGGAAGATGACGCTGCGGTACCAGTATATCCTTTGTTACGAAAGCCACCTTTCTGGGCAAACTGAGGGGTGGAGTCAAACGCGAAACACGAACAGATAAAATAAACGAAATTCACTTGAGAGAAAAGGGCCTTTCCAGAAAGCCCGCCAAGTCAGACGGCGACGCCGGTGGCCAAGGAAAGGGAAAGGAAGGTATCTCGTTCATCCTAGCCGTCGTGAAATATCCCACACGTAATAGATACAAACTCCTCCTTGGTGCGGAAATGGAAAACAAGAGACGGAAGAGGAAAATGAGAATTTTTTTACTATGTCCTCGCAATGCTATCATATGCAGGGCGCTCAACGCCCCGAGCAAAGAAACGTTCAGTAGACGCTCCCGCGGAGGCTCTTGTCCACACGCTCGGCCTCGGCTAGGTCCTCCTGGACGGCGTCACGGCCATTCTCATCGCTGATCTTTACTTGGGGCTGTGCCGAGGCGTCGTTCTTGTGGCTGCGATTATGATCGACGCGCTCGTTGTCGGACAGCTCATGGTCGCCCTGCTCGGCATCGCTGTGGTCGTGGTCGTGGTCGTGATGATCGCAGTGCGGCGCGTCGCCGAGCCGGTTCGCATAGGCGCCTAAAGTTTAGCGTTTGAGCACATGGCCCTCCGCAATGCCGGCGAGAAAACATCCAACTTATAGGGGCTGTTCGCTGTTTCTGGATAACATCACTAGTGTCAGCACAGGTAGGGCTGACTTCGATTCGGCCTTAACGAGTCCCGAAGGATAGCGGAATAGCAGGCAGTGACGAATCTGCCCCAACGTGCAGGCGCCACATTCAGGCGAGCGATGCTGTCGCGCGTGGACTCGTCCTCGGAGGAGTCGGCGTCGCTCGTGTGGCCGCTGTAGGTACCGCCAAAGTCGCGCCCAACGTGCAGGAGCCGCGGTGGCGGCGGCTTGTTGGTGTTGGGCGACTGGAGTTGCGAGCGCAGGCGAACGTCGACTGAAATGTATGACGGCGTGCCGTCGGGCGAGCTGACAACCTCATCGCGTGCACGGGTCACGTCGATGGAGGGCGCGAGCAGCGAAGAGTTGCCGCTGCTCCCGGAGGCATCCGACTGAAATCGGCGGGCGTTGGGCCGGCGGCTGGCGAGGGCCGAGATTTGTAGTCCGTTGTTGCTGTTGTTGCCGTTGGTGTTGTTCTTGGTGCTGCTGACGGCAGGGGACGGGCTGCCCTCGACCGAATCGAGATCCGAGTTGGAGGCCAGCTCCTCCTGCTGCTGGGACCGCTTGGGCTCCTCGGCCGGCCGATTGCTGTTAACAGGGGTCGGGTTGGAGTATATGGCGGTCCCGTCGCGGCGGACGAGGTCGGCAAGGCCTGAGCGGATCTTGAAGCCCTTGTCGTGGGTGCAGCCGTTGGGGCAGCCGCCCCATTTCCGGGCAGGGATGATTGGGGATGACGTAGCAGCGGCAGCGGCGGTGGTGCCGTGCTCCGACCTGGCAATGAGGCTGCTGGTGCTGCTGTTGGCATTGTTGGTGGTGAGCTTTGACAGAGCCGACGAGTCCTTGGCGTCGCGCTCCTTGTCCCTCTCCTTGTCCTTTTCCTTCTCCTTCTGCGCCAGTTCCCTATCCCGGCGCAGCTCGGACCAGGTGCGGAGCTTGTTCTGGAGGATGTACTTGCCACTGTCCTCTCGGCGGCGCATGATGAGGAACTCGCAGTGGTTGACGTTGCGCAGGTCCTCAAAGTACTCGACGCTGAAGTGGTACCACTTCATGAGGAAGACGCGCGACATGAGGCCGTGGGTGACCAGGACGCAGACGCTGGCGAAGTCGTCGTCGCCGAACTGGCGCCAGAGCGACTCGTTGAAGCCCGAGACGCGGTCGTAGGCGTCGGCGGCGCTCTCGCCGTTGGGGATGCGGTAGAAGAAGTGGCCGTAGTCGGCGCGCTCCTGCCACATGCGCTCCATCTCGGCGCTGCAGGGCTGGAAGTTGCCAAAGTCCTGTTCACGCAGTCGCGGCTCCTCGTAGACCTTGATGTTATTACGCTTAAAGGCTGACGGCTCGGGCTCGTCGGCGGTCAGGGTGGCCAGGATACCCTCAGTGGTCTCGCGCGTGCGGCGGTAGGGGGAGGTGAAGAAGTGAAGCGTATCGTCGGCCCGCAGCATGGCCCGCAGCCGCCTGCCGGCATCGTATGCCTGCTGCCAGCCCTCCTGGGTGAGCTTGACCCGGTGGTCTGGGATAGTCTGGTGGATCTCGCGCTTCTTGTTGCCCTCGGACTGCGCGTGGCGGATCAGGATGATGAGTCTCGGTTTTGCCATGATTGCTTTGTGGGTGCTGGTTGTGGTTGGGGTCGGTTGGATTGGTGGCTGTCGTTGAGTTAGGCCGGGCTGGGTTTGCGAGGGTTTGTCCGAGTCGACTCTGGAATTTATATTGCCGACTTAGCAACTTAGTAACTTGCACTCGCTTGTGCAGAGGGAGCAGTGTAATGTGATGTGATGGCAGAGGGCGAGTGGGCATGAGGATGTTGGTGACAGTGTGCAAAAGGCTGCAGGCAGGAGCTTCATGGCGTCACACGTACTTGGATCCGCAGCGGCGTTGGGCGGGGAGAAGGCAGCAGATAGATATGGACTCTTGGTTGTCTGATGTTCTAGGCTGGCTGCTCGATTGGGCTCGGGCGACGAGCAGTTGCGTTATTGGCCTGGCCGTTTCCCCTCACTGGCTATGGACATGCGCTCTCGTTCGTCGTTCGTTGGTCAAGCGTTGTTTGCAAGAGTGCGCTGTGGTTGGTGCGTTTGAGATGCAGAACTGCCTGCCTGGGGGCGAAAGGTGCCAGCGGCAAGCCGTGTAACCCCAAATACGCAGCCTCGGCTAATCCTAGAGTGCAGGTTCTGCGCCAACGACGTGATGCAATGCTTCCCACCCCAGCCAACGAAGTGGAAAATCTGGGTCTGCTATCTCAACAGGGTCGGGGATACTGGCGCAGCAGTGTGCTCATCACAGATTGAAACCGTACGACGCATGCACTGCACACGAGATCCGGAGTGGAGGGAGGGACGCTGATATCTAAGGAGAGGCGTTGAGAACAAATGGAAGACAGATGGTGGAAAAAATGTAGGTAGGCATTCCTTGCCTTGTTCGATATTTTTTTTGGCTGTGATGGGTTTTGTCCAGAATTCTGACCCCTTTTTTCGCCCCCTCCATCTGGCTGGCGCTTTCTGATGTATCAGATTCCGGCCGGGCACCCCCTGGCTCGCGTGCCTGCTGTTTTGCCTTGGACCCCAGACTCAATTGAGTGCGCCCCCGCTTTAGGAGTGTTCGTTCCGATGCTTGGGGAGCTCGATCGCTGTCACTTCTAAGCCAGCAGGCAGCACAGTCAGTTAGCGCCAGGGTGACATTGAAGCCTCTCAACTGTGACGAGAAAGCGGTTTTGCACTGCCTTCGTGTTGTTGGTTCCCGCCGCGCTGCCAAGTTTCGGGCAGGCCATCCCATCATGAGGAATCCGGACGACGCCATTGGAGCGCTCGCTTCAGCCTTGGAAACCCTGCACGGACAGGTGCCTCGTGAGCGTCGCATCCGACTCTTGCTTCGGCGCTTTCCGGCATGCTGGAAGCGCCGCATCCCTGTCTGCCGCCCCATGCCAGCACTGGCTGGGCCAACTACTTTTTATCCTCAACTGCCAGGTATCCACAATAAACCTAACGACAAACGACTTCATTCTGCCTGCACGCACACGTGCATCGCATCCAGACCCCATCTGCTGCAAGCAACACGCGCCGCGCAACCGCATCTGGCCGCCACCTGCCCGAAAAAAAAAAAGACGACCAAATCGCACCACCACGATCTAGCACCACATATCACCTGCGGTCGCTTGGCAAAAACCGAATGGCGAGATAGAAGCGAAGCACCTGGGTCGGATAATCATCACCCAAGCAACCAACCTACCCGAACAGCCGAAACGATTTTACGAAAAGAAAGCCAAGGAATAAAAAAAAAATGTCCGGCGAAGGCCCCGAAAGCATCCCAACATCGGCAGACCCGCGCTCCAAGCGGCCGACCAAAAAACGCGCCCTTGGTGCCCTTCGTACTCATCATCATATGGCATTACACCTAAACTGATATTTTACCACCCGCTGGTTAACGTAGAACCTATTCGTTTGTTCTGAGCGCCAAAGTAGAACTGATGGCTAATACAACATCACCATTGTAGGCGAGTTCCACGTCTACAAGGCTAGCCGGCGCCGCGAGCTCGAGCGCCTGCGCGTCATGGACGAGGACCTGCGCAAGGAGCAGGCCCGCGCCGAGTTCGAGCGCCGCCGCGCCGAGAACGAGCAGAGGGACGAGGAGAAGACGCGTAAGAACAGGGAGAAGAGGGACAAGAAGAAGAAGAGGGCCCGGATGGCCCAGCAGAACAAGCCCAAGCCCAAGCCTGGTTCCGGGGCGGCGGCGGCGGATCCTGCTACCACAGGGACGGACGCGGAGGCAGCAGCAGCAGCAGCAGCAACAACAGCAACAGGGAGCGGCGGGGACACCGATGCTGATAAGGACTCGTCTGCACCCGTCATCACTGCTGCACAGGCCGAGGCTGGCCTCGTGATTCACGAAGACGATTGAGAAACCTCGACCGATCGACGACTCCCTCCTCCATTCCCGATACGAGCGACGGACAATACGATAATCATCGCCCACTGCAGCGGCAGCGGCCGCGGCACTCGCATTCGATCCTCTGGACAGCCTTCTGTCTCTTGTTTTTACTTCTTTTTGTCTACCGAAACTCCCAGAACAGGTTTGTGAAGGGGGTTTACACGGACCGGCAACGAAAGAAAGGGTATTCATCATCCTCTCGTCATTTCCATCCATATCCGCGGTATCGCCATCGAGAAACCAAGGACGGGGCAAATCCGGACGCCGACATGGGAAACAAAAACCCCCCACGACAAGGGTCTTGGAAGGTGGTTTAGCGCATTAGAGATCCTGGTGTCTATTCATCGCCTCCGCCCCCGCCGGTGCCGACGCCTGGCTGTGCCTTCTTGGCGCTGCAGATATCGTCGACCCTGAGGAGGAGACATGCCGCCTGTAGGATCAAGATTGTGTTAGAATAGATACCCAACGTAGTAAACGTAATATACTCGGTCTGGTCGCCGCTGCGGCGACCTAAGCAAGCAAGGCCACCAAAAAATGTGTATTTGGGCGGGAAAACTGACCTCGATCGCCGTCTTCATGCTCTGCACCTTGATGGCCTCGGGCTCCCACACGCCATAGTCCTTCATATCCGCCAGGCTGCCGGTGTCGCCGTTGATGCCCCACGAGCTCTTGCCCTCGGCATGCTTGGCGCGCAGATCCGTCAGGACCCTGACGGGGCTCGCGCCGGCGTTCTGGACCAAAGTGCGGGGGATGACCTCGAGAGCCTCGGCGACGGCGCGGTAGGGCCACTGCTGGACGCCCTCGATGCTCTTGGCGAGCTGCCCGAGACGCACGGCGACGGCCATCTCGGTGGCGCCGCCACCGGGGGACAGGCGCGGGTGGAACATGACGTTGCGGGCCACGCCCATGGCGTCCTGCAGGTTGCGCTCGACCTCGTTGAGCACGTCCTTGGACGGGCCGCGGAGCAGCACCGTGCACGCCTTGGGCGAGGTGCACTTCGTCAAGAACGTGAAGTACTCGTCGCCGATCTTCTCGATCTCGAACAGTCCGCACTGCGTGCCCACGTCAGACTCCTGCAGGTCCTCGACTCGATTTACGATGGTGGCCCCCGTCGCGCGTGCTATGCGGTTGTTGTCTGTCTTGCGCACACGCCGCAGCGCCGTGATGTTGGCCTTCATGAAGTAGTGCTGTGCCAGGTCTGTAACGCGGCGTGGTGAGTAGGCGCCGCCAGTTTTGGTCATGTGGAGGGGAGATTAGGGGGGGGGAGTTCTTACCAGAAACACCCTTCTCAGTAATAACGAGGTCTGGCTTCACGGCAATGATGGCATCTGCCATAGCCTTGACCTGTTCCTCCTCGATCTGCAGGATGCGGTTCCAGTCCTCCTCCTTGGTGATCTCGATGTTGGTCTGGGACTCGCCCTTCTTGTACTCGAGCGGACAGTCAAGCAGGACGATGCGCGGGTTCTCGATGCGGCGGCGCATCTTGGGGTGTGTGATGTCCTTGTTGAGCATGACGCCGTCCAGGACGCGGCTGTCCTCGATCTCCCCGCCGGGTACCTTCTCAACGCGCGCGTAACGCTTGATGTCGACCTCCTGCTTGCCGTTGCCCACCTCCCATGTGACGGTGCGCACGGCCTTGAGCGCGAGGCTGCACATGAGGTCGGACCAGCGAGAGACGAACTTGGTGCCAATCGAGGACTGGATGAGGCTGTGCATGGCCTTGTCGTCGTTGATGTCGATGGGGAGCGAGATCTCCTCGATAATCTCGAGCGCATCCTTGAGGGCGCGCTTGAAGGCCGAGATGATGACGACGGGGTGGATGTTGCGCTCGAGTTGTGGCAGAGCCTGGGCCAGGATTTCACCAGCTGCGTTTTGTGAAGGCAAGCGTGTCAGGACAAGCAAATGATATGGAGATATATGTCCAGACAGAGGCGAACGCACCCAATATGATGACGGTGGTGGTGCCGTCTCCGACCTCCTCATCCTGCGTCCGACTCAGCTCGATCATGCTCTTGGCGGCAGGGTGCGACACCTCGATCTCGCGCAGGATGGCGTGGCCGTCGTTGGTCAGCACGATGCCCCCCATGGGGTCGAGGAGCATCTTGAGCATGGCCTTGGGGCCGAGACATGACCGGATTATGTCGGCGACGCTGGAACGTGAGAAGGAGAGGGCATGTCAGCCGCCGCAAGCGGTTTCGGAAGGAAAATCGCTTTTGGGAGTTGCGTGGGACTCACGTCTTCGCGGCCGCAATATTTGAGAGCTGGGCTTTCCTTCCGGTTTGCCTCTCACCGCTCTGGGTGTCTGTCGGGAGCTTCTAGTCAGTAAGCGCGCATCTGATGGGCGCATGGCGAGTGCTGTTCTGGGATATCAGGCAGCACGGGACATACTCATAACCACCACCGGGGCCTGCATCTTGGTGGCGGCGAGGTGGGGGTCCCAAGCAGCGGTCGGTAAAAGCGGGCAACAAGCCGAGGTCGATGCAGTACAAAGAGCCTGCTATAATGCTATCACGCAAAGACCCCTCTGGCGTTGAGCGGGAGAGGGAGGCAAAACAAAGAGGCTCTTCTGGAATAGCTCTCGATCTCCGGCGATGGCAGCCGGACTGGAGCTCTCATCAAAAGATCTTCTGCTCGGAGCCTAGGAATCCCTTATCGAGTTGGGATTTTTTGTTATCGAAGGTGGGGGTGGGGATGATGTGTTGCGCACGGACCCCTAACCACCCACGACAACGCCGCGCGACCCCTGACGAGGGAGTTCACAATGCTCCGTCCATATACTCACACACACCTCTTTCCGCCAAAGTACATGTGTCTCACCCAAAACTCGCTCAGCTGTCTTTCGCTACATATCCGTCCGATTTCCTATTCTCGCTAAACAAAACAATTCGTGGTATCGAGGCGCTCGCCTCCTCGCTGCCCTTGCCCTCGTCCTTCTCAGTTTACACCAACCCCTGACCATATCCATGTCAACACTCTCAAGATCCAGCTGGTTTCTCCGATACAGCATGCAAAACCCGCAACCCGCACTGTTTTTCCTTGGCGAGCGAGATGCCGGCCTACTTTTCTCCCTTATCGTCTTCTGGCTTGATCTCGTTGCGGAGGCCAGAGCTCCTCAGCGGCCGTGGGTTGCTAACGGCCCGACTTCTCCGCTTTGGGCCCGTTCTAGCCGGGGGGCGGGCCGCAGCTGCTGCAGGCTCGTTGCGGGCAGCTATGGCGCCCGTCTCCTTCCACTCGCCGTTCTCGAAGCCCATCCAGGGCTCGTTGTCCAGCGTCTCGACCGTGAGCTCGAGGCGGTCCTGGGTCATGTAGCGGAATATGGCCCTCCAGACCTCCTGGTCCTTGGTGCACTCGCGGCATAGCCACCGGTACCAGGAGTCCCAGATCCCATCTTCCTCCGAGTCGTCACCTTCCGCCGTGGCCTCGTCTGTGTCATTGTAAATGTCTATCTTCTTTTCCTGGTCGCCTTTCAGTTCGCTCTGGTCATACTTGCTGACGCAGAGGAAGTCTGGCGGCAGGCCTGCCACCTTGTCTCTTATGCCTCCCGAGTGTGTGAACTCGAATGACGGTATGCCACCGTGGCTGAGGGCCATGCACAGCTTGCCAGATTTACTATACAGAACCTTCAGGTTCTTCTGGGGCAGCGCAAACACCAACATGCCTCCCGGCATCGGGTGCATGGATGGTGGCATCTCCACTAGGCTTGGCCGGTCTTCTACCACGGGTCGCCGGATCTCAAACCAAATCCATGGGTGCGGACGGTTCCTGAGGTCTGGTCTTTTGTTGCTCTCAGGAATAGCGTTAGCGTTTATTTATGTCCACACCTTGTTCGTGGCTGTCAAGTGGGCACACGACCATGTGGCGTATATAGGTCAAGGACTTACATGCTGCCATGATAGATCCTGAGTACGCCCGAATCAATGGCCTTCAGATCTCTCAGCACCCCGTCCTGGGTCGCAACCAGGGCGTTGAACTGTTCGAGCAACGAAGTTGACGTTGACACCGATTTCTTCCTCAGTGGGACCCCTGGCGAATATAGACCGTCAGACCAGCGGCTGAATCCCCCCGGTTCCTTCTTCAGGTCTTCTTCCAGAGAAGGGAACGGGGCATTGCTCAGCACCTCGAACCGGAAGCGCTTGCAGTTCACCCGGCGAAGTCCTCCCGTCTTGGCGGCCCAGAAGCGCAGACGATCAAGTAGATCCAGCGGTTTGCCGCCCGGTCCTACGTTCAGCTCTGCAGGTACTGGGGGCACCTGGAAAGTGATCATGTTAAAGGAGTCCGTTGCGGCCGCCAGGCTCTTGGTCGCCCGTTGCCTATCGATTCGTGTGTCAGAAGCACCTCCCTCCAGGTCTCATGGATCAGGGTTTTGACTTACGCTCTGAACCTCCCCACGCCGAGCTTCTCGCTACGTGTCTCGGGGCCCATGTCCTCCCAGCAGGCCTCACTATCTTCCTCGCCGTTATCCTCCCGAGCCTCATGCTGCTGGATCCAGGCGGGCTCCCGGGCTGGGAAGAAGGCGTTCAGGCTCTCCCGCTCGGTGAAGGGACTGTGCCACAGCGGCCTGACCTGTCTGACAGCATCGACGCCCGTGAGCGCCATCCCTCCCATCCTCGGCGGAGCTCTAGTGATGTCAGCGCGTGCTTTTGCCTTCGACATCTCGAGCTTCTTCTCGCCTATCCGGAGACCTTGCATCAGCGTCGACATGACGTGATTCAGCGGACCAGGCTCGGGGCCTTGCTCCGGTGCGGGTTCGTCAGGCCGCTGCTCCTCGGCCCGTGGGGATGAAGATGACGAGGTGGCGCCGGTCGAGCTGCTGGATATCTCCTGGTCTCCCTTGCCGCGCTTGGGGCTCGGGTCGTCGCCGGAGCTGGGAGATGTTGGGTCATGGTCGCTCGGTCGCTTGCGCTTGTCGTTGTTGAGGAGCACGGCGACACGAAGCGCGGCCTGCGCGATCGACCTTGCCGTCATCTCACCGTCACCGACCATAACGATATCTTCATCGCCGCCGCCGCCGGGCATTACCCTCGATCTATTACCGTCTTCGGCCATGTCTTGCGTGAAGTGTCAGTCCGGGATAGTAGGACCTTTGCTTGGGTAGCGGGAGATGATAGGTGATAGCGAGGTTGATAGATTGCCAGAGATTGCCGATTGTTGTTTTCGAGATCGAAGAGGTCGAGGCGCTACGGACGAGCAAGAAAAAGTAAGGTGGTGGAGGGTTGCCTGCCGAGGTGGGTGGGACTGGCGACGGGCCGGTAGAGGAAAAAGAGGAGGTTTTGCCAGCGAGCGGATGTCGACAGCATACCCTCAAGGAGAGTAGGCGGCGGGATGATTCCTCGAGATTCAGGTATCCGGAATGATGGGCTTATGCTTGATACATTACGATATCACTACGGTACGAGGCTGGACCGGGTGGTGTTTTCGAGATGCTGAAGGTCGGACTCGGGCAGTTGACGAGAACGGAAGCACGTCAAAAGTAGGAATATTTGGGGATGGCGCTATTAGGTTGAGTACGTAGATAGGCACAAAACATGCTTAGGAAATAGTAGTCTGTATCTCTCGGAAACATACATGACCAAATTCTTCGCACACCTGGCCGAGCTCGGCTCTCGATTGCTGCACGGTGGGAAGCCCACCAAAAAGCATCCTCGTATCCACGACGCAGCAACGGGGAAGGAGTGCCGAGCACCGGTGTTGATCTGAGGAGCAATCGACTTCCATTGTACCTGCACCATATTCTCTTCTAGGCAAGAGCAGCCGGTAGAGGGATTTGGCTAACCAGCGCCCCAGTCCAAATTTGAACCGGCCAGCTTCAGCATGCCTCCTTCGGGGAAGCAGCCGAGGATCAAATTCACAGGTTTATCTCCAAGAGGCTGCAGATTACACAGCCTTGCAGACTCTTGGGCGTCGTCGGATTCTTGGACCCACCAGCCAACCACTTACAGCAATAGATGTGATGGCTTGACAAGAAACGCCGCCCACCCCCGCATCTCGGACTTCCATGTACCCGCTCGGCGGGGTGCCGTCAGATGAGCGCGCCCTATCGATTACAAGCTTCCATCCATTAAGCTTCTTTGGGTTGTAACTCTGCAGCAGCTTGGGTGTATATATGTGGGTAGGGTAGGCATGCTCGGGCAACGTCGACGCATGCCCTCTGCACTGCTCTTTCCCTTGTGAACAGAAACCCGCTGTCAGCTCACCGCGCTCAGAACACGGACAATCATGGCCCCTTCAGTGATAAATGAGGTCCCATCGGCAGTCATCCCGGCTGTGAAGTTGGCCGGGAAGGCCAAGGAAGAAGCCATGACCGCCTTGAGGGCGATATCGCAGGGCGAGGTGATGCCAGGTGAGATATGACGCGGTGGCACAAATACACGCATAT
Source organism: Magnaporthiopsis poae ATCC 64411 (assembly GCA_000193285.1). NCBI lineage: Eukaryota > Fungi > Ascomycota > Sordariomycetes > Magnaporthales > Magnaporthaceae > Magnaporthiopsis > Magnaporthiopsis poae. The sequence continues at coordinate 2,702,601 of GL876968.1, forward strand.
CAAACACATTTTTCCTTGCTCACAGACTTCCGACAGATATCCCGACCTTCCCAACCTTCGCGGCCGAGAGGCGGCACATCCTGGTGCACATGGCAGCCACATTCCGCAACTGGGCGCGAAACAACTATTCGGAGGGGCAATCCGGCCACATCTCGGTGCGGGACCCGGAGTTCCCGGGCCTCATGTGGATGAACACCATGGGGCGACACTACGGCATGCTGCGGGCGGGCGACATGGTGGCGCTCGACATCGCCACGGGCGCCATCGTGGCCGGACGCCCGAACCCGAGCACGGGCAGGGTCACGTCCAACGCGGCGGGCTACTACATCCACTCGGCCGTGCACCAGCACCGGCCCGACGTCCACGCCGTCTGCCACTGCCACACCGCCGGCGGGCGGGCCTGGTCCGTCTTCGCCCGGCCGTTGGACATGCTGACGCAGGATGTGTGCAACTTCTATGGTGTCCACGCCGTCTACAAGAAGTACGGCGGCATCGTGTTTGCTGCCGACGAGGCCAGAAACATCGCCGCGGCGCTGGGGGAGAAGAACAAGGGCTTGATCCTGATGAACCAGTGAGACGGTACCCATTTATAATTTGTTGATACGGAAGCGTGTGTTGGCTGACTCCACATCCACACCACACACAGTGGCCTCCTCACGGTTGGCTCGACGGTGGACGAAGCCGGGTACATGTTTGGGCTGCTGGAGCGGTCGTGCGCAATCCAGCTGCAGGTCGAGGCGGCGCGGGCGGGCAACCCGGGGCTCAAGAAGAACATCATCAGCGACGAGGAGGCGGCGCACGCCTTCAAGATGGCGAGCGAGAAGAACGCGCTCTATCGCGAGTTTCAGCCCGACGTCGAGCTCGAGATTGAGGCTGCCGGCGGCGAGGAGGCGTTGGCCAAGGGGTTTGAGGAGCTGGTCATTAACATGGATGCGCCTATTGCTTGAGCGCATAGGTGAGTATGTGTGTTTTTATGACCGCTGGCACGTTTGCCAGGACCAAGGGAGGCTGAGGAGTGGTCGCAAAGATGAGGTAAAAGCCAAGAGATGCATTTTTAAACTTGGTCCGAAGCACCGCACTGTACCCCAGGATGTACAGCCGCGCAACAAGACACGCCGTCTGGCAAATGGACGAGCAGGATCCTCCCAGTCATCAGCTTGTTTCCTGCCGACGTGTACGCTTTATGCGTATTTGTGCTTATGTAAAAAGTGAGAGCATTTCCCAATAGGACACGAGGTCGTCACACGGCTACTTCATGGCAAGCCTCTTTGTCCGGGACTACCATACCGTATCGTCATTAGCATTGTGTCCGCCGGCTTTGTACTCGCCCTTGTTCCCTCTTTGTTTACCTTGTATTTTTCCTGTTACTTTTGGTCATGGTCCTGATCCCTCTGTGAGTCGTTCGAACCAGAGGCCTCAAGCCGAGATTTGAGCGAGCTTTCAAGCGCTGATAACTGTCAAATACCTATCTGAGCAAACCAGTTGTCGCGAACAACGTGACGTGGCCGTCCCCATGACACGTCACGGTGAATCAACGTCAGACCCGTCACAGCTACTTGGACATGAACACATTATACACCCCTTTCGTCACCCCGTAGACTTCATCTCACAGAAGCACAGCCAAGGCACCGATGATACCGGCAATGGCACCACCAACCACAGGCACGGCCATATCGCCAGCGAGAGCGCTAGCCGAGGTGGTCTGCGGGCTGCTGTTGCCGTTGTTGTTGTTGTTGTTGCCGTTGCTGCCGGCACCGCTGCCTCCAGAGCCTGAACCAGAGCCCGAACCGGAGCCGGAGCCAGAGCCAGAGCCAGAGCCGGACGGGCCACCCGTGGTCGCGGCGGAGCCCGTG
>GL876968.1:2705297-2720370 GCA_000193285.1 Magnaporthiopsis poae ATCC 64411
GCCCGTCGTCGTTGACGCTGTTATCCAGGCTGCCGTCGGACCCGCGCCGCCGACCCTGCGGCCTGGTCGGCGTCGTGTCCACGGGGCTGCGTACCTGCGGTCCCTGCTGTGCCGGTTCGTACACCGTCGGCCTAAGCAGAAGCAGGGGCGGCATCGGGTCGCGGGACAGGATCGGCGCCGAGATGTTGAAGCTAGGCGAGCCCAGGCGGCACGGCGACGATAACGACGACGATGCCGCAGCAGGGCTGCCACGGGGCGACGGCGCAAATACGTCATCACCTTCGGCCAGCACAACCTCGGGCATGACTGGGGGTGGTGTCTCGGGTCTCTTCCTCTTGTCTTCGGCCTCGCGCCTCTCGTGTCTGTGCCTGATATGGTGGCCGCGCTTGTTGTGCGATGAGCGGGATCGGTGCCGACGCCGGGACGAATGTCCATTGCCATCGCGCGTTCGGCTGCTGTCCCGTTCCCGATATTTGTCATGCCTGTCACTGGTCCGCTCACGGGCCTTCTCGTCGTCCTTGTGCTTGTGATGACGGTGACGGCGCCGCTGGTCTTCAACCTCTGTCTCGTCGTCCTCGCGCGTCGTCGCGGGTCTTCTGCGCCGACGCACTTGTTTTTTATGCAGCTTGGTGCTGATGGACATGCTGGCCTCCTTGGCCGCTGCAATGTCCGAGGCCAGTCCGTCGTCGCTTTCTTCCACGTCGACCTGGGCCTCCTGGTACTCTTCGTCCTCCTCGGCTATGGTGGTGGGCGCGGGCACCATGAAATGGGGACGGCTCGGCGACGTGCGCGGGGTAGGCAAATCGCCGAGGCTGCCGTTCAGTCCGAGGAAGTTTTCTAACCCCTCGACGTCAAGGTCGAGCAGCTCCCTAGAGGCAGCCGCGGCAGCGGCCGATGGGGACGGCAGCTCAACCTCGCCCGAGGGCGCCGGCGACGGCGGCGCGCTCTGCACCTTTGCGGAACCGGGCCGGTCGGCGATGACGCTGCCGATGGAATGCCGTGACCAGACATCGCTGCCACGGTCGCTGTTTTGGTCCGTGAGCGGGCTAAGGGCATCGTCCCAGCTTCCACCATGAAGCAGCACGACGTTCTCAAAGTCAAACTCGCGCACCGTGGCCTGGTGCATGCGGATCAAGCTTGACACCTGCGGAGCGCTCATGGTGGCGTTGCGCATCATGAGGCGCTTCAGACGCGGCAGCACCATGGGTGCGCGCGCGGGGGCTGGCGGCAACGGGCTCATGGGAGAGGTGACCTCGTTGAAGAGCTTCTTGCTCGTGCGCGGCGGTGCGAACAGCGGATCCGCGTGCAGCGCAATGGGGCAAGGCCCCTTGCGGCCGATCCAGGTGAAGGACAGCTTCTCCAGCGTCGGAGCCAGGTGACGGATGAAGTCGTCAATGATCTTCAGGTGATCTAATCCTGGCGAGGGCCCATAAAAGTCCCAGGCGTCGACCTGGAGATAGAGCTTGCGGATCTGGCGCCACCTGCGGCCGGCTGACGGCGTACAACCAAAGCCAGGGACGTGGCGCAAGTAGTTGAAGGCGGCCGGGTGGACGCTCGCCAGCGTCAGCTTGTTCAGCTTGTGCAGCGGCGCCCGCTCCAGCGAGATGCGCAGGCTGATGAGTGCGTAGTCGACAATGTCCCGCCGGTAGCGCTCCCTGGCGTCCTGACCGGGACAGCGGATGGTCAGGTGACGCATGTTGGGCAGGTGCCGCAGGGCATTGATGAAAGACGGCACGTTTGTTGCCGCATGGAACAGCGGTGGGTACTGCTGCGTGAGGATGTCGCCCAGCTCCGAGTTGGCGTACTTGGGCCGCGTCAGGGATGACACCATGTGGGTATAAGGCGTGTACAGGAAGCTGATCTCCTGGCCCGTTTCCGGGTGCACCAACGGAGGCAGGAAGGTAGACTCTGAGTGGGCAAAGCTGAAGGTGAGGTGTTGGATGTGGTGACCGATCCGGGTCAAGGCCTGGATCCTCGAGGCCTTGGTGAAGGTGTTTGCGCTGAAGTTCAGGTTGGTTCGTAGGAAGAGGCGCTTGGTAACGAGGTTGCAGCACGCCGAGTTGGCGAGTCTGACGGAGCAAATATCCTCCTTGGGGAGGAGCTCGAACAGCGTCTCACGGATGCGCTCCTCCTGCCAGAGGCAGTAGAACGAGATTGGTCCAGTGGCCATGACTGCAACATGTCGCGGCGGTGCACTGCTGATATGTGTGCTGTGGCGTATGAGTCTGAGGGAAATCGGCTCCTGTAGTGTCTGTTATGTCACGGTTGCTTGTCCGCTTCTTTCTTTCTGCTGGTTATAGGTGTGTACCCGGGTATAACGTATGGATGGATGTGGGGATGTCTCAACAAAGCTCGGCGAGCATCAGATGGGTGATATTGATAGAATAAAATTAAACAATGGCAGCAAAACATATACAAGAATACACTAATAAAAAGAGCCAGACAGGCAGCGCGCACCGGGCGATTATGAGGTCAAAGAGGAGGAAGGGGAGGGGGTAGTAAGAGCGGAGGAGAAGGCCGATGACGAGGTTATTTGACTCCCATCAGCGCGCCAAACCTCGAGTCCTGATTTGATAGAGGGGCCGCCTCGGTTCGTGCCCGACTGGAGACGGGAACTGGGAGTGGGATCTGGGGTGGATGTCTTTGATCCGAGCGAGGATGAAAGACAAGGAATTGGCTGGGGGGATTGGATGCTCGAGACAGACCAGGAGGCAGCCAGTTATACCAAGCGGTGTGTCTTTTTGGTGATGCGGATCAGCAAACACCACCCCCAGTCCATTGACCTTTTGCGCCTTCTCTTTTTCTCCCCTCGTCGAGACTCCCCTGCACCCACCTTTTGCGCGCTCCGCCGACGACGCCAGTCGGCCTCGTGCGACACTGCTCTGGTGTCTTGCCGATGCATCTCCCCGCTTGACCATGTCGCCCCGGGACCTTGTCGGTCGAGATTGACTGGTGGTGGATGAGTGACTCACAGAGAGGTTGATGGATGCGCATGCATATGCTGCCAATGCCTGCTAGTCCGGTTGAGCCACAAGGGTGGAGGTGGGTAACACCGTCCGTCGCTCGAGGAGCCGTCGTCGCTCGAGAGCCACAACGACCGCGCCGTAGCCTCTGACTGGCCCGACGGCTGCATGCCGTCCTAGTCGCCTCAGGCGGGCGTATGCAGGTCTGCTGCAGGACCGTCTGGGCCGCTTGCCGTGGGGCCTCGCTGACTGGTTGCAGATGATTCCCCTCGTGGTGCACCACCACCCCCTTGTTCGAGGGGACCTGAGGTAAAAAAGACAAAAGAAAAAAAGGCAGGGGGTTGGTCGAGGACGAGCTGCGGCTTGCAGCTCAGAAACCCCACTTGTTTGACTCTTCGACGGCGGTGTGGGGTAGCAAGCGCTATCGATAAGCGTGGCTGCGTGGCTGCTGGCACTTGCCCGCTCCTGATTCGCTCCGCCCTGCAGCCTTCCCCTTGCAGTAGCCAACGCCAAACTGACGGGAAATCGACACGTAGACGCGCCCCTCACCTCCCTCGTTCTTTTTCGACAACAAAACGAAACAAGCGCCGTCGTTGCTTGGCTGGGCTGCTGTGGCGTGGCTCGAAAAGGGGGGTTTGGGTTCTGGCCGAGCAACGGCGGGCCGACACATGTTTCTCCTCAGGCTCTTTTTTTAGGCCTTGGGCTGCGGTTTCGCTGCACTCTTGGAGTGTGATAGGTGCCCATCCAGGACCCTGAAGCTTCGTTGTCGCCGCTGACGTGGGAAGGTAGCTCCCGACAGCATGCGCAATGCGGACGGCATTGGGCCCCGTCTGGCGGCGGGACGAGATTGGGCGCCGTGGCCCAGGCTCGGACACTTCTCCGACGGTTCTGCTGCCAGTGTCAATGGGACGAGGGCGGATGAGTAGGGTGGGGTACATCGGTCGGTCGGCTCCGGCTTTTGCGATGGCTTTGGACAGAAACTGGGAAGGGTTCGGACGACGGCGGGGGGCGCGCCTGGGCCCGCCCCAGGGAACCATGGCGACGAGGGAAAGAAACAACAAAAAGTCGCGTCCATGTTGACGCGTCGGGGTTGGTGGGCGACGGTTGCTTGGTGGTGGGCGCGACGGGCTTTTTGAACTGGCGCGACGACAAGGGGGGGTGAGGTGCCCGTCGTGCAAAGTGCCAGGCAGCAGACAGGCATCGATGACTGTGTTGCTCATCGGTCGGCCCCACCCGCCCCAACCTGTCTCTGCAGGCGGTCATTTGTCCCGGCAGATCAGTTTCGAAACATTTTCCAGACCCGGCCTAGCACACACGCTCCAAGCTAGCCGGCGGCACAGCCCCCTGCTCCAGCCCGCTCCTCGGCAAGCAGAAGGAGCCACCAGCAAATCAGCTATCCAAGGTCGCCGTCGACCAAACGGCATCTGTCCCACTCGAGAAAGAGTCATACTTCACTGTGACACTGCGCTTATAAAGGCTACCCCTCAAAGCCCAGCCCGCGAGGTCTAGGCTAGGCTGATTTCCTGCAGCAAACTGAGTGTCCGTCGTGCAACCCAGAAAGCCTCTTGAACACAGGACTGCACACCAAAAGACATCATTGGCCATCACGAGGCGTGCGTTCCGGAATACGAGTGGTGGATGGATGGAGCCTTAGACGGCCCAAGACCGCGCCTCGCGTCGGAGCCACGCCATCCAGGCTGGCTTCCCGACACAGCAGGTGTCAGAACTTCGGAGTGGTTTGGATCCGCCCTCATTGCCAGCTTGTCACGTCGAGGTGCACAAGCCGATATTTCAGTGATCTCCGTTCACCAACACATCGAGGTGGTAAGCACACCGAAAAGACAGGCCCGGTACCACAGCAGCATGTATACACGGCCCCAAGGAGCGTCCTGCGGAAGATATATGACCGAGTGAAAAAATCACCGTTTCTATAATCTCGAGTGAAAAAAACAGTGTCTCCATAATCTCAAGTGAAAAAGCACCGTCTCTACAATCTCGAGTGAAGGCTTAAAAAGTACAAGGCAACACGATTGATTTCATTACACATGTCACACGTCTGCCGGAGACCGATGCAAACATTGGCTGTCCTCGTCCCGGTGGAATGGCGAAACCACAGCTCCCGCGTCGGAACGGGAGACGCTAGCCTTGGGTGACAGACCAGAACCACTGACCATACAACGCTGGCCAAGTCTGCGCGCCTCGGGCCAAATTCCGGGTGGTGGAAGTCGTGGTGTCAGTGGCCAGTGTTGGCCACTCCTTCACCTCCCACGGCCCCTGCTGAACCCTCCCCTTCCTCGGTTCCCACTCTTGCCACGCAGCGGAGCATGCTGGCGACCATTCTGTGGTGGCAAAGGCGGAGGAGGCCCGGGTGGGAGCGGCGGGTTTCCCATCCGAGGCTGCGGGGGCCGCTGGGGGAGAGTGGTCTCGCCACCGTGGATTGTGGCCGTCGTGCCGATCTTGATACGTCCATTAGACTGCGCGGTCCTCTCGCGGACCGACGGTCTGATGAATTCGCCTTCCTCGTCGTCGTCATCGCTGAAGTAGATGTGCGTCTGCGGCACTATGCTCCGTCCGCCTAGGTCGGGCCGGCCCTCATCAGGAGGTGGGGGTGGCACCCACGACAGCTGCATCACGTCGCTCTCGGGGTCGACATACATGTCCCTATTGGCGAGCGACCAGGTGTGATCCTTTTCGGCGCTCTGTGCGCAATCGCCGCCAAAATGCCCCGGCAAGCCGCAGCTGTAGCAATATGCTGGGATGGACTGTACTTTGACGACGGTCGAGGGATTCGGGTAGTAAGTTCGCCATAGCGACTCGCAGGAGCTTTCCGTGTGGTCTGCAGCACCACAGGCAGCACACTCGACCGCCTCCCCAGGTGCCGGTCCGAGTTTCTCCCGACACTCTTCATTGCTGTGGCCTAGACCTCTGCATTTGCCACAGCGTACCCCGGTCGGGCAGCGAGCGGAAGTGTGACCCTGGGTCTTGCAGTGATGGCAGGTCGGCGGCGGACAGTCGTTCGCGAGGTGGCCAGTCGAACAGCACCAAAGGCAAAAGTCCGTCTCGGATGCTCCCGGGAAATAGAGATGAAGTTGCCGGAGCTCCTCTTCGCGAGACACGTATGTCTTGCCGATTCCATTCGCCGGCTGCTCTTCACTCGCGACCACAGGGGTTGCGCCTGCTGCGTCCACGGTTTGTGGAGAATCTGCGGGCGAATCATCACCCGTCGTCTGCTCCCCCAAAGCCCCGTTCTCGCTCATGTCCTCGGCCCGTTGTGTAGTAGAGCCCAGGGCTTTGGCAATAATTTTCGCCACCTCATGTCCGTTGTCAGCCTTCGCTGTTCGTCTACCTTGTGTCCGCACCGCTGCGGGAACCGAAGGCCCATCCAAGAAGGACTTATAGGCGCGCTTAACCAGTTGTGGCTTCAAATCTGCGAAGCCAGCACTCCCCGCGTTGGCGGCACAAAACATGCGGCAGTAGTTCAGGTAGTCGGCTCTCGTGCCGCCCATGGCAAGCGGGTTGATGGATGGCTGTGTCCAAGTGGAGTCTTTGAGCTTGACCTGATTTCCCTGGCTCGCCCGGACCGTGGCCATGGATGCACTCGGTTCGGCTGCTCCCTCACTGTCACTGGCGCCCGAGTCCGCAGCGCTTTCCATAGCTCGCGGGGTGTTCTTCTGTGGTGAATCGTCCAGCTTTGGCGGTTCAGGGGCAGCCCCGGCCGGGACCACAAGGCTCCGCTGACGAGCCTTGAGGAAGGCTGGCGTATTGGTCGCCTTCCCGAAAGACGTCCGGATACCTTTGTGAGTACCGCTGTTCCAGTCGAGCGGCGCGGGCGCGGGAATCTCCTGTGGCTTCTGCTCGGGCGCTGACTGGGCTGTATCCTGCCCTTGCTCCACGCCCGCTTCCGATCCCGGACTCTGTACCGCTTCGTGGACTGGATCCTCCTTGGTTGATTTCTGTGAGTTCTCCTCAGCGTCCTGCGATGGCCGTAGCGAGCCAGAGGCAGGCGTGCCTTCGTTGCCCTCCGATTGCTGCTTCGCCCTTTTTGAAGGCGGAAGGGTGTCGGCGGAAGGGGATTGGCTACCCATATCGGCCGCGCCATCCTCTTCGTCAAAAGAAATGTCCTGAAGCGAACGCTTGTTTCCGACGCGGATTTGCATCTCTTCCTGTGCCTGGCTTGAGGCCTCAGCTGGGGCGTCTGCCACCAGGCCAGCAGCAGTGGGATCCTCGGTCTGTTCCGTCATCTCCGGTCTGGTAACGTGACTGAGAAGCAGATTCGCGGATATTGGTGACGATGCGCATCGGTGATCCAATACCGATGAGGCTCACAAGGCGTGAATTGAATTATGAGCCAGTACACGCGGGCATATTCCGGCTGGCGCAAGGAGACAATCGCGACGCGGCTCCAGGTCAGGCCCACGCACGTGCCTGCTGGTGACGGGTACCCTGTTGGCTTGCGCCGCAAAGGGCAGAGAGCGGGCCGCGCCTCGTATCCCAACGCGGATAAAGATTCGGGCTGTTTGTGTTGCCGTAGTCGTGTGACCTCGGGGTTACTGTTCGATGATTTATATCGTCAGTCGGATCAGTTTGCTTGCTTTGCGACGAAAGTCGTCGCATGGATATCTGGTGCGCCCATGTGCAAACTCCCGATATTTTTTTTTCTTTTGCGATGGCCTCATCTCAAATGGGAAAGCGAGGGTTTTGGGCCAGTATTTTCGCTTATTTTAATTGGGCGGCCCTCGAACAGCTGGAGCCACGGGTCCTCGCTTTCTGTGGAGACAAGAAGGAGCCGAGCCGTCCGGAAAAATGTGGTTTCCGGTCGATGGCAGGCCCGGCAGTTTGGCCCAGGGTCCGCGTACAGCGTATTTCGGGCGCACCCTCCAGCTGGCTGGGCGTACTGCGTACAGCCCAGCAATTAACGCGCCGGCCAGGTCCACCCGTGACGCCTGACCCACCTCGTGTTAGCGTAGACGACGACCCCAGACTTTCGGGGGGTGACATTTGGCCAGAAGCAGGCGACCGAGATCCGTCCAGCAACGTCAGTCTGCATTTGAGAGCCGTGTCGACGACTGGGTCGTGATAGATGGTTATCACCAACGACGACGGCTGCACTTCTGACCAGACCAGCTTCTCACTGGCATTGTCATTTATCCTTTCCTCCTGGTGAGTACACGACGTCCAGCCAGCCCTACCCTCAACCTTGATGGCTTCCCCTTTAGCATCTGCCCACGGTCTCCTGCCCTCGCTTCCAGCTATGTGATAGTCGCTCGTGTGAGCCTCGCTCCCGGTCATCAACGCGTCCTGCCCGTCTTCTTTCTGCGGCCCGCCTGCCACCCAGACCCACCTATCCAGATCCCGCTACCGTTACAGACCCGGGTCCTCCCCGAAAACAAACACGACAAAGCAAGACTAGAACGAGGACCGCTAACTAACCCTTCCTTGCCCTCGAACCGAAGCATCTGCGTAGAATATCTCGATATTATATCACCCCCTGACCACACTCGAGAGCACCGATCTCGGCTCGTGCCACGACTTTCGCTCCAGTCCCGTTGACATTCCCGACGAAGCGTCCTCTCACGCAACATCTCCCGCACCACCCGCCGCATATCACAGCTAGGACCGGGCGCGCAAGGCCGGCTCCCCGTCCCTCCCATCGCGTCAAGATCCAAAGGCGCTGCCCGTCTGTCTACCCGTCTTTCGGTAGCCAGCTTGCTACAACCAGACAGACGTCCTTGCCATCAAACACCGCCAAACTGTCTTCCCAAATCCTCCTCCCGCGCACCGTCTCGTACGACGAGGGCACTCATCCTCCCCGCCGAGGAAGTGCTACGTACAAGGCTCGCCCAATGGCTTCAGACGCCAAGAGCAACCGCCGGCGGAGATCTAGCAGCATCCTTCAGGTCTACCATGAGCCGCAAGAGCCCATCGAGCAGCTCAGCGACCAGTCGGCACTGCCCAACCTGAACGCGAACTGGGTCAATGCAAAGGGTGAGACCAAGACCACCTGCCCCTGATTCTTCCTCTGGCCCGCCACTTCCTTCCTGTCTCCGCCAAAGACTCCGCCGCTCGCGGTAGCCAGTGCGAAGTATAGCGGAAGCATAAAGCGTAGGATGTTTGCTTCCCGGCCCATCCAGACCGATTTCGGCCAGACTGCGTGACGGGAGGGGCTCACGGGCGGGAATACGAGCAGCCGTACTCTAGAATGTGGCGGGGAACTCAAACTAACCGTCTCCCGAACCCGGACCTATAGGCGCGTGGGGTATTCACATCGTGCTCATCATTGCGCTCAAGATTCTCTACGATGTGATTCCGGGTGTGTCGCAGGAGACATCATGGACGCTGACAAACATATCCTACATGTTTGGCTCTTACATCATGTTCCACTACGTCAGGGGCGTTCCGTTTGAGTTCAACTCAGGTGCCTACGACAACCTTAACATGTGGGAGCAGATCGATGATGGCGCCCAGTACACCCCGTCAAAGAAGTTTCTGACGAGCGTCCCCATCGTGCTCTTCCTCCTCAGCACGCATTACACCCACTACGACCTCGCATACTTCACCATAAACTTTCTCGCGGTTCTGGGAGTCGTCATCCCCAAGCTGCCATTTGTAAGGCCCAGCCTCTGTCACCTCGCCTCCCTGTCCTCTGCCTGCCCTCCGCTGTTATCCATCGCCAACCGCGACAGCAGGTGCCCGCTCCGCATATGCGTCTGTTTGCTGACCTTGCCTCCCGCCTCTCAGAGTCACCGTATGAGGGTTGGTCTGTTCTCGGGACCGCCGGAGGAATAGAGTGAGACACATAGTAGAGAGGGTCAGCCCTGGACGTACCCGGCGAGCCCGAAGAACTGAGAGGGGCTGGTTGGATCGGTGGTGAGGAGACCGCAGCGCTGTCATTTCGGGACGGTTAATCAACGGCCGAGACTGCACAATAGCGAGAGCCCCAACAATCTATAGTCAATGACAACAGCGTCTGACTACATGTACGATTCTGGGTGGGAGCGTGGCCGGCATGGATGCGGCCAGCTTCGAGCAAACCCCAAAATATCAAAAGCTAAATCCGGTTCTTTTGCTTGTATCTCTTTCATTTTCCTCGGCATTTCCACTCTCGCCCCTTCTCGGCCTCGTCTCTGATGTGATGGTATCAGCCTGTGTGTGAATACGAGGAAATGTCGTCGTTTGGGTGGCTGACATCAACATGAAGCTGTCCTCCAAGCAAGCACTTGACTAATCTATTTTCAGTCCAGGGGCCGAGGCATCGACTCGACCCCAGAAACTTCAGCGAGCCAGCCAGCCTCTGCATGTCTCATACGGCGGCGACCAAGGTTTCTTGGAAGACGCTCAGCGACTAACAAGTCAACAAACAACAGGCCGACTATGATTTCATGGCTCATCTTTTTGTGGCAAAAGCCCCTAATCAGGCTCAACGAGACCCGGCCAGAAGCGCAGGCAAACCCATCATCCTCGTCAGTACCACGAGCACAAGCCAGACGGTGTCTTGCTCCGCGTCTCGTCGGCTCTTCACAATCTCCAGACTGTGGCGACAGGAGACAAGGAAAACACAGGAGAGAAGAGTGCAAATCGATAGGGGCTCAAGATGTGTATAAGAGGGGGGTCCATCCAGGCTCAAGCACCCCCAAATCCTTTCCCTCTCTTCTCATCCGCAACACATCCTCCCCGGCCTCGTTTACAACAGTCTCTCGTTCTCACAAACCCCAGTCAATCGCTTCTTTCTAGCCTATTCCAGGTTCAACCACCAAACCGCTAAGATGCAGCTCCGCGTTATTCTCCTTTCGGCCTTCGCCGCCAAGGTCATGGGTCAGGTCGCCACGGTGACTTCCTACATCACCACCACCACCTCCACGACGACCGCCTCGTCGACTCAGACCCTGAGCACGGCCACGGTCACCACCACCGTCTTCGTGACCCCGACTGCCCTTACGTCGACCCACATCGTCAAAGAGTACAAGGGCTACGGCGGCTATGGCGAGGATGAGGGTTACGACAAGGTCAAGCTGGCCGCCCGCCACCCCCACCGGTATGTTGTCAAGGCCGCCCCTCCCGAGGAGAACATGGGCTCCCGTCCGACCCGCAATGAGAGGGATCCGCACCGCCACCCGCGTCCTTTGGAGGGCGATCGGGATTTCCGTCCAGGCCCTCTAGAGCACCACCAACATCACCACCGCCCGCACTTCCACCCTTCACAGCACCAGCATGAGGCCCAGCCAGACGCAGAGAGGGTTGGGCACAGGCACCATGTCCATAACCATCAGCAGGAACAGGCGACGGACAAGAACTTGCTCGCTCCCGAGGTCCACATCCACAACAACCCTCCGGGCGTGAACTCGCCTCCGGCCCAGCCCCTGTTCGGGCCACCGGTGCCTGTTGCTGCTCCTCCCTACCCCTTCGCGCCCGCGCCCCAGTACATGCCTTGGCCGAACGTCGCTCCGGTTCCCGCCCCTGCCCCCGAGTTTGCCCCTGACTCCGACGAAGAGCCTGATAATGTCGATGCCCAAGACTTACCCACTCCCTCTCCTACTACTACCTGCTCTACCTCTCACTCTGACGGTGAACCCTCGCACTCCCGGACCGCCGCTGCCGCTTCTCCAACCCCTGACTCCGAACACGAGCCTACTTACACCCCCGTCACACACAATTCCCCTCCTCCTCCGCCTCCTCCTGCCCCAGAGCAACCAGCTCCCGAGCCCAAGACCGAGTCGGAACCATCCCCAGCTCCCTCTCCCTCTCCCCCGTCCGCGCCCGAGCCCAAAGCCAAGCCGGCGTCGACCCCAGCTCACGAGCACAAAGTCAAGCCGGCGCCGCCCCAAGCTCCCAGCCCCGTCTCTCCCGCAAATGTGCCTGTTTCCTCGCCTGTTCCTGCTGCTGACGACATGCCTCAGTCTTGGCAGAAAAACCACAGTGCTTCATCGGTGAGGTATCTTGGTTAGCCAATTGTTCACACCTACGCAAGATGCCGTCACACTTCTCAGAAATCGACGTATGCAGTCCCTGATTCAACACAGCTTTAAGAGTAGGACCGATGGTGATTACTATCGGATCTAAATAACAGAGTTCTTTGTTCCCAATACGCGATTCTGCGGAAATGCGGCCCCCGCTGCCGGCCTTCTGGCCGGTGCGGCCGCCGCCCTTGCCGCCCTGGCATAGAAGTCGCAGAGGCCAACGCCTCTACGATTTCTTGACAACGGACTACAAACAAACAAAAAACATCCCACATGCCGGTTACAACACGGAAATCACCAACCTCTTACCCGATCGAGCATCGTGAGCGGGGGCCCTCTACAGGACCCACTCCGAGGCTTCCCAAGTGACCAGCAAAGAACGGAAACGGGGACACAACAAAGGTCACGGACAATAGAAGGGGATTCGGCTGTATTTGCTCTTGGTGATTTTCTTCTTCTCCTTCTTGAACCTGGTCTTAGAACGCTAGACCGTAACCACAACACTTTGCAGATAAAATAAACCCCGGCTGTCTTGTTTTTCATTGGGAAGGCAACTTCATCCCCATCTCTCTCCTTTCGGGTTTTGCTTTTTGTTTTTTTCACAACATGCGCACGGACACACACAAAACTGGGACAAACGGCGTTTTCTTTTTTTCTTTGACAAGAAACGGATATACCTACTCGCACTCGCAGGTTCTGGGGGGAGGGATGAGGCAAAAAGGACGAAAAAGAGCGTTGTTTTGGGATACCCACGAGCAAAAAAGCAAAGAGCATCTCGGGGGGAGGGATTTCGATGGCATACCAACGGCCACCCCGGTTTACTGCGACTTTCATTTCTCATTATACATTTTTAATCAATACGAGGCTTTGGATGTGGCGAAGAGAGAAGACCATGTGTTTTGTGCTTCGTTGGACTTGCTGATGACCAATACGCGGGATCCTTATTCCCTCGTCCCAAGGCCGAGCTCTGGGTTTTGGGACAGCTCGGCTGGTATAGAAACAAGCCGACTTTGTAAGGTATGTGATGCTTGGGACCCAGAGCACACCACAGCATTTTAGCCCCAAAATAGCCTTGGCCTCTTTCTTATCCACATATATGAGAGATCTCGTCTCAATTTTGTACCCAAACGGCGACATCACAGCTCGTGACAGAGTACTCTGACGACAAGAGCAGCGGCCCACCTGAAATTCCGGTCAAGTACCACGGGAAAGACTTGCAGCGGTCCGACTCCTACTTTACCAGCAGCTTGTGCCAGGCAAAGCGCTCACGGCCCTGGCCAGGAGCGCCTGGGCGAAGAGATGCTCGTCGTGGGCGGCGGACCAACATGGGGTCTGATAATTTGCAAACTGTGCTGTCGACACCGCCACATAGCGCCCGAGATCGGCGTGCACCTGGGGGGTTCTCTGCACTCGTGTAAGCTGTGGCCATTGGTCCGGATGACAAAGTCACCGGACTGGAGTACAATGCGGAGTACGTGACCACCTTTGCCTCCCTAGGCCTCTCCTTGTCCTCCAGCACCCAGATCTTGTCCAACCAGAACACACATGTCTGATACACATCGTTTCATTCTCGTACCCAGCTCCACAGAGGGCGCACGGCGAGGGACCAGAGAGAGCAAGTTTGACATGTAAAATCGTTGTTGGGGGCGCCGCAACAAGGCAAGACCATCACAGTCGTTGCACTCTGTTGACTCCCAGGACCCTTTTCGGTGCCGACAGCGGTCCCGCCTTGTAAACACCTCCAGAGCCCGGAGGTGGCGGAGCCGTACGACACTGACAAGTCCGGATACCCCAGATACTTGGACGCCATCCTCGCGTGGTCGCGGCCCGTGTCCGCATCTATGGGCCGGCGGCCTGGACACCATGCTCTGTCGGGACCTCGTGGCGCACAGCTGGCCGGGAACCCCCAATGGCATGGATAACAACGGCGGTTTAGCGGACCCGGCCGTGATCAAATGTCTCGACGGCTTCACCACCCATGGTCGCCTCGAGGCCCTGCTGCTGCCGCTCTTTGATGGCCTGGGCTCGCCCGCCTTGTGGGCTAGATAGCGCGGACTGCATTGTGTATATGCTCCTTTCTCCTATCAACTACTCCCGAGCGCGATTAGCTCCAAATGCATGGACTGTTCTGGCCCCTTGGTCCGTACCATGGTGATGCAGGCAATGGGCTCAGTCTGGGCTAGATTCGCAAGATTTGTGAGACCACGCTGCACTCGCTATCACCGCCCAACCGCGCTTCCCTTGAGAGTGCCACATCGCCCTTGCCGATGGCTGCACGATGTCGCCGAAGCCGGGGCCACAATTGGTGCACAATGGCCACAACCGACGATGGACAAGCCGGGGCCAGCGAACAAAGAGAAATGGCCTGAACACATATCCAGGCTCAGCGGCTGCGTTACCTGAAACGACACAGCCGCGAGAGCCCTTGCTTTCCCTCCATACACAAAGTTCCTGATGCTCGAACAAAGACACGTCACGTTATGGCTGGAGCGCTGAAAATTCTGAATGCGCAGGTCCCAGTCCATGTCGCACTGGGACGCAAAGCGCGGCTCGGATAGGCCTTGGATATCTGAGAAGTGACAGAACCTTTGTTCACCACCCCTGGCAATCGTGCACAGCGAAAAGAGTCTCAGGGGTGCACATGGCAACCGGTGATTTGCCATAGAAAAAAAAAATGACCATGTCCTTCTTTTAAGAAAGGAATTGGTATAAGATGTCATGATACCCTTCCATATTGGGCAAGAGGCAATCTCAGTACGAGTTCTCGAGCATCAACAAGTCCATTCAATACAAAGCTGACAGGAGCGGATTCTCTTCTTCCAAAGATATATTCATCACATCACCACATCCCCAAAGCCCCGAAGCCCAAGCAAGTTCATCTACTGCCGTTCGGCTCGAGAGTATCCAACAACAACAAGCCAAGCCGATCCACACAGTCTCCCATCTCATCTCTCTATATCCTCCTGCCATAAACCCAACCAACCAACCGCTACTACCATGTGCGGCTTCGAGCACGTACAGCACTCGCAGTGCTGCGGCAAGACGTCGACCCGTCTCCGGGCCGAGTGTAGCATCGGCGCAGCCAACGGCGACCACAACAAGTGTCCCTTCCGCAGGGTCGAGGGCATCCGCCGCAGCAGTGCCGCTGGCTTCCCC
>GL876968.1:2721006-2737350 GCA_000193285.1 Magnaporthiopsis poae ATCC 64411
CTGGAAGCCTGCATGCTCCCGCGCCATGGATAATCTTCAACCTCGCCAGTTTCGGTGAGCACAGCATCGGCAGAAGCCTCTCCTTTTTTTTTTTTTTTTTTTCCATGCCGAGGGGTTGAAAATGGCATGATATTTGCCTTCACTAAGTACTGTTTGCGAGGGGTGGGTGGGAGAATTATTTCCCCGTCGTTGGTGTTTTGCTTGCCTCGTCATGGAATGGTCGAAACACTTAGGGCACCGCCGAAATCCGAGAAAAAAAAAAAAAGCACACCGTCCAGCCAGCCACTCCCCGCCGTCCGCCAAACCTGCAGCACATCCAATTCGTCGGGCTAGGTAGGTAGGTACGGCCAGTCTCCGAGTTGCCCATTTTGACTCGTGTGAAAAATTGACAGGAAAACTTGGATGGTTCGTCCCTTCAAACGAATGCAAAATCATGCCGAGAACCCATGCAAGGCGAAACATGTACGATGTAGATGGAAAAATGGTGAAAATCCGCACCTCAACTTGGTCCGGAACCCATGGCTCCACGCCCAAGGGACGGGGAACGCGGCGGTGGGGAGGGGTTGGCAGACCCCACTGATCCGCCTGTCTCTTTTTCTATTCTCCCTCCATCCATGCCGGGGCGCTGAAACCCCTTTCGTGGACGGGCATTGACCCTGCCCGTTCCCCATGGGCTGAGGGTTGCGACCAGGATGGGGCTTGGTCGTGAAAGGGGACGGCGTCGCGATCTTGCGTTTGCGGGTGTTTTTTGATTGGAGAGCTTCGTTGGGCAACGATGTGCTGCTGTTCCTTTGTATATAACACTAGGATCAAGCGAAGACCGATCGCTGATCATCATCCATCCCATCACACCTAAGCTTTCTTGTTTTTTTTGCCGTCCTCCCTGGTCCCGGGGCAAGTTAATTTCGGTCTCACGCCGTGCTTGCTTATCATGCATCCTTCCAGCTGTCGTCCGCCTCTCTGTAACGAATTTACCTGCTGCGGCGTTGCGGAGCGGACTGTGGAGATTTGCGTATTGGGAGTAGTGAGTGACGCGCACTGCATGCGCTAATGTCGCAAAGGATGAGGAGCCGCCGTGCCCCGTGCGGTGTCGACCACAGGCACGAGGCCTTTGAGTTCTCTTTCGGCTCCAGCATTTTTTTTTTTTATTTAAGCGATACTGGCTGGTGTTGGTGTGCCATGCCAGGAAGTGCCTTGCTCGCCTATTTCATTACCCGGATTGTATCACGGAGCCATGAGTCCTTGAATTACACCTTCGCACACGTGAGAATATTGAGGTTGCTTGCTACGACATCCTGGAGTATCAGTCAGGGGGGCAGCAGCCTTACACTGATGTCTGACCGCCAGTGCCCGGGCGGGCACTTAGGTCCCCTTGCCCGAACTGGAAGGGCAAAACAAGACAGCGGGAGGGTGATTGGTTCATGTCGAAATCCTGTCAAACTTACTCGACACCAAAAGAAAAATAAAGATGATGACAACGCCAACCATGCCACAACCCGGGCAGGCCCTTTGCGTCTGAGTCCTGACGTACACCCTGAAAGATCACGGACTCGTTCAGCCTAGGATTGTGACGTTGACAGTACCATGGTATGCTTCGGTTTTCAGAGCCGGGCAGTTTTGTCTTTTTTGGCGTGGATACCAACCAACCAGCCACTCGTGGAAGAACGACCATGTTGGAAGCCTGGCGATGTTTGTCATTAATCAAATCTGAAACAAGAGATAATGAAAAAAAGCAATCGACCAACAAGCTGGTGATATCAGCCGCATCGAAACAGGGACGGAAAATGGATGCATAATTGTCATGTTTGCTCGCTTCTTTTGCATTGATCCAATTCCGTTCGTCACGTCAAGGTTCCTTCCTAGCAGAATCGCCAGGCTAACCTAGAAACAGATGAACTGGACGGCTGCTAGTCGGGTGTCGACTGTATTATACTCGTATCCCCAGAGTTCCAAGCGGAGCAACCGTCAGTCTTCCCAAACGATCCAGGCGTTGCTATTTTCATTCTCGAGCTCCCAGCGGCGGCCGCCCCGTTGAATTTCTCAAACAGCTGGGCTGGTCGAAGCGAACGAACAAGAAAACGAAGCGAAAAAAAAAAAAAAAAAAAAAAACAGCCTCAAAACACTAAAAAAGTCTATTGGATCATCGGTTCAGCCACCCGCGCGAGGTTATCACATCACACGCCGGACTCTGGCTCAGGGCTGAAATACCTAGCATCACGGTACCCCCAGAGCCGGCCGGGACCAGTCGAGGTGACCATACATACGGTAAACACGCAATATAATAAAATATGGGACAACGCCGGGTGCCCGCGCCGGCGACACTTGACTATCCCCATTTCCCCTGGCGTCGTCGTGTTGACTTGCGACAGGACGGGTCCTTCAGCAACAACAGGAAGGGGGCGGCCTAACGCCAACACCATGGAACATGGAGCGAGGTCTGTGCGGTGCCATTAGTGCAGCTTGCATGCGGCAGCGGCCGACCGTCGTCACTGGCTTGCTTTTGTTTCGTCCATTTGATGTCCGTGAGTGAGCTGACAGCACCACTGCCGAGTGGGAATGAATGACTCGTATTGTATTGGAGGGATTCTGTCCAACGCCAACCGGCCTTTACGCTGGCGCAAGGCCCGGGCGGCGGCGACGTGCACGCAGATCAATCAATGCCGGCAGCCAGCCTAGATGTGGTGATTCCTTGGTTCGATAAGGGACTTTTTTTTTTCTTTCTTTCTTTCTTTCTAGTCTCTGATATAACCACGTCAGGGCTGAAATACCTAGCATCACGGTACCCCCAGAGCCGGCCGGGACCAGTCGAGGTGACCATACATACGGTAAACACGCAATATAATAAAATATGGGACAACGCCGGGTGCCCGCGCCGGCGACACTTGACTATCCCCATTTCCCCTGGCGTCGTCGTGTTGACTTGCGACAGGACGGGTCCTTCAGCAACAACAGGAAGGGGGCGGCCTAACGCCAACACCATGGAACATGGAGCGAGGTCTGTGCGGTGCCATTAGTGCAGCTTGCATGCGGCAGCGGCCGACCGTCGTCACTGGCTTGCTTTTGTTTCGTCCATTTGATGTCCGTGAGTGAGCTGACAGCACCACTGCCGAGTGGGAATGAATGACTCGTATTGTATTGGAGGGATTCTGTCCAACGCCAACCGGCCTTTACGCTGGCGCAAGGCCCGGGCGGCGGCGACGTGCACGCAGATCAATCAATGCCGGCAGCCAGCCTAGATGTGGTGATTCCTTGGTTCGATAAGGGACTTTTTTTTTTTTTTCTTTCTTTCTTTCTTCTTCTTTTTTTTTATTTTATTTTATTTTATTTTTTTTTTTTTTTTATCTCTCGCCACTGGCGGCCAAACGGGAGGCGGGGTCCGCCATGTCGGGGAGCAGCAGAATTTCCCCGTACCTGTCCCGTACCGATCTCGGCAAGGGAAATTGAGGACTCGGTCAAGTACCCATCCTGCCGTGACCATGTTGCGGTGCGGCGGTGCGCCTACCGAGGCACAGGCACCCGTAACAGACAGAAAAGCACCTCGAGCCACAAAATCTGTAACTCGTCCTGGACGGTTCGTATCCAGGCAAAAACACCTGTATCCCCCGAGATCGAGCCCCATTGGCACGTCTAACAGGAGGGGTTGGTTGCAGCAGCCAACACGGTCGACGTCGAGGGGTTGCAAAATGGCCACTGGGCCTCGGGCGCACAAGCCCTAGGGGGGTCTCATTTGTCCCGCTGGAGACAACAGCACGGCGTCAAAGGTTCCATTGCAGCGCAGCGTTCTCGTGGTGTGTGCGCTAATAGCGAAAGCATTATCTCTTACCTACTGTACTGTACCTGTACCGTATTCGGCTGGGCCTATGGAGTAATAGCACTCTGCATAATAAGGGGAGCCGAATAAAGCGCGCATCTCAAGATTGAGCCCCGATCTCCCTAGATTTAGTGCGCCAGTTGATCGACCGCCAGAACCTGGTTCTCAACCGCACGGTGGGGGAGCGAGCGGCAGGTGCGCGAGGCTGCTGGACCTAAGGTAGGTTACCAGGTGCCTAACATGGTCCAAGGCGTCGACGGTGCCCTTTTGGCTTCTGTTCTTCCGTTTGTGGACATGGATCTGTGCAAAAGTCGAGCTGAACCCCCTTAAAGCGATTTACCCCTTGACCTGACCGCCACATGGGATGGTCGTCCCATCTTGTCCCTTGTGCCTGGCGTCCGCCCCGGTTTCCAGACTTTTTCCGCCGATATAATACCTTGCGCGCATCAGGTACGCCGAGGTTAAAAGCATCAAAAAGAAAAGAAAAGCCGAAAGTCGGGGCGCTCGCAGGAAAAAGGGGCGTGCGCAGTGGCGTCCAGCCAAAAAAAAAAAAGGCAGAAAAAGAACCTAAGAAGAAAAAAAAAAACGACTAGTGCGAGCCCTTCGCTAGTCTAGCGGATCCTCTTCATTTCATCCCGGCCGACGACAATTTGGCCTCCCACCCGCCGATTCCCATTCCCGGAAAGCCGCAACCAGCCCCGTGTTGAAAGTCCTGCCTTTGGCTTGTTGCTTTGTGCTCCCATCTCGCACGCAACCACCCGTAATCTGCATACCACCACACCACACCACATCGCCAGTGTCCATCGTCGCTCGCTGTTTGCTGCCGAGAATCCGCCGAGCGGAAAAGACAAAAGAAAAACGGCGGGTGACCCAGAGAGGAACCTGACGTTCGTGTAAGTAAGCCAGCCCACACTATCCATCATCGCCCCCCCGGCCACCGCATATCCATCCTGGATATCACCGGCCAATTTGTTTTCGCCCCACCCAGCCCACATCCCAAGACGGACGATGGAAGGCGCAGGGAAGGAAAAGTCTCCATGTCCCGGATCGCATCGCACGCGCTCCAACCCCTGCCCATCCCCCCATCTCCCCTGTCACCCATCCAGGGTCTCAGAGTCGCAGTGCAGCCGGTTTTTTCTGGAGCTTGAACTTTGGGGTGGAGAGCCGAAAAAGACTGTGCGCCGCAGGTTGATGATGGTGGTGTGGGTGGGCTCCTTTCCTCTTTCCCCACCGCTTGCTTCTGCTGGCTCCTGCCATAGCCGGCGTGCTGGGTGTGGGTGGGTGTTCGTGCGCTGCAGAAACAACGATGATGGGCTCCAGTCCAAATGGACTGACTGATCCATCGTCGAGTTGTCGATGTCGCTGCTACGGGATGGATCCTCCGACGGGGTCGCTAAAACGGCGTCCACAATCAAAAAGGCCCAGACAATTTGGCTGCTGTTGTTGTTGACCCTGGGTACGGACGGGCACGGGGACGTGCAAAGTCGCATGGACTTCCACCACACAACCCTAAGGCGCTGTCCTCGCTCTCTCATCCCCCGTCCATCGTCCCGTCTTCTTTCCCCCTTTCCTCTCTCGCATCACGCCCGTTTGGCCATCCGGTTTCAACCTGCTTTCTGCCAGTCGAGACGGGTAGGATTGGGATGATCCCACGGTAGAGCCCGGAAAAGGCGTTGGATTCCGTCCGTCTGTCAATCCATCCTTCGTTCTTTTACGGCCCGGGAGCTTCCCTTACCTAGTTTCTTCTTCTTTTTTTTTTTTTTTTTTTTCGTTTGTCCCTTTGCACACTCGTTTGCTTCTTCCTCCTCCAGTCAGTCTCAGCGACGTTTATTTTTTTTGCTTTTTTTTTTTTTATTCTTTTTTTTTTATCCTTCGCCAAATTTATTCACGGTATGTGTATTGCATCATCCCCAGCCTCGACTCGCCTGACATGCCTTCTTCGGACCTTTTTGCTTCTTCCGCCGCCTGATCCCTTCTCTGTCTGGATGACGGATGACTCGCTCTACCCGCCCACGCCACGACATGGATGCATGTGGACTGCCATTGCGGGCGGGTTGTGTGTTGATCTTGATATTCACCTCACCTCGACGCCTCATCTGCTACTAGCTCCCCCGTACCTGGCCCCCCCCCGGCCGCATTGGCCCGTGTTACCTGGTCGTCCTGTGGTGGTCAGGCCGCTGCATCCGTGACTGGCTGGCGGCCGACAGCAAGTGCATGGGTGTGACACGGGCGCGCAGTTGCTTGGCTTGCTCGCCATGTCGTCGTCTTTCTCCCGCGGCCCCTGATTCGTTTGACACTCCTTTTCTACCTGGTATTTCCCTACACCTTGCACACCCGGCGACGGCCACCCGAGCACGCATCCCGCATCCTCGTGGCACTTGGCCGGCCGTGGTGGATCACACAGCTCCCGTCTGCCATCTTCTTGTTTTTTGCCAATGCCTCCCTGGTCTCGCTCTGTTTCAGCTCGGGAAACGTCCACCCCGGACGATAATTGCGCACCAATTCTAATTTGAAAGCAGCCGTCCGGCACTCCCACACGGTGCTGCTGCCAGCCAGCACGCACCACCACCCTCGCCCAGCCAGTCAACCGACGCCATTTTGCCAGTAGCACCAGCTGACGACCGCCAGTCACTATTATCGTGGTCGTCCTTCCTTGCGCTTGCCCCGATTTGGCGCCCCTTCCCGCCGCGGCTGTCCGCCCTCGCTCAGCGCGCGCAAATCTCTTACCCTTGTTGGAGCAAGCCTCCCAAGCAACGCCAGCGCCCGTCCGACCTCCCGCCCGGCCACCCACCGATCCAATCCACACCGCCGAGCGCCGTCATACGCTGCTGCGGGACCAACAGTACATATAGCAGATATACTTAACAATAAGGACCGAGACGAAGCCGCAGGACAAGGGAGCCACCCGCCACCGCTGACTGGTCCGCGCCTCCGACGGCAAACACCTACCCAGATATGAGCTTCCCACCATCAGACGCGGGCGCCCCCCGCTGGGCCCCGGCCTTCTCCTCTAGCGCCTCCTCGATTCCTCAAAAGGCGAGGTCGAGGACCCAGAGCATCTCCAGCGACAGGCCCTCCACCATCGCCCACAGCCTCATGTCGCCGCCACTCACCGTTTCGCCCGAGGCGGCCTTCATCGCCTCGGCCGCCGCCTCTCAGATCGTCACCAACGACCACGATGCCCACTCCGCCACGTGGTATGACCAGCAGGGCGTGGAACCCCCTGCCGAGACCGTGCTTGTCTCGCGCACCGCTCTCGCTTTGGTGAACAGTTTCCTCGACCACCTGCTGTTCAACTTCCTCTCCAGCGCCGGCTCCACGAGCCTCGCCTCCCTGCGACCCGCCGTCACCGATGTTCTCAAGCCCAAGCTGGCCAGCGACGCCATGAACCAGGCCGACGAGGAGCTGCGCGAGTATCTCGGCGGCGCCGACGACGAGGACTACTCCAAGCCCGCCCGGTCGCCCCGAGATTGGGACCTGGAGCTCGTCTGGAAGCGGACTCGCTTGCGATGTATGGTCTACTCGTCGCTCGGCGACCTGGAGGAGGAGGACGAAGACTTCTACATGGAGCAAGAAGACCTCGTGGTCGCCAACGAGTCCGAAGACACGGTATCTCCCCCCGTCGCCATCTTCCTCACCTCCATCCTCGAGTTTATGGGCGAGCAGGCCCTCATCGTCGCCGGTGCCACGGCCAGCCAGCGCATGCGCAGCGACTACGAGAAGGGCTTGAGGGACGGCAGTCGAAACCCTGGTGACGTTGTCGAAAGGATAGTTGTCGAGGATGCCGACATGGAGCGTGTCGCCTTGGACCGAACCCTGGGCCGGCTCTGGAGGAGCTGGAAGAAGAAGAAGATGGTACGATCCCCAAGAGGCGGCCACGAAGCCGTCTTTGGAGGTAGGCCATATTCAAGGGGCTCCGTACGACCTAGCATCAGCGGCCATTTCAGGGTCGGAAGTCTCACTGCGGATTCTCCGCGCACCGCGGCGGAAGCGTTCGAGTCGATCCAAGCCCAGAAGGACGGTGGTGGGTCCAAGACGACTAGGACGTCTGGGGTCAGCGAGCAGGAGCTGGCGGCTTCGGTCCCGTTGCCCATGAGCCAGGATGATGTCGCTGAGATTCTCATCCCGGGCCTGGTCCACTATTCCGACGACGATGAGAACGAAGCTGACCGCCGGTCGGACTCGAGCCGCCCATCGCGTCCCAAGAGCATGATGATTTTCACAACCGTAACTGGAGGCGCAGGCCTGCCTACACCTGGCGACTCCCAGCCACCCACCCCATTGACCCCGCCTCGCAAGCGATCCAACTCCATGCCGTGTTTCGCGACTTTCGCCTCCATGTCACCACCCCACAAGCGAGCCAAGATGGCGTCGATGCCGCCTGCCGACGTGCCCAAGACTAGGTCCGAGAAGAAGAAGAAGAGTACCGGAGGGAAGCGGGCTCAGGCAACCGGCAAGCACGTGCCAGTTGCCGGGCCACCAAGCCCTGCGCTGTCAGATGAGACGCAGTCTCGTGCTGCCAACATAGATCCCGAGCAGATGCAGATGTACAAGGGTCGGCGTAAATCGTCGGCTGAGATCTCGGCCATGATCGCGGGCGCCACGGGAGGCATGAAGGCCGCCCTGGACGCTAGGTTCTCCCGTCAATCCCTGGACGAGGTGGATGAGATCGACGAGTTCTCGGAGGAACCCGAAATCATGACCTCGTCCAGGGTGTCGATTTCCGGTAGGAGTAGCTCGCCAACGGCCTCTGTCAGCGACCGTGCGAAGCCGAAGGCGAAGCCGCCCATCACCATCGGAATCCCCACGCGGTCCCCCAGTGTGCACTCTGTGCGCATGATCGAGGTCCTCACCCCGCGGAGTCCCGTGTCGAGATCTCGCGGCAGCTCAGCGGATGCTCAGGAGCGGGTTTCGCTCCGGGGCAGCAGCCTCTCCAACTTCCCGACCCCGCCGGTCAGAGAGGAGAAGCGGCCAGTGGGAAGCCCGTCTAAGAAGGCATTTCCCTTCCCAAATGGCAAGCCCACGCGGGTTCACAACGACTCCATCTCGGAGGCTGAGGAGATCGCCGGCATGGACTTGCGCAAGGACAGCAGCGAGTCCACGGTCACTCCTTCCCAGTCTATGTCCCAGCCCAATGATCTGCAGTCTCAGCTGAACTCGTCAGATGCCATCTTCGGCTCTGTTCAGCTCCAGACGTCGCCACCTCAGTCGCCTATCAGGGCGTCCCCCGTCAGGACGTCTTCTGCCAACACGGCCGCCGCCTCCTTGCCCAAGCCCCCGAATGGAACGTTTTTCATTGACGACAAGTCCGATGCCCCACGCAAGTCGTCCGCCTCCAGCACGCGCAAGGCACCTCCGCCGGCTCTGCCAGAGCGTAGCCTCAATAGGCCAGTGAACGTGTCGGGCCCGGCAACCCCTGTTGATCAACGCTCTGTCGTTGCCACCATAAGGAAGGTGTCGGCTGATCGGCCTAGTTCACGCTCCAGCCCGCGGTCCAGCCCGCCTCTGGAAGACGTTGTCGAGTCTCCTCGTGGGGCTAAATTTCCGGACCCGTCGGGTTCCTCCATCCAGCTGTCAACTCAGCAGCAGAGGAGGAAGCCGCTTCGCACCTCGCAGGAGAGCGCGACGCGCGACAGCGCCGTCACGCCTGAGGACGTTGCGCGTAACTTTGAGGAGTTGATGAAGAGCGACCAGACCATCCAATACACTCTTACGCCCGAGAGCATGCGTGACATTGACGTAAGTTCCGGCGCATAGGCCTTTTTTCTTGGCAGTATCAGGAATCAGATGCTAACAACGTACATGAACTCATGCAGTCCGTCCGATCTGTCAAGGTGGACAGCCCCGCGCTGCGGCCCAAGAGCAGAAAGAGCGAGGACGCGCAGGTGCAGCTTGCGGACCGCACTCGTTCTTCGCCCACATCCTCCGTCGCTCGTCTGGGCGATTCGAGGAGGACCCAATCCGTCTCGCAAGCGACGGGCTTGTCCTCTCATCCCGTCAACACGTCTCCGTCGACAGGCGTCAAGCTGACAGGCCCGATCCCAAGAGCACCGCCTGGGATGGTGTCCAGGATTCGCGTCGTAGGACCCCAGGCGAGGGATGCGCGCGTGCCTAAGGAGTCCCTGTCGGACTTTGCCGACTTTATTCGCGCAACGGGACCGTCGGGTGGTGGTGGCCCGCCCGTGTCGCTTCGCACGAACCACCCGGGCATGGTTGCCATGAGCGGAGCTGCCGGTGGTGCTGGCGACCTGAACTCGGCACCCAGGCCCCTCACGCGCTCCTCGACGGTCGGCGGCCACAAAGAAAACAGGCACAGGTACCAGGCGCGGGCAGCCGTTGTGGACGGGCGCGAGGATAACTCGGACCTGATCGACTTCATCCGCAGGGGACCACCCAGCACGGGCAATAACCCGCGCATCCCGCGGACGGTGGCCCCGTTCCGTACCACTATGGACTCGGACCAGTTCGCCATGGCCCCCGGCGGCAAGGCAATCGACGCCAACATCCCCGACATCAGGAATAGTAGCGTGGCGTCGCCCAGCGTCACAGAGCGTTCGTCGCAACCGTCGTCGGTCAACTCGTCGAGCGCGCTGCTCAACAGCAAGGCGTCTTTCCCCGCGGCCGGTGCCAGGCAAGGTGGCGGCGGCGGCATGTGGGACGAGGACGACATGATGCCCAAGCGGAAGCAGAGGCGGGCGCGGGACCCGTACGCCATCGACAGCGATGAAGACGACGACGACGAGGTGGAGCAACAGCCGACACCACGGGCGATATCGACATATCCCCAGCAGCAGCCTACGCCGCCGCCGCAAGAGGAGAGCCTCGCCGACTTTTTGATGAACGCGCCGCCACCCGTGGAGATACCCGTTCTACCCTTCCACCTCCCGTCGGGCTACCCACCCGGGGTCGTTGTGCCCAATAAGTCGCAGGCTCCAAAGAAGAAGGCGAGCGCACCGAGCCTCATCGCCCGGTTCACGCGCAGGGAGAGCCACTCGCCAACGATGAACTCGTTCGCGGCCGCCCTCGGCCGCAGCTCGTCCAAGGGGCCATCAGCCGACCCGGCGCCTCTGCCTTCGAGCCGCGCCGGTGGCGGCAGGGGATACACTCCCATCCAGATCAACATGCTCGCCGACCTTGGCGGCGACGCGACATCGCTCTACGGGACGGCTCCGGCCTCCCGGCCCGTGACGGGCGGGCCCAAGGTTCCCATGAAGAAGTACGAACCGCGCGACCCAGTCATGTCGCGAGGTCGCGACGGCACGTCTGACCTGGCCAATTTTCTGCGTCAGTCGGAGCCGCCGCAAGACTTTGCGGCGTCTCTGAGGTTCGGCCCTGTCGAGCAGGAGGTCGGCGGCGGTAGCGGCTTCTCCAAGAGGTTCTCGCGTCGCAAGTAGTTGGGGGATGAAAAACGAGTTTCCTTTCTGCCTTTGCGTTTCCTGTTCAGCAAGCATTCTCTCGCTTTCTTCTTTTGCTTTGTGTTTTCTGTCACTATTCTTTTTTTTTCTTTTTCTTGTATTTCTGCGAATTCCCTTTTTGGATTATCGTTTCTTTTTCTATTCCATTTGTTGGGCATCTTTGCTGGGATCAAACCACAACAGCACGCTAAAAAAATTTCGGAGGTCCGACGCGCGGCATTTTTCTTTCTTTTTGACTTGCAGCCCCCCGGCTCTGGTCGGTGATTTTGTCTTATTTTCTTTTTCATACCACTGTCTTCTTTTCCCCGTCCCTTTGCGTTATTATTTTTTTCACACCCTCCCAGATATCTGGATGGACCCAGCCTTCTCACTCTCCTTTTTATCCTCATACTTTCTCTTCTCAAATGTACACATAGTTCCCCGGGCAGCTTTGCGCCCGGTCTCCAGTTTTGGTTTTATCCGCAGCCATCTGGGAGGAGGACGATTGAAATGTCCCGCCTCTGATCATATCTTATCATATCTGATCTACGATTAATCGCAATATGTGTTTTGATCTATACTCTGGGCAGAACAGAAATGAAGTCCCGGGCTCGATTTTCATCATATTGTGACGTTCCGTGCCATCCCCGGGAAATTAGGTATCAGGAGCAACGGGGGTCATGCCAAGATGGCTGGGGACTTGGCAGATGGGATGCGTCGCCTGGGACACGTAACCAAGGGCATGTTCAAGGTGGCAGGTGAGAGGGAAGATGTGTGGCTCAGCAGTGTCAACGTTTGCTGTCTCCTGATGCCAACTGCGCCAACGAATCAGACCAGCTGGGGGCTGGGGCAAACTGTAGCGGGCGGGCAGGTTGGTGGGGCGGATTTTCAACGGCAAAGGCGTTTTAGACGAAAACAGCAGCCAAGCCGGATGACGTCACGACCTCTCTGCGACGTCAGAGGCATGGAAGCGCCTCATTGACCGCTTTGCCGTCACGAAGCTGCATGCCGCTCTCTATTGGTCCCTTTTGGTCCTCTGCATCACACCACGGTTAGACGCTTGGGCCCTCACGTGGCCCGCTGCCTTTGGTCGGGCGGCGGCGGGTGGGCTTGTTGATACTGGGACGCAGTAGTGGCAGATGCAGTTGGGCCGGCTGCCATCTGGTATCTCGTCCGAGTACGGACGGGCAGTGGGAAAAAAGAAGAATAGTTGAGGAATAAAAAAATCTTGGTCGGTCAGGTAGAAACGGCATACACCGTCAGGACGCATCAGCTAGCTTTCATTACGATAATCGTGATCGTTGAGCGAGCTGCTTCTCCTGGCTGCCGATGTGTTCTAGCCCCGACCAGCCGCACCACATTTCATCCCAAGTCTGGTACGGGAGGGGGGAATGACGCATGCCGACAGCAAGCCACACCTGAGCAAGGAAATCCAGATTTGCCCTTTTGGACGACGCGCGCCCAGCCAGCGGCAAGCCCCGTCGTCATCCCGCTCTTGCTCTTTTGTCGCGTTTGCGTAATGGTCGAATGAGACGCAACCACACAACGTACCGGTTTTAGGCCAGGCACATATAACTCGCCCGCGTCCGCCACACAGAAACCTACACCCGTTACCTCTCGAGATCTTCATTCCCTCTTTACATCATCATCTTGCAACCTACCTAGTTGTGCGCCACCACAGCCTGAAGCCACACTTTCTGCCCTAGGGTATTCTCTTGCACACCTAAGCAAAAACGTAAACAACAAGCCGCCCAAGATGATCTTGACCGATCTCTTCAGCATGATCCTCCGCCTGGCGGAGCTGGCCTTTGCCGCCATCGTGGCCGGCCTCACGGGCGAGCACCTGCACCGCACGCAGAACGTGTCTGCCTGGGACAACGGCCGCCACATCTACACCATCGTCGTGGCCGCCATCTCGATGCTGCTGGCCATCGTGTGGCTTTTCCCCTTTAGCGGCAGCTTCATCCACTGGCCCACCGACTTTATCATCTCGGTCATGTGGTTCGCCGCTTTTGGTCTGCTCGTCGACGTAAGTTTTGTTGTACCCTTTTTTTTTTTTTTTTTTTTTTTTGCCTCGTTCCCTATTTTCCAGTCCATTTTAGCATATGAACACGAACCAAGAAAAGACTGACACCAAACAACAGTGGCTCAACGGCGCCTGTGGCGATGTGTTTGACTGGTCCGGCATCCGCCTGCGCGGCAACGACATTTGCGCCAAGCAAAAGGCCATCGTCGCCTTCGCCTTCCTGTCGGCCATCTGCTGGCTCGCCAGCGCCCTCCTCGGCATCCTCTGGGTCCGCAGGCGCGAGAGGGCCGTCGCCACCGCCGGCCACCGCCGCCGCTGGTACCGCTCGCGTGCCCGCGTCTAAGCTACTAGCCAGCTGGTCCTGGTCCTCTTGACTCTGGGCTCCGCACTGAGTAAAGTTGGGCAATTGAAGCTTGCCATACGGACAGGGGTGGCATAATTGGACGATGGAGGGCAGGGCGTGAATTGATAATGAGGAGGAAGGTGACGCGGGATGATGGGAGAGCGATGTGGAAGAGAGAAAGGAATAAGATACCCCCGTAACCCATGCTGCATTTTTTTTGACCCGCTCGAGGGGAGTTTGAAGGTCTGGATTCGGACGAGGCCCATTAACCCCGTCCCCAAGGCTGAGACTAGTCCGTTGCTGCGCACATCAAGATACCACTTGCTCTGCTTTGTATAGCTTGTGTTGTTCAAGCTCTAATCAAGCCTGTTGTCTACGTCTTTGCAGGCTTGTCTGGTTTGGCACCTGAAACGAAAACAAACAAGATCCCTCTCTTGAAATTGCCTCATGTCTCGCAAGACTTTGGCGATGCACAAGCGGTACGCTACGGCTGTATTACTAGGAACGGAGAAAATTTTAAGGCAACCACGTGAACTAGCTGCCATGGGAGTACATACCGCACACTTTGCGAGTCCGCCGTTGTGTGCCGTCTTGGCCTGGCACAACACTGTGGTACAGAAAAGCGCAAAATGAGCTGGCATCGGCTCCGGCTTGGACGCGCGGCGTGCAGGAGAGCCGGCAGTCGATCGGGAGGCGGCAGTAGATCTCCGACTGAGTAAGCACGTCAAAGTGGGTGGCTAACACACAGAGATACAAACAAGAATTCCCCCCTGGTGCTGTTTCCTGTGTGCGCCGTATGTACGTGGCGAAAGTGACGAGAGCTGAAGTACGAAAGCAACCGGACACCAGCACGACCAGGCATGCATCAGATACAGGTTCACGGACGCCTATCCAAACACACTAGTGCTCCTTGAGCCGACCTTGGTCTGCTGCCGAAGGTATGTGAGATGGCATCCAGTTGGTACAGCAATCGTCACACGGGAAAACCTGATTTTTGGACAACCGGATCAAGCAGCCGCTAAATCGAGATCTGAGAAAGAAAACAAGCCTAGCATAACTCACCGAAGCAAGACGAAGCCCAGGCCCAGGCCCGGGCGGTTCCAGGGGTATGTGGTGTACATACATGTAACTGTGCCACCCGCCGTCCTTCTGACGCTTTGCCGTCAACGCCTATGGTTGGTCAAATCGCGATGTGCTTCCACAGCGATTGGAGGACAAAATTTGATTTTACGTTTTAGCAGCCACATGATGTGAAACTCGGCACCAAGGTCTGAGCACATTACAAACATGCTGCTCCCGAGAGGAGTCGCGTGGGAAAATCAGGGGCTGGAGCGGCCCAGCTGTTGATGACGTTGGTGCGCCGAAACGATGCGGTCATAGACTTTCTGGATCAGGGCTGAATGGTGGAGCGGAGCTCCTGTGGGGACTGTCTTTTAGCGGGGGAAGCACGCCACACCCGAGACTTGCAGCCACGCAAAGAAGCATGGAAGAAGAGTCGCAGGACAGCAATTGGCTTGAACCGAGAGAAATAAATAAAACAGCACGCGAGACCGAGATCGAGATTCAATATCAATTGCTTGTATCCCGTTACGGAAAGGCTCGCCGGCATGTTTACGTGACTCAATCACATGGGAGGTTGCCTTCCCATTCAAACCACTAGCCACAGTGGGGGATCACCATGACCCGCCTGCCGATTCCCATGTGGCTCCGCAAAGTATGACGCAGGAGCATGTTGACCTTGATACAGCCCGGACCCCGATCTATCTCGAAAAGTGTGCAAAAGGAAAAAAAGAAGAGAGAAAAATGAAAAAATAAAAGAGTCCAAAGTGGAACAGCCAAGACGGCCGGACGACGCCGAGCCTTGCTTCCCAGGCCGCCTCCGCTCCAAGGCATTGGTCAACCATTGGACGAGCCCAGCCGGCTATCCGCTTGGCTTACAGCTTCTGCCATTTTGCCCCTTGCACTGTTTGGGATATTGCGTGTGTGTGCAAGCCTCCAAGGCAGGGCAGGATGATGAATGTGTTGCCCAGCTGGGGCAAGCATGATGGCCAGGGTGACTAACTGCCTGCCGGTGACTATCAACAATGTACCTCCCTCGCCAGCACACGCGTGAAACCAAGGCCGTAGCCGCAGGCACGCCCGAGCAGACCAGCTGACGCTCGCGTAACCAAGGCTGCTGTACAGCGCTGAGTGCTTCCGTCCAGTCTGTTGGCTACAGCGCCGGCCGCCTGCCATTTCTGCACGGAGATCTGAGGAAGGCCCAAGTCCCCACTCCTTGCTTGCCGCTTTTGCTGCAGTTGCTAGGGTCCAATGGCTAGCAAGGGTGATGACCTCAATATGAGGTCATCCTCGGTTTGCCGCGGTCGTGCCTCCTTGACTTCCCTGCTACCACCGATCACAGTCACAGCCACCAGGCACAGGATCAAGAGAGCAGCTTCCGTCCCGTTCTGGCCTTGGGTCTATAAAAGAGGACCTTCCCCGGCACCGTGGCCCAGAAATTCCAAGACTGAACATCATCAACACAAAAAGCAAACTCTTCAACCCACTCTCACAACCAGACGACAACAGCAATCACAACTAGCCTCCACCTCCACCACACCTAGCAACCACAACCATGTCTTCCATCGTCAACAAGATCAAGGACGCCGTCCACTCGGACAAGTCTCACAGCCAACCTGAGGGCACCTCGGGCCCCCACAACAGCCGCGTCGCCAACGCGGCCGACCCGCGCGTTGACTCCGACCGCGACCACCGCGCCAACCCAGCCTCC
>GL876968.1:2755559-2771813 GCA_000193285.1 Magnaporthiopsis poae ATCC 64411
TGCTCCGGGAGCTGGGCCCGCGCGCCGAGGGTGACTCCAAGGACGGCCGGCTGTACCTGTTCCAGCTGCCGCCCATCATGCCGCCGCTCCGCGTGGTGCAGCGGCCGGACAAGAAGGCCAAACAGAAGAGCGTGGTCAAGGACGAGCCGGTGGACGAGGACGGCGGCGTCGTCACTATGGATGTCGGCCAGACGTTTGACCTCACCGAGGGAGCAGGCGCCAGTAGCAGGAATACCGATGGCAACGAGAAGGAGGACGACGACGATGAGTCGAACCCTTACCCCGACACGGTCGGCTACGTCGGCAAGATGACGGTGCGGCGGTCCGGAAAGGTGACGATGGACTGGGGCGGCATCGCGTACTCGGTCATGCCGGGGATCCAGACCTCGTTCCTGACCAACGCGGTCCTGCTCGAGGAAGCCGACAAGAAGCCCAGGTCGGGAGAGATCGCGGGCCGCGCGTACGGCATGGGCAAGGTCATGGGCCGCTTCGTGTGCCGGCCCGTGTTCAAGGAGCCTGTGCCTTGGGTCGTCGATCCGGCCGAACTTGCCGAGGCCAAGGCGGAGGCGGAGGCCAAGGAGGAGGCCAAAGCCAGGGCGTTGGAGGAGAAGGCCAGGCTGGGCAAGACATAGGAGGGCCGGCCTTTGCTTATCCTCTCTGGCCCTGCATAACCTCCATGTCACGGTACCCCAAGCAAAGAGGGGGTGATGGGCCAGGCGTGATTTTGCCGTCGATGGATGGTTATCCCGTATTAATATCGTTTGTGGTAATATACATACATAACGACTGACGCCATCCCAACATCCTTCCCTGGCCTTCCCATCAGAAGAAGAAAAAAAAATACCAAAACACAGTGCGGTTCAGGCCAAGATGCCCTTTCGTATGCTTACTTCCATTACCAGAGTAAGAGTACTTTCCAGCTATATCCATTTACGCCCATTCGTATGCTCGTAAATTCAAATGTGGTTTAAAAACACAGCCTGGTGTGTAAAAAGAAAAAGAAATTGGGATTTGTGAAAGAAAAAAAAAATTAAATAATTGTTACCTGGTTCTTTTGACCCCAAACTGCGAGCCTTTCCGGCTTGCCTCATATCCCCCACCACCACTACCACTGCCACCACCGTTACGGCCAGCGCCACCGACTACCTGGACAACCGGTGGGGACCAGGAGTCGTGTCGGAAATCGACATCGATCCTGGGGATCTGCGGTGGCTGTGATCCGCCTGTGCCAGCCCACTGTTGCTGCTGCTGCTGGTGCTGGTGTTGCGCCATCGAGTCCGGCCTGACGAGGTGGAAGCGCCTCGGCGAGTTGTCCTTTGGCGGCTGCAGCAGCGCCCCATGCCCGCCGCCGTCCTCTAACGCGGGGACGGGGGGATAGTTTTCGCTCACAGGGCTCGCCGCCGGGTTGATCGTCAGGCCCTTGGTCGACTCGCTGTCGCTGGTGCTCCTGGTTTCCCGACCCCGTCCGCCGGCGGCCTCGGCCATGCGGAGCATCTGCTTCTCCTGCTGCTGCTGCTGCGGTGGTGGTGGCGAAGCGAGCGTGCTCGACGTCGACGTGATGATCGTCGTCTTGGTCACCAGCACGCCATTGATCGACGTCGGCGACAACACTGCTGGCCCACCGCCGGCACCACCACCACCATCAGGACCAGTCTCGAGATCCTCAAGCGCCACGTCGGTGACGCCGAACCCGGGCATGACCCTGCTGCCGCCAGCGGCGGAGCGCATGGTGGCGGAGCGGTTGGTGGCCGACTTGCCACTGCGCCCAGGGCCGTAGTACCCTCCACCTGTGGGCCCGTTCCGGTCCGTGTTGCCGGTCGAGGCGAAGCCCGGGAGTTTGAGTTTGCGGAGCAGCGGCCGGATCGTGGCTAGGCTCGTTGCCGTGATGGCCAGCCCTGGCTCTATGAGAGTCCATACCATGGCGTCGGTGCCGGCATCTAGAAGAGGGTGAGGCAGGGGTTAGATGGGATCGTTGTAGAGACTC
This sequence comes from Magnaporthiopsis poae ATCC 64411, assembly GCA_000193285.1. NCBI lineage: Eukaryota > Fungi > Ascomycota > Sordariomycetes > Magnaporthales > Magnaporthaceae > Magnaporthiopsis > Magnaporthiopsis poae. The sequence goes on from GL876968.1 coordinate 2,757,544, forward strand.
GGAGGCAGAACGTGGAAAAAAAAGATGACGAAACCTTACATAATATGTCGCCCGTATCGTTGAGGTCGGCGAGAAACTTGAGCCGGACGAGGGTTGCGATAGATGCACTGGGACATCGACGTTAGTACCCTAACCGCAGGAACCTGTCCTATTCTACGGACTGGCTGGCCCCGGATTGGGAACTTACAAAATACCCAGGCTCAGGATGGCCATGACGGTGATCTTGGCCTGAATGGACATCTTGACCTTCCAGATGATGGGCACGGGCAGCAGCGCGTAGAAGAAGTCGCTCAGGATGGTCATGGCGCTGAGGGCGAGGGCGGCGCTGATCACCTGGTCCGAGGGGACGCACACGCCGCCGAGGGTGTAGTCCCACTGGGCGGCGATGGGTGTGCACTGGAAGAACATGTTCCAGATGAACAGAGCGGTGCTCCAGACGAAGACGATCGCGGCGCTGATCCAAAGCGCGTACCTGTACTTCTTCTCGGGCGAGAGCCGGAGCAGGAAGATGGCGATGCTGAGCTTGATGAAGAGCATGTTGCTCACGTAGGTCGCTTTTGTTTGCGTTGCGTGCCAGTTAGTCTCGTGTTTCGATGGCCATGGAGGGTAAGGGTATGCTTTACCTGTTGCGAGAGCTTGCCACTGAAGAGCCAACCAAGGGGCACATCGTTAGTTCGAGGGGATCCATGGTGGATGGACAGATAGATAGATGATGGACAACTAACCTTCAACGCTTGAATCTCCTCCCTTTGCGGCAGAGATTTGTTATGCCTCCCTAACCCAAAATGGACGCCGACGAGGATAAAGGTGCATGATACTGTAAAGTTTGCCTATAAAACAAAGCAATCGTCGTCAAGTTTAGTCACTAGCCACCCCACGACGCGCTTCTACCAGGTGATCTTTGGGGATGGGGAAACCAACCTGTGCAACCAGCATAAGCCAGTCATCGGCCAGGAAGCTCTTGGTGAGCCATACTCGCACATAGACCCTCAGGATGACCGAGAAGTAGGAGAGGCCCAGGAACGTCGCGGTTGTGATGGTGAGGGCGCTGCCGTTGTACTCCGCTAGGTTTACCGGCTTCGACGACATGATGAGGGGAGCACGCAGCCTGTTTGTTGCCCCCTCCCACCCCTTATCTGCCGCCCTTTTTTATGTGATTCGATTTTCCCAGAAGATTTTGGGGGCGGAATAAAAAGAAGAAAAGAAAAAACAAGGGTCGGGCTGTCAAGGCGCGGGCCGTTGTGCCAAGAATTTGACGCGAGCCAAAGGCAAACGCAATAAAAAGAAGGATTAAAAAAGCAGAAATTGGAAGGACCGAGAGAGAGCGAGAAGGGTAGAAAGATGAATACGAGATTGAGGGTGAAGCCGAAAAGGGTAAATATAAGGCGGCTAGAGGCGCCAGAAGAGGGCAGGGAGGCAAAAGTGAAATAGACGAACTAACGAAAACGAGACCAGGGGCGAATAAGATGGAAGAGCTTGATGCCTCGGATCGGAAGCGGTCCTAGTTAGCACGCTCTCATGGCGTTGCTAGCAGCTGCTAGCCCCCTCGCAAAAAGTGGTATGATTCCGGTTAAAAAAGAAGACATGATGCTATCAATGCATACGTGGGTGTATGTACGGGCTCAGGGGGACCGACAGTACCAATATGCAGAACATTGATGCTACCAAAGCGACCTAGAATCACACATGGCGGCCCGGCACATACACACGAACACACGCACACACAGCACATGAACAAGGAGGGAGCCACGAGGATTTTCCAACCCAGGAAAATGGTTCGCGGAAAAGCCGCTTTGGGGGTTAGATGTCGTAGTGCGCCGGAAGTGGCACATCTGTGCGACACTACCCCGGCCCCAAAAACAAAGCCATGCACAAATGTTACCTATTTGACATTTTGATCATCCCCCGGTCCAGCCGGGCTGGGCGCTAGGGAGGGTTAGTGACAAGAGGCAGAAAAGAACGAACGAACCGTGGGTCCTTGCTCAGCACGACAAAAAATCCCAGCCTCACACGCATGTTTTTGAGGGTAGCATTGCAGAAGCGGGCGTAGCATTTATACTACCCGGGTGCGTGTGTACAGTAGCATTTTGGAATGCAAAGCCAGCCAGCCATCCAACATGGAAGCCGTGTCAACACTGCCAAAAAGACAGACAGACACACGCGCCACCGCCACCGCCGCCGCCGCCGCCGCCAAGGCTAAAAAAAAAATGGTTCGGTCGGTCGACTAACGAAAAAGGACCACGGACGATCATGGCGCACCATGGTATTTCGTATGAGACGTCCACTGGGGTGGGTGTGTATGTATCTCTTGTCGGAACCCGCACCCCAATAAACCGAGTGGGAAAAAGGAAAAACCGGGCCCAAAGGAAGGAGCAAAACGTCCGCCGCACTCCCCTCACACAACGCACCGGCCGCCACAGCAGAGATCTCGGCCATAACATGACAAGGCACTACTAGGACCGAGCAAAAGCATAAAAGTCTGCCTCACAGTCAGTCACACCAAGCAAAACCCAAGTGAATCAATCGATCGACCGCGAGCGATGGATGAAATCAATGCTTTCCTCCTCCTCTTCTCTCGAGTCTCAGCCGGCGAGAAACAGCCGCACATACCCCACTCGTTTGTGATTGTCAGTCCCTGGTCCCTGGTTCCCGTTGTCAAAGATCCCCCTGGCCCCCCCAATTCTCCCGGTTTCAAAGCATTGACCAACGCACGGGCACGGGTCAGCCGGCACGAGACAGGGTGGATGGGTCAAGATGGGATGATGGGACGGGGAAGGACTCCCTGCTCCGCTCCCTCGCCAACGGAGTCCCAACAGCCTTTATTTTCTTTTTTTATACTTTGTCCCGACAGGAGCCATGTAGTAGATACGACTTCACCACATGGCCTATCAAATCCCATCGGCTCCCGAAAAATCCCGCTGGTGATGTCTACTTCAAGTCCAGCAGGCTGGGCCACCAAGCCGGGTATTGTCCATGCGAGTGTACAGTGCACCATGACCATGGCTTGGCGCTAAAGAGAACCCCAGCCCCATCTTCCCCTTTCAGGACAAGATTCGGGATTTGGGAAATTTTGTCCAGGGAAGCCGCTAGGGGCGACACGTGGCGTGTACTTCGCCTTGTGGTCCGTCGTCGGAGGTCGAAACCGTGGGTGCGGCTGTTTGCCAGGCGGGTGGTGGTTTGGCCCGTTGCCTCGACTATTGATCTCTTTCTACGCAACAACAAGACCCAAAGCACCAAAGGAACAAGAGCATCGCGCTTAGCGCTCGTAATCTCTCGTGGCAAATGTCAATGTGATAGAACTAGGCAGTCTCTATCCTGTTTTTCTTCGCTGATGTGCGCTAGGCCGACAGCAAAACGCCACGACAAAGACAAACGCTAAATGAAAGAGGTCAAGGATCCTCGAAGCTGCAGCGCCGTGCACGACATTTGGCTGCCAGACAGGCATCCGTCGTCCGTGCGGTCCGTCCGTCAAAAAAATCCACATGGGAGGCAACAGCTGAGAACCCCCTCGTGCGGCGGCTTTGCGCCGCGGCCCGCCGCAGTAGTGATGACTCTTTCTACTACTCCTCCCGCACTGACGGAGGAGCCCGAGACGCCGCCTCGGCCGCTGGCTGCCGCTCGTCTTCGCCCTCACCGTCCTGTCGACTCTCATCATCGTCATCATCATCATCCAGCTCCTGCAACGTCGGCAACCGACAGACCGCGGTTGCCCGCCCGTGCCTGCGACGGGATTGCTGCCTGGACCTCGCACCGAGGAGCCCCACGTTGGAGCCGCTGCCCCGTCCGCCTCTTCCGGTCGCCGAACCCTCGTCATGCTGCCTGGCTTCTCCGAACACTGCTGCCAACCCCTCGTAGCACCGCCGGGCGAGGTGGGATACGGCGTGGAATGCAACCTGCAGCAGCCCTGTCATCAGGATGGCGCCGAGGGTCGCCAGTCTTGCTACGTTCCGACCCATGTGCGCCCAGATTTCGGTGACACTGCTCCAGCCTTGGCCCACCGCAGCTTCTACGTCCGTTGCATGGTCCTCGTTGGAGCCGTCTTGCCCGCTGTCAGAGTGGTCCGACAAGCCCTTGACCGAGGCCGGCGGGCCATCGTCGCCAGCTGCCGCAGCGCCTGGTGGATCTTGAGGCCCGGTGGACGGTGACCCGCCGTCATAGCCTCCGTCGTCCGGTCTTGATCCCCCATTAGCTGGAGGACCATCATTTGCGTCCTCTGATCCGCGATGCGAGAAGTCCGAGCCGTTCTCCTCTCCCATGCTGGACAGTGCGCCGAATCGATTATGGTCTGTCGAAAGTGTCCGTGCCGTAGTTAGCGACTGGATGCCCCCGACGGCTGGTCTTCAAGAGAGCATCTGGAGGCAAACTTACTTGGATTCCTGCAATGGGCCCTGGAACGATTTGCTCTTCGGATGGCGTTAGAGCCAATGTGCGAGAAACCCCTCCTTGCCGTCTTGAACACCACCTCTCCTCCTCGCAACACTACTTCAAAGGTCTTGTTGGGTCCCCCTGGCTTCGCCGGGCCGCGGCGGTCGACGCCACCGCTGCCTTTCGGTTTGAGATCATGTTCTGCAGGTGGTGGAAGGCGAGGGCGAGGGCGAGGAGGAGCGGTGTGATTGACAGGAACGCCATTCATCGGCCTATCGTTATTCCAAAGCGGAGGACGAGGGCGGTGGCTGATTTTACCACCGTTCATCGAGCGGCACCTATTCGTCACGGGAGGAGGATGGGGATGTTCGATTCTAATGCCACTCGCCAGCCAAGTGCAGTTAAGGGTAGGGAGAGTCTGGACCCCCGGATGTGCCCGAGCCTGCGGTGCAGATGAAGGACCTGCTTCCGATATAGGCTCCCTGGCATTGGCGCCGGCTGTCTTCTTGGCATTGTGTCTGTTCAGCGATCCTGATGGCTCACGGGGTCGCTTGGCTGGTGTCTTCTCCGCCTTGTGCTTGCCGTCCGGGCGCGACGATAGCTTTTGCGGTGGTCCGCCCAGTCTGTCCTTGCCTTTGTGGTCACCGTTTTCCATTGCTGACAAGTAACGCTGCAGTCGAGACTTTGCCTCATTTGACCCTAGTCTATCCTTTAGCGGTTCTGCTGGCTGCCATCCTGGTGGCACTGCTTTTGCGGGATATCGTTGAAGATGCTGATTCCAATTGCCCGGACGTAAAAGCGATAGTGTTTTCCCGCACGCTTCTGCCACCCCATCCTGTTCTTCGGCCCAGCAGTCGAGCATCTCATCAGCCGAGCTCCCGGTTCTGGTTTCCCCCCACTAGAGAACGCACTCGACCACTGTGAGCACGTTCAGGCGAACGCTCTCGAGCCGCCCCAGGCGGGCATTGTCCTCCGGATGCTCGTGGTAGAGCATGTCCCAGATCAGCTTGGCGTGTGTCATGGCCCATTCCTTGCTGATTCTGATGTCGCCCTCCATCTCGTCCTCCTTCTTGCGGGCGGCTTCGTCGCTAAAGGCGGCCTTGTGGCGGGCCTGCTGCTGCATGTTCCGCAGGTCCAGGGCAGAGACGTCGTCCTTCTTGGCTACGATTTTGGCGATCTCGTCGTTAAGCAAGGCTCTGCGATTATTTTCCTGCTCGGTGCACCAGCGCCCATGGCAGTCCAGGCAATTGCCGTCAAAGCGGTAGCGCGCCAGGTGCGTCTGCTCGGCCGGCTCGCACAGTTGGGCCGGATTGCCCTTGGGACAGTGAACCAGGAACGAGTCCTTGTGCTCGCACTTGTATTCCAATACCGCGAGGTTGCACATGGCGGGCGGGAGGCTGTGCAATGGCGGATTTTGTCTTGTCCGGGTTTGCTTCGAAGAAGAGAAGGAGGCTGAGGTGGCTGGCAAGCTGTCTGGGTTGGCTGGGTAGATGGTATGCAAAAGAAGGTGCACGATCTCGTCGTGTCTGCCGTAGGTATGTGGTTGCCAACGTTAGCCGTCTCTGTCTATATCGATGTAGAGATGTCAATGATCATAAACTAGCCTACTCTCTGGCTGGTCCTGAGTTGTAGGAGGAGGAGTGCCGAACGAGAGTGCTAGTCAATGTGATGCTCAGGATGGCCGTGGGGACGATGTGTGACCCAGGGTGAACGACAAAAAGGAAGAGAGTGGCGAGAGTTAGGGGGCCCAGAAAGGGAAGATACCAGGACAGCACCTTTCGCGGCCTCTCGTCCATGGCTGGCACTGCACCTTGAGCCGGCAAGTTGCGGCTTCCGACGACCCCTCTTCTCGCTGGATGTAGATGAGTTGGCTTCTTAGCGTGCTCTGGTGCTCTTTCCCACGGCAGCCAAGGTGAGCAATGGTCGCCCGTTGTCTCCAACGGGAAAGACCCGCCAAAAGTCCACGGCAGGGGCGGGGAGGCTGCCCAAGATAGCAGAGGAAGGGACAAGTTAAGGGCTGGAATTTTGAAGCGAGCGCAACGGAAGCACGGCGTACCTCCATGTGGGATGCCAGGCCCTAAATGCCCAAACGGCCGCGGATTCTAGACGTCGGTTCAAGCCCTAGGCTCGACAACAGGCTGATTTGCGCCAATTTTTGTTGGCACCTCATGATGATCGTTTGTCAAGGTCTATGTCCAGAAAAAATCTGCCTTCGGAAAGCAGCACGGGCGATAGGTCTGCGTACTTGTCGGCGGGTGCCGGGTTGATGGCAGCAGGATCCTTACGCTGCAGTATATATGAGTCGAGAAAAAATAAAGTCCACCGGTCTCGACCGCGACGCCATGAGAACATGGATGCTTGATGGCTGCAGATTCGCCTTTCCAGCGGCAACTGTGCGACCTGGAGAGATCATGTGAGACTATAAAAAACCCCTTGCAGGCGGCTTGGAATTGACGGACTTTAGACATGCGGACAAACGTGATGTGCTATATGCACTATGCTATGCTGTACTGTGCTGATGGCGGGAACGCGAGTCTCCAGCCCGCAAAAACCTCATCTGTCAGGATGTATCGTTGGTGATGTTCACCAGCTCGCTTGGTCTGCAGTGGGACTTTGTGTGCTACCAACTTCCCCGACACAAAGTGACAAACATCGGACCCATCCGTTGCGGATGAACAGACGCAAGGTTTTGTTCGCCTTGGCTTTTGGTTTGGCACGTAATACAATATCCATCCGTATCACCTCACCGGCATCTAGCCAAATGCACCTGCCTCCTCTGGTCGGGATGCTGGTGATGCAGTACGACAGTGTGAACTAATCATAGTTTTATGAGAAGATTTTTGATAGCATGTGAGAGAAGACGTGGCTGAGGGTAGATGTGAGTCAGGTTACCGTTTCGATTCAAGAGAAGAGATGCATGTCAGGCCAAGCCCTTCACAAGGGGACGGAGAGATATAAAAGGGGCAACAAAGCTTTGGTGGCAAAATACTAGTAGTTTATCAGTTGTGCCAAACGCCAGCTACAAACGCTCCAAAACGCACAGCGAAACGCGGCCAAATTAAATAACAGGGGAAATCAGCTGCGACTTAGTTGGAGAGAACTAGATCAATACAGGCTCAAAGTAAAGGCAGTTGGATATTCTGTTCAGAAGCCACAAAGAATCCTCACGCTAGGGAGGAAGCGTAAGTTCTGGAAAGAACTGTGAAATCTTCTTCGGATCACCAAAGTTATTGCGCGGAATTGCGTCCGCGGGTGTGTTAGGCTCCGACTCGGGTTCAGGGGTTTCGGCTGCCCCACCGTGGCCGCCGTTGCCAAGGTTCTGCTCGAGCTCGTTCAGGGACATGCGCTTCTTCTTGATGTTGCGCTGCGCCGGCGGGTTGGGGGTTGAATGCCGCGTCACCACCAGCGAGTTGGGAGCCGACGATGAGTGGCTGGAGCTGTCGGCGAACGTCGACAGCGGGGTCCTAGCCCGTGCTATTGTAGCCGCGCTCACCTCCGGCGACCGGGTCCGCAGTATGCTGAAGGGTGGTGCAAAGGGCCTCTTCGGCCCCTCGGACTCGCTTGACGATGCTGCCGCGACGGTATCCTCCAGCCTAGGCATCAGAGCGTGCTTCTCGTTGGAAGAGAGGCCTTTGGTATGCACAAAGGCAGCCGATCGGGCTTGGCCCGGGCTCCGATTGGAGTACTGATCGATGATGGGATGGACCATGACGGTCTGCCCATGTATAGTGAGAACAGAGTTCGTCGGGACGTTTACCCAGTTTTCTGGCAAGTGAACATTAGCCAGAGTCTCGGGGGCTTCGGATTTTGGCATTAGGCTTAAGATTGATCATGGGGCGTGCAAACCTCTCTCGAACGTCAGAGGCTCGCTGGCCACTAAAACAACATCGGCGCCCTTATCGCGACGCTCCATTTGGAAATTGCGGTCGTCTCCGGGAGATGGCCTGTTTTCCCACTGGCTCCCAGACGAGTAGTACAGGCTGGCGGCCTGGTCGGTTGAGCTGCTGACGTATCGCGTGCAGATGATGCTGTGGCCGTCGGTGAGGGCAAAGTTGAGCAGGCTGCGGGTGTCGACGTTCTCGGAGTGTATGACGCTCTCGGGGATGGCGTCGATCAACGAGTTGATCAGCTCGATCGTCTTCAACATGGCCTTCCGCAGCACCGTGGGGCCAAAGCCCTTCTCAGGCTGGGAGCTGGGGTCATAGCCCATGCGCTCCAGCGTGTCGAGGAAGAGCGCAAAGGCCCACTCGCTGTCGGTGCCACCGACGACGCCGAGGTACCAGCGATCAGCCAGGCGCTCGCCAAGACGGCGCTTGATGTACTTCCAGCCGCCGAGTCCGCCATTGTGCATCCACATCAGGCTGCCATGACAGAAGGGGTGGCAGTTGTCTTCGGAGAGTGAGCCCTCAGTTGTGGCTCGAACATGGGCAAATATCAGGCGCGAGGCCGTCTTGCTGGCAAGTCGGGTCAGGTTCGGCGAGTTCCAGGCAGGTATGGTCGAGGTGAAGAGGCAGGGCGCAGCGCCGAGCTTGGGCGAGGTGTAGAAGCCGATTCCGAAGCCATCGGCGTTGTTTTGGCCCCTGCGAGTGTCCAGTCGCAACCGTGCGTCGAAGGACTGCTTGAGAATGGAATGCGTGGGCTCAAGGATCAGCTTGGAGAGGAGGATCTCGTCGCTGCCTTTGTAAACCTAGGCCGGCGAGCGCCCGGGCAGTCGTTGGCAACCGTCAGCAGTGTGGCTCCTCCCCAACCAGAGCTCCGGAGAGACATCAGTTCTGGTGGTCTGGCTGTGGAGGGTCAGAGCAAAGGCTTTAGACAAGCGACAGAAAGGAAAATCCTGGTTGGACGTACCAGAAACCTGCACATCCTGCGGGGCCGCGGAACCTTTCCGTCGTCGAAAATAGAGTCGAATGGAACCAGCGCAGGTGAAGCGCTGATACTGAGGAAGCTGCAAAGTGTCGGACTAGAATTATTGGATGACAGGTGGCCTGCTCAGATCTCTCTGCCTCCCTTGTTCTCTCGCTTTCTTGGAGAGGCGGTCAGGAGTCGGCGCGCCGACAGCGCTCAACCGTGCTTTGTGACTGCAATGGCGCAATGTGGGCAAACGCGTTGCCTGTTGCGGTGACTGGGGCGCTCGGAGGGATGCTTAGAGGGTGGACATCAGCAGCATGTGCAGGACCAATGCCAAGACGGCGTTTGAAGTGTCAACGTGTGACGAAACCGCCCTGTGAAATTGATTTTGGCAGGGTCGCCAGGGTCTCTCGGCAATGCACGCTGCGATGGACCCTTGCAGGTCCCCCACTATTAGTCCCGTTTGGGGCGGGGCCGTCTTTTTAGAGCGTTGCGGCACGTTGGCTCCAGTGGCGGTAGGTGTCCGCGATAGAAAACTAACAGCCTGCGAGGTATTGAGGGCTCTTACCGGATGGGACATTCGAGAAGCATGTAGATAATGCAAGAGCTACGTCAGATAACGCTTGGGTCTTAAACACAGCTTAAAGGCAGATAAAGCGAGCGCATACAAACCGGGAGGCTTCCTTAACAAACAGGCAACCTGAGCGAAAAAGGGCCAGAATATTGAGAACACATGGTCACCGATTACGCCTGACTCGATATGGTACTAATGTTCTTGATTGCGGCTGACTCGTGTTGGGCACGAACCATATCTTAATTTAACGCCGCCGCCAGCGAACCGAAGACCAAAGGCGCTATGGTTGGCTGGGATCGGTGCACTGAGCATTTGACGCCACTCGTTATGCTGCATTGGCGGTCTGGTGAGGCAGACACAAAAATTACGCCCAAGCTCGATCTGGCAGCTACCCCAGTCGCCACCAGCGCCCGCAAGCCCCTCCAGACCACGCCCGCATGTCTTGAAGGCATCGCCAACCCTCACATGCGCACATCCCACCTTGAGACACGTGCCACGCCGCGCTTGTCCGCCTCCCAAGTCCTCGGCCGTCGACCGACCGGCCCGCCATGAGTGGACGGCTTGTTGCCGTCGGGGCGTTGGCCCCGGTGCGCCGCGCCGCTGTCCGCTACTACCACCGTCTGCCCACCGGCGGGCTCCAGCGCTCCGATGCTGTTGTCCGCGCCGCCCAGCGCCGCATGTGGCTTCCCGGCAACGACTTCCACAACGCCGTCACCGTGCGGAACGCCTCCTTCGCCAGGATCCTGCCCAAGCTGGTGGTCAAGTTTGCCAGGATCCCCGCCCTGTTCGGCGGCGTGATGATCGGGGGTGCTGCATGGGTCCAGTATCAGGCCATCCGTATGAACCCTTACCCCACTCCCAGTCACCGACAGCACGTTCCTGGCGTATGCGGAGAGGATGGATACTAACGTGCAATAGAGGTGAGCAACTCGGCCTACGACCTGTATAGAAACACCAAGGACACGGTGACAACGACCGCTGGCGGCCTGTGGGATGGTGCCTTGGATATCGCCGGACAGACGAAACAGGGCTGGAAAAACACAAAAGAGAGCTTGGAGCTGCCCGAATGGCTGCGGAATATCATGCGTGCAGACGAGGAGGGGCCCACCGGCAACGGGGGGCCCGATCCCAACGGAGGCAGGGAACCGCCCAAGCAGAGCCGGGTCGCCGGTGTTGCGGCCGCTGGGGCTAGCGCAGCCGCCTATGGCTATGACCAGTCGCCCGAGAGCGACAACCGCACGCCCGAGCAGGCGGCCAAGGACGACCAGATGATGGTCCTGACCAAGAAGATGATCGAGATCCGAAACATGCTCCAGAAAGTCGGCCAGTCGAGCACGCTCTCTCTCCCATCCATCGTCGTCATCGGGTCCCAGTCTTCAGGAAAGAGCTCGGTCCTCGAGGCCATCGTTGGCCACGAGTTCCTCCCCAAGGGCACAAACATGGTCACCCGCCGGCCCATCGAGTTGACGCTCGTCAACACACCCGATTCCCAGCTTGAGTACGGCGAGTTCCCCAATCTCGGTCTCAGGAAAATCACAGATTTCGCGTCCATCCAACGGACCCTCACAGAGCTCAACTTGGCTGTGCCCGAGTCTGAGTGCGTCTCGGACGACCCCATCCACCTTTCCATCTACTCACCCAATGTCCCGGATCTCTCCTTGACCGACCTTCCGGGTTACATCCAAGTTGTGGGCCATAATCAGCCGCTCGAGCTGAAGCAAAAGATCCAGGAGCTCTGCGACAAGTACATCCAGCCGCCCAACGTGATTCTAGCCATATCAGCCGCCGACGTCGATCTGGCGAACTCGGCAGCGCTGCGGGCCAGCCGCCGCGTCGATCCCCGGGGAGAGCGGACCATCGGCGTCGTCACTAAGATGGACCTGGTTGAGCCGACACGGGGCTCCGCGATCTTGACCGATATGCAGTATCCGCTGCGTCTGGGCTACGTCGGTGTTATCTCCCGCGCCCCGCAGACGACTGGTCTCTTTAAGAAGGGTACGGGCAACCTGTCGGCCAACATCGCCAAGAATGAACAGTCTTTCTTCTCGTCGCATCCGATGGAGTTTGGCCCCGACGCCGGCATCAACGTTGGCACCACCACTCTGCGTAAGAAGCTCATGAGTGTGCTGGAGCAGACCATGTCGGCCAGTCTGCAGGGCACAAGTCAGGCCATCCGCCAGGAGCTTGAGGAGGCGACGTACGAGTTCAAGGTGCAGTACAATGACCGGCCGCTGTCGGCCGAGTCGTATCTGGCCGAGAGCCTGGACGCCTTCAAGCACTCGTTCAAGCGGTTTACCGAGGAGTTTGGCCGCCCACAGATGCACGAGCTGCTCAAGAACGAGCTGGACCAGCGCGTCCTTGACCTCCTGGCGCAGCGATACTGGAACAAGCCCATCACGGACCTCTCGCCACCACCGCCGGGGCTGGAGAATCTGGCTGACCTGCCCAAGGCGGACCCGGATTCTGTGTACTGGCACCGGCAGCTGGACGCCTGCACTTCCGGGCTCACCAAGCTGGGCGTCGGCCGGCTCGCAACAACAGTAGTGGCCAACAGCATCCAGGCGCGCATCGACGGCCTGATTGCGCAGTCGACGTTTGTCAACCACCCCTTCGCCCGGCAGGCCATCACTGAGGCGGCGTCTGGCATCCTGAACGACCGCTTCTACAGCACGAGCGACCAGGTCGAGAACTGCATCAAGCCCTACAAGTTCGAGATCGACATGGAGGAACGCGAGTGGAACCACGGCCGCGAGCACGTGGTCGACGTCCTCAAGGGTGAACTCGAGGCATGCCAGGCCGCCATGAAGAATCTGGAGAACTCGGTCGGCGGCAGGCGCAAGCTCAAGGAAGTTACCAACTTCGTCGAGAAGGCTAGGCGCGGCGACGTCGTCGTTGAAGGCCAGGGTGCAAGTGGGGCCGGCGGCTTCAGTGCCGCTCTGCTCCAAAAAGGTAGGATAAATCCATCATCTAGACGACCCCAGCCCTCGGACGTCTCTCCTTTTGCTAGCGACATGCTGATTGATGATAAAAACAAAAAAGGCCGGGAAGCTGTTTTCCTCCGCACCAGGGCCGACATGATCAACATGCGGCTCATGGCGGTCAAATCCAAGCAGTGTAAGAGCATGGACAACAAGTACTACTGCCCAGAGGTGTTCCTGGACGCGGTGGCCACCAAGCTCGCGTCGACGGCCGTGCTCTTCCTCAACGTCGAGCTGCTGTCCGAGTTCAACTACAACTTCCCGCGCGAGCTCGACACCAGGCTCGGCCGCCACCTGTCGCAGGATCAGATCGAGAAGTTCGCCAAGGAGGACCCCAAGATCAGGAGGCACCTCGAAGTGATCCAGCGCAAGGAGCTCCTCGAGCTCGTGCTTGAGAAGATGGAGAGCCTACGCCAGCTCGAGGGCCGCGACCACCCGGGCATGGGCGGCAGGAGGTCGCAGGACAAGAAGAAGGGCTGGGGTCTGTTTTAGAAAAGGGAACAATAACAACAAGAAGAAAAGGGACAAAAAGAGCCCAGGTCATGCCCGTTATACGACTTGCTCACGACTCTTTTTTTTTCCTATCAACCACATGGAGTTTTTTTTTTTTTTTTTTGCGGGGTTTTTGGTTTTATTGCATTTTCATCATTTATACAGTTTTGGATGACTTTGTTTAACATGAAAATGGTGGGAAATTTTATATCGGGGTGTCCGGTCTCGAACGTAGCATTTTACTTACCCCTTTCCTCTATGTCAATGGCGTCCGTGTGATTCGCAACCTTCTTGGGGGCGAGTTTGGAGGGGAAAGTGTAGAGTTGGTTTTATGTACAGAAGTGCAAGAATACTCGATTCCATGTATTCCATCGCTAGCCAAGGTAGTCGGGATCTCGGCGGAAACAAGAGGTCAATGCAAGAGATTTGCGATATTTCTTTTCTTTACGAAAACTCTTTCACACTTGATGGTACCGTGTTTGGGCCCACGTACAAGGTAGTATATCGCTAAACGCCATGGCTATATCCTATGAATATGCGAGAATGCTTCGAATCCGCCACGCCAAGAAACAAGGTATGATATGGCTAGGTAGGTACGCAGAACACAAAAACAGTTACAAAAATGAGCCTGGAATCTCCCATTAAAAACACTCCTCCTCGAGCCGGCGAAACAGACGGGCAAATGTCGTGCTGGGCTTCGTGTCATGAGCGGGAGTCTGTGCTCGTCTGCAGGGTGACCTCCCACCGCAGGCTGCTCCCACGGCCGTAGCCCTCGCCCAGGCGGTTCTGGATGACGCGGGAGATGCGGCTGCGCAGCTGGCTCAGCGCGCCGTCGTCGCAGCCGCTGACGACGCAGACCTTGAGGTTCGCCATGCAGAGGCCGTAGTGGACCTGCCAGAACTGGGCCTCCTCGACGCGCGCCACATTGGGCTCGGCCTCGATCTCGCGCACCACGGCCGAGACGCCATCGTCGGTGACCGCGGGACCTCCTCCTACTCCTCCTCCCGAAGACG
>GL876968.1:2789998-2813478 GCA_000193285.1 Magnaporthiopsis poae ATCC 64411
GAATAACGACCTCGACGCCGATGCAGCCCGCGTGCAGCGCCGAGAAGAGCGGGACCTTGCGCCAGTAGTCGTTGTGCGAGTGGCACGGGATCGGCTGCACGTCGCGCAGGAAGTCGGTCGGGTACCAAGCGAGGCCTTCGGTGCCCGTGCCCGGCTTGCCCCAGGCGGAGAAGATGCTGTCCGGGTCGTCGTCGTGACCCCACGCACGGCTCGAGACGAAGAGCAGGGCGTTGAGGACCAGAAGCACGATCCTGGAGCAGGAGACACGGTCAGCTGGCTGCATTGCATGTTACACTTGATCTTGATCCCGGGGCAATACAAGGGTCACGTACAGTAATGCGATGCCGCAGACAATGCTGCAGACGAGCCAGTGCCTCCCCCGCCGCCGCCGCCTGATGTCCGAGATGGTGACCTCTTCGTCGACGTAGACCGTGTCGGACCTCGCCTCATCGAAGTAGTCGCTGTTGGCGAGCAGCGGATCGACCTCGAGCTTCTTGCCTCCACGTATCCTCCAGCTGCTGGCGATGTGTCTGGTTGGCGTGCTGCACATGTGCCTTGTGGGGGAGAAGCTCAGGGGGCTCTTTTTGCCGAGCGAGAACAGGCCGCGTCGTGGGCTTGGCATGCCCTCCTCGACCGCTGTGCCCGGCGTTGAGACTACTGACTGCCTGCCCCTCGAGAAAGCGCCAGGTTGCTCCGGGACCGGAAGGCTGATTGTTCCAGGCGCCTTCACCTCGGGTGCAGGGGCCGCCATTTCGATTGTTGTTTTTCCGTTTTGGGTAACCTCCCAAGCGGCCGACTGTACGCTGCAGACCGGGCAGAATTGCACAAATCTTCGTTTCTTCTTTTTTTCTCAAGCCCTTTTTGTGTAATGATTTTGCCTTTTTGCAACGGTGTGTAGAGATATTTTGGGAAATAAGCGCCGGTGCTCAGCGGACGTGCGACTTTAAGGCTGGCGTAAAAGAGAGGATGGGCGGAGGGCCCAGACCCGGAACACTGCTCAAATACTGCTGCTTCAACACGCAGCTCAGCCGCATCGTGTTCCCACTTTGGCGTCGGTCAGGTTGGTCCTGGTTCGGGTGTTGGCTGTGCGCAGAGCCATCAGCTGTGGAAGCGTCGCAGGGACAGCGGCCAATTCGGACTCACGGATGGAGAATTACGCGTTGTGTCGAGGGCGCTTCCCTTCCTCCCCCCGGCAGCAAGCATCAGCTTGTTATAGTGGACATTTATCTAAATGAATAAGTTGGCATGATCACGCGGGCTGCCGCACCTGTCTGGAGATGGCGGGTTGACGGGAAGACCCTGCAAGGCGGGCCACGACACCCTCTCGCTCATGGGTGCCGCGGGTTCCAGCAGTGGGGAGCGTTGTCGCACTGCAGACTTGATCGCCGCCAATCCTCAACACGACAAGGGTCCTGGATCTAGACCAGCCCATTTTGTCCGAATGTGCCTGTGGGAGATGACGGAGTATTTCTTGCCGACCAGATATGGATTATGACCTTCTCCCATGCGCTGCCTGCGACACCAAAAAATCATATGATTGGGGCTGGTGCTTCCTGCTGGATGACGTTGGTTTAGCACAAGGCACCCCGCCCATCACCCAAGGCGCGTAGAGCCATACCCCCACGCAAATAGGGTGCGGTGGGCACGACGCCAGCCAGTCCCCCTTCCACAACACGGCCGGCTTCTACCTACCCAAACAGAATCACAAGGACTGCCGCTCTCTTGAACCGCACAGCCCACCCATCTCTGTTGGCATCTACATGACCAACTGCGGGGTGTGCGAGGCCTTCGCCCGCGCTGTGACCGCCCCGCCCAAGTAAGAGTTCGACCGAGATACCACCTTGGACCCAAAGAGCGACCGTTGAAGTGGCAAACTTCTAGTCGGCTCTAAGTACTTCTGAGAAGAGATTTGATCAAACGGTTGTTATGGCGAGCCGATAGCTCGTCTCTAGGATTGCCGACGGTTCCGCGCCGCCGTCCTGGTCCTGGACTGGGCGGATCGGGCAACCGCCGGAATAAAGCCGGACGCTTTGTGAGCGTCGACTACCACATCGCACGTAGAGAGGCCCTCGCAGAGGTCACCCGGAGTGTGCCAGACTGGGCGCCTGGGGACCGCGCTGACCCGGCGCCGTCAGCGCGACAGCCCGCCCCTTTCTACGGCTGCATCTCAGACCTCGGGGAGCAGTTCCGTGGCCAAGTAGGCTGTCAATGGTCCTGGGGAAATAAAGCGCCCAGGGGTTGCGGGGATAGTGGCTTTGTGTGTACGCATGACTCCTGCCAAACAAATGATTCTGTTTGGCACGGTAGAAACGAGCAAGCAATTCCATGTTCGTATCACGACTGCTCTGGCGTCTCGTACGCCGAGTCAATCCACGAAAAGGGCCTCGCGAGACATGCTCTCCGCGGTGAGCTCGGTCAGACCTCCGGCGTAGTCAGGTCAATTCCGGAGAACTCGCAGCCATTCCTTGCTAGGGCCAGTCGCTGAAGGAAGAAGACGATGTCAGAGTGGCGGAGAGAATGGGCATGGGGAGAGTGTTTAGGAGCAGGTGGGAAATGGCACTGAAAATTAACGCCCCCGTCGTTCCTGGTTAACCTGCAGTAGCGTCGCATGCCAAGGTACCCAATCGGGCTCGCCCGCGTCCTTGCTCCGGTCAATCAAAGACGTATAGTCGAATCCACAAGTGCGTGATAGGCCTCGGGCGGCGCTCCGTGCAACCAACAGCGCAACTCCCTTGTCGTCACTGAATGTAGGTACACGTGGCGGGGCTTCAGGCAGCAGTGCTCCACGGCAAGAAAGCCTTCGATTTACATTGTCTTTTCACCGCCAACTGCTTCAAATCCGTAGGCTGCTGGTCCCTAGCAGCTATAAAGAGGCCGCCCTCTCGATCAATTAAGTTGATGCCCAGGGAATCCCCGAGCGGGAACCATATTCCGGCCCGAGAAAAACACCATGGTCGTCACTCGTAGCCAGGCCAGAGCGGCGGCGGCGGCTGCTGCTGCTGCTGGTGGCTCCGGTGGTTCCGGCGCAGACTCCGATGCAGTCACCAAGGAAATGGCGGCCCTCAAAATAGGCGACCGGAAAGTGACCGGCGGTCCCGACGACCTCCTAAAAGGGGAGCCCGAGATATCGGACGTGCTGTACAAGAAGGCATCCAAAGACAACAAGTCGCTCTCGAAGCTCGAGCGCATCCTGCTCTTCAGCCGCTGCGATGCCTTGGGAAAGGCATTTGCAGACCCAGCCTCGCTTACTGAAGGGCAGCGCAACATCATCCTCAACCGCCCGACTCCGGAAATCATGGCGAAGAATATCAGAGATGTCGGTTCTCTCTTTATATTCTTTTTTTTTCTCGAGGCGTATTCTCCAAGCTGACACAAGGAAAACCAACTCCACCTGGTGCCCAGGCCACAGATGGGGCCATGTCCACGATCGGCGAGCTGATGTCGGCGGCCGTGAACAGCCTTGGGAAACGGGCGCTCACGCTCGTCTACAACGCGTATCAGACCAGTGACGCGGACGGCATTCTCGCAATCGGCCTCGGGGCGGAGCCCATGGCGAAAAAGCACGACCCGGCGTACTTTTTGTGCCAGAACCCCGAGGACGACAGCGACGAGACCGAGGGTCCGGTCAAGTGGGCCATGGGCCTGTGCATGACGCCAGAAGAAGCCGAGTGGGAAGAGCAGGTCAGCTCGGCCTACTGGGCGGCAACCGAAGACGACGATGACGACGATGACGACGATGACGAGGACGATGATGACGACGATGATGACGACCCCGCGTCGGCGGCCTCGGAGGCCGAGCTGCCAGGGTATCGCGAGGAGAAGGAGCGGCTCGAGCCCGAGATGCGGGCCCAGCTCGCCGACAAGATCAAGCAGCTCACCGACGCCGAGAGGGCCGAGCTCGTGGAGCTTGTGCGGGCGGAGCGGGGACGCAACAAGGCCGAAGACGATGCGTTCTCGGCGTTGCTGGCCAAGGTGGCTGAGGAGGAAGCCGAAGAGCAACTGCAAAAGCAGATTGCTAGAGAGGAAAGGAGAGAGATGAAGAAGAAGATGAAAGAGAATAAGGACGAGGAGGGGAAGATGGCTGGGGTTGACGAGAGCGACGAGGACGACGAAGATGATGAAGATGAGGACGACGACGACGACGACGACGACGACGACGACGACGACGATGCTAACACCGAAGGCACGTGGAGCGGGGAGGAGAGCGAGTCTGCAGCTGGTAGATAGATGGGTATTATCAAGTGTTACTAGGATTATTCTTTAGAGAGCAGCTTCGGCCTACCCATCACTCCGCCTACTGCTGCGGTGGTGTTAGTGCTGGTCCTCCCCTCGTCAGAGGGCGTCGCGGGTGCATCCCGTAAGCCGCCGCGGACTTTGTCCCGCTCGACTAAGGGCCCTCTTCCGCAAGTCTGAATTATAGGGGAGCCGATATGTACCTAAGTAGGTAAGAATGGATGATGTGTGAAAGGGAGAGAGAAGCAAGTGCGCAATCATAGTATAACCCTCTACTTCAACTGTGCTGGCTCGCCACGCCCATCTGGACGCGTCCGGCGTCTCGAATGCCGGATGTTGAGGGAATGGATGGGGAAATTGAAACGGAAGAAGAAAAAGAGCACACAAAACGAGCAACTACTATACCCACAAAGCACCCAGACGGCCGCAATAGCAGCAGAGAGGTGGGTTTGGAGATTCCTGCCCTGGTCCCATTTGCCGAGGGTTTCGAGGAGGCACCACACTGGCAAGCCCCGAAATCTCACGCGCTTGTCCAACTCCATAAGACGGTTGAGGGGCAGCCAAAGGCCGAGCAACACAGCAAAAATCGATCGTGCGCGCCGCTCGGAATGGCGGAAACGGTGACCCAACCGGCGCTCTGCGAACGCTGGAGGGAGATTTCCCTGGACGAGCTGCTATCTCCGGGGGGTCTCTTGTGCGGTCTCCGGTCCGAAATCGAGCGGTGCGGGTGCAGGCTGTGCGAGACGATCAAGCAAGAGCTTCTCAACAATGACATATACCTCGAAAGATGTCGTCTCACAACCGCCATAGATTTCTGGCAGGTGCGAGAGGACTTTATCAAAAAGGGCCCGGCACCTGTCGGTGATGGCACCGTCAGACTCTATCTGGACCATTTTAATGCCTCGGACTCAGGCATCCCTGAACGGCTACAATTGTGTTTCATCAAGATCGAGTACGAGACCGAAGTTGTCGATCCATATGCTCCTTGGATAGGATCCAAACGCACGGCTCAGATCAAATTCACCAGATATCAAGGTGAGCCAATAAGCTGATATCCACCAGTGCCTCCTCCATTGATCCTAGACACCTTTTACGCTAGGCACCTCTCTAATTTATTCCATGCTAGACCCGGAATCCCCTACGGATGGGGACAAGTTCTATTCTCATTGGTTTCCAATTCCCGAGGGCGACTCTCCGGAGCAGTACCGGATTGTTCTCGACTGGATCAAGGATTGCGAAGAAAACCATGCAGAGTGCAAACTCCCCAGCGCCCTCTCCGGATTCTCGCCCTCGAGACTTGTCAAACTTGGCAGTCCAGGCGAGCTCAGGCTGGTAGAGCCACGGAAGGAGGGTGTGTGCGAGCCATACCTCGCGCTCAGCTACTGCTGGGGCAAGGCCCAGTCTCAAGTCTACGTGACGACACCCCAGAACGTGGAGGAGAGGCTGCGGGTCGGGTTTGCGGAAGACGAGCTGCCGCCTACCATCCGCGACGCCGTCAGGGTCACCCGGAAGTTGAACAGAAGCTACCTCTGGGTCGACGCGCTCTGCATCCTGCAAGGGCGAAGCCCGGAGGCCGCCGTCGACTGGAGGTTCGAGTGCGGTCAGATGAAGCACATCTACGTCAACGCCGACCTGACTCTTGTCGCCGCGCGCGCCGCCGGGGTCGATGGTGGCATGTTTGCGCCTCGGCAGACGCCTCCCCCCGAGGTCACCTTCCGATCCGCCCTGCATCCCGAGTACGACGGCTGCGTCATGCTGGCGGGGCAGCACCACTTCACCAGCCTGGAGGAGGAGCCGCTCTTCAGCCGGGGCTGGGCGTGCCAGGAGAGGCTCCTGGCCAGGCGCCTCGTCATCTACGGAAGCGAAGACGTGATCTGGCAGTGCCAGAAGAACATGGAGCCGAAAACCTCGGCGGGGGGCGGCTGCCGATTCGACGGCAGCAGCACCTATCGCCTGCCCCCGGCCTTTGCATCGGACGCTGAGAGGATGACGTGCTGGCACAACGTCGTTACCGACTACACCCGCCGCGAGGTCAGCGTCGAAACTGACAAGCTCCCCGCCCTCGCGGGGCTCGCGAGGCTGTTTCGCGGCAGGGCCACCGGCGGCGGCGACCAATACCTCGCCGGCCTGTGGAGGTCGAGCATCCTGCACGACCTCTGCTGGAAATATGCACGAGTCTACAAGGACCGAGAGTCGACGGACAATTACAAAATGCTGCGGAAGGGGTTGAGGACTCCAAGTCGCTACCGGGCCCCGTCGTGGTCCTGGGCCGCAGTGGACGGCATGGTCAACTTTGGCAACACCTGGGAGGCCTACGGAGCGCAGCCCTGCGCTCAGGTCGTGGACTGCGTCGTCACGCCGACATTCGGCGGCGACGGCGACGAATTTGGTGAAGTCTCGGGCGGCACGCTGACCATAAGAGGGTCCCTGGCAGACATGCGGTCCTTCACCTGGTTCCACTTCAAGCAGACCGCCGGCGGCGTCGGCTACGGCGACGGATACATCCGGCGAAACGGCGGCGGCGACCCCATCGACGAGGAGCACCAGCCCAACCAGCAGTCCGGGTCATGGCTCTCCGTGTCTCTGGACGGCGAGGCGGGCCAGGCCCTGGACGGCCCTCCGCACGAGCGGCTGCCGGGGAACTCGATGAGCCTTGAGGGCTTTTGGTTTCTGCGACTCTGGCCCCAGACTTCGCTCATGCTCCGTCCGCGAGCGGGAGGAGACGGCGCCGCTGCAGAAAGCCCATCGTCATCATCATCGGGACCGAGGGAGTTCACGCGCGTTGGGATCGTATTGAACATGTCGTGGAGGCACGTCCCCGGTGGGGAGGCCGATTGCGCCAGCTGGTATGCGGATCCGAATACGGCGAGCATCGAGACAATTAGGATTGTTTAGTTTCAATAAAAGATGTGAAGAAGCAGGCGAGAGAAGAAAAGGAAAAGAGTAGGGAAAAGGGCGAATGGGACAAACTACGGAAGCTATTGGCAGGACTCAGTGTTTTTATAGACACCGAGGGGTAAACAACGATATGTGCACATCTGAATGAGGGATCATCAACTAGATTGTGCCAGAGAAGAATGAAAAATATATGTGCCAGCGAGGGGGCGGGGAGACCGACTATATATACACGACCCAGATTACCAAAGGGCCGTTCCTCCATTCCCAGTCCCGTGGGGCACCTAGACATCGGTATTCCGGGGGGTTCCGTGATCCTTGGGGCTCCCTGTGCCCTACCAGCTGCATGCGCCGGACAAACCAACGACGGTGAAGCGTGCAGTATCAATATGCCACACGCTCTGCCCTGCCCGAGTAAATCTTTTACTTTGCTTCTGGACAATCTCGCACACAGTTGCTGGGACCAAATAGCTGCTACATATGAAGCTCTATTATCTTCTTTCGCCTAAAGGTCCTTATCGGTTGCCACAAGTACGTCCGAGAGCACCGGCGGAAATACCCGCTTCTACGGGCTAGTCCTACGGTTGGAGGAACAAGTGAGCAGAGAGTACGAGCGACAAACCCATCGAAAAAAAAGGCACTGGCAGCGCTTATCACGAGCACTAGTGTTTGGATACGTGTGGTCGTAATTCCCGACCCACCTCGCATGCTATATCCCACGCCGCGCCCAAGCTTGTCCTGGTCCTCCGATACTCCTGCTTACACCGATCAATACACGGAACCTCCAAGCTTGGGCGCCCGCTACACATTTATACGCCTTGTTTTGTTTCCCAGAGTCGTCTTGATTAGGGTCTGTCTCTACAACTGTCCCTCTATTCTCTATTTTTTCTTTCTCTTTTTCTTGTTCATTGCCCACTTCAATGCCTACTCCGCCGCTGGCTCCTTGGGCCTCTCAGGTAGGGTTGCGGTTCCCCCGGCCCCCGGATGCCGCGTCCCCTTGTTCTTGACCTTCTTCTCCTTCTTCTTCACCTCCGGGGGCGGGTAGGCCTTCTCGGTGACCTCCTGCCACTCCTTGGAGGCCTGGAACTCGGCCTGAATTGGCGCCATGAGCTCAAGCAGTGCCTTGGTGACTGCAGGTTTCAGTAGTTGTGGGGAGAGCTGACCAGGCGGGGAGAAGTGGAGAGGGATCATGTTAGTTCCCAACGGTAATCCATGAGCATTTACAGGGGCAACTTCATTCAACTTACCACATCCTCCCTGTAGTCCTGCCTCATCTTCTCGATGTTGTCGTAGACAAGCGGTTCCAAGCCATCACGCTCCCTCTCAACTCGGAACTCTGTGTGTCCAAGCTTGAGTTTCGATGCCGGGAGCCTGCACACACTGCACTTAGTCACAGTATTCCCCGACCGGAGAGCAGCACCGGTGTTCGCTGCCACTTACAGCACAAACTCAACGAACGCCAGGATACCACTGCCTTCGGGCACTTTGGGTACGGACTCGGCCTTCCGGAGCTTCTTGGTCACGGTTTCGGGAGTGTCCAGGAGATCGATTTTGCTGTCTGCATGGCGGCTGTCAATTATAATGTACGCCGAAGCGAGCTCTCGCGGCATGTGCGAAAGTGTTACTGACCTGGATCGCTGGAGCTCATTTTGGTGCCTTGCTATTTACCGGACAGGAGTCAGCTATGTTGAACCGGCTAGCGGCGCGCGCATACTCAAGACGGCTTGTGCTTGGGTTACATCTTACCAGGCCCGGAATCATGGGGTTCATCAGGTGCGCACGAGGCTTGTAGCCAAGCTTGGGCAGGACTTCCTTGGCCAGGATGAAGATCTTGCGCTGGTCGGTGCCGCCGAACTGTGCGTCGACTCCTAGGTACTCCTCATCCAGCGCCTGAAGAAGTGGGTAGAGGAGGCCACTCAGGGGCGCATTGTTGGTCTGTTTGACAACCTCGGCGCCGGCCCTGCGCGCATCGTGCTCCGACGTGAGCGAGGCCAGCTTGTAGACGTCCATGACGAAGGGGGCGGTCTTCTGGTACGAGCTGCCCAGGACGAAGCGCAGCTTCTCGGTCGACACACCGACGGCCCGCAGCATCGCTTTGAGCACAAACTTGTAGTACTCGGCGCGGTACTCGACGATCTCGATGGGGGCCTTGAGGTTGTCGAGGAAGCCGTGGATGTCGGCGAGAAGCACCGTGAGCTCGCAGTCTGCCGCGAGGAACTGGGCTATCTTGAGGGCGGGCACGAAGTAGCCGACGTGTGGTCGTCCGGTTGTTGCGCTTCCTGGAGGCGTCGTGGGCGGTTGTTAGTCCCTGCCCTGCTGGAGCCATGGTGCATCAACCAAAGCATACCCCAGTAGATCTTGGGGTCGCGGCCCTGCGCGAGCACCTCCTCGATGATTTCCATATTGAGAGCCTCCTCGAGGTTCTCATTGATGAGGGCAAGCCTCTCCTCCTTGGTAAGCGACGCCATCTTGCTGGGTCAGTCTGGTGCGTGACGCTTCCTGCTGGTGCTGCTAGGCTCGAGTTCTGTACGTATTAGTGACTCTGGCTATTGGCGAGCGCAATCGCGGGGTGTTGAACGCCGACCGAGGGGTGAGTCAACGGCAGAATCCGGGGTTCTGGAAGGCGGTGTATTTTTTAGCTGGCGCATACCCCCGTTGCCAGTCCCACCCCAACCGCGGAACCCCTGCCCGCCAAATTTTCAATGCGCAACGGCGGAGTTGTCGAAAGAAGTTCCCCTCAGGTCGACAGATTGAACGGGGAAAACGAAATTCGCATCGGAACGGTACCAACCTGACGGCGACGACCGCCACCTCAATTGCACTGCTAGTAGAGCCATCAGCAGTTTCTAAAATGCCACACAAACACACCAGGCGGCAGAAGGACCCTTCGACGTGAGCTCGGTCAAGCCCTAGTCCATAGAGATGGGAGAGACCGCCCTGTGCTAACACTGCCGCTCCATAGCTTCGAACTCCCCCCAACCGAAGTAGCAAAGCCTCTGCCCGTTGTTCTGCCTGCCAAAACACACGCAAAAAGGGGGGCCAGGCCAAACACGACACCGACCCCGAAAGAATCGAAAGGATCGAAGCGCAAGAGGGGCGCCGATGCGAAGGATGATGCGCCAAGAGCATTTAAAAGGTTGATGGCCTTTGCGAGCGGCAACAAGCCGCGGGACGGACTAGACGATGGCTCGCTGCTGCCCTCCAAAAAGAAAAAGAAGGCTAAGACATCTGAGGAGACCGCATCGGCTGCCACAGGAGCCGCTACCGAGATACCGACCGTCAAGCCCGGCGAAAGGCTGTCTGACTTTGCTGCCCGTGTCGACGCGGCCTTACCTGTCGGCGGCCTGGTCAACAAGAGCCTAAAGAACGGCAAGGACCCCGTGGGGCTGAAGGTGTGGAGGACGCGCAAGGAGCGCAAAATGCACAAGCTCTATGACCAGTGGAGGGAGGAGGAGCGCAAGATCCAAGAGAAGCGCGAGGAAGCCGAGGATCTTGCCGAGGAGAAGGCCATGGAGGAAGAGGAGAGTGGGATCAAGTGGGGGGACGGTGCAGAGGGCGGCAAGAGGAAAAGGAAGGGTAAACGAGCCAGGCTGGTCGGAGAGGCGGCCGGCAAGGAGGATGATCCGTGGGAGGAGCTGAAAAAGAAGCGCGGAGAAGGCAAGATCGGGCTGCACGATGTCGCGCAGGCCCCTCCTGAACTCAAGAAACTGACCGGCAAGAAGCTCACGGTCCGCGGCGCGGCGGTCGAGGTAGACGGGATTCCAAAGGCCGCCGGCAGTTTAAGACGGAGAGAAGAGCTGCAAGAGGTCCGGAACGAGCTGGTGAGCTCGTACCGCCGAATGATGGAGAAGAAGAGGGCAAATGCGGCTGCGACGGCCGAGGCCTGAACTTTTTATTTCCGAGATACCTCTTATGCATACTTTTGTCGTTTTTATGTCGTGTTCCTCCTCAGCGTGCCCGGTTTCCCTCCCAAACTCTTACCCCTTTTTTCTGTATGAAAGAAACTGTTTTGGCTACCTACATTTGGATCGGGCTCGTCAGTTCTTCGCAATCAACCGTCGCTGTGGCGGATACTAGTGCAGCCATCGACGTCAATGTGGGGCAGTCGCGTGCCGTTGTGCTCGAGCGCCCCACATCTCATGCAAATTTATTATTTGCGAAGCTACGGGTTCGATTCCGGCTCTGGTCCAACTTGAAATTTCTTTCTCTGACACACTTCATGAGCTCTGGATGCCTACGCTTCCATCTTAAACCTTCCTCCAGCATCGTCTCGGGAAAGAGATCAACGTGACGCGCCCCAATCACGCATTCCGCCGACGACTACGGGAAGTGTTACTCGCGACGATTGTTTTCTCGCAGCGCTTCCGGACGAGCCAGCAATCACAAACGCCTGGACTGTCGTGTTGTGGTCCTCACTCTAACCTCACCCTGCCCTCAACTTTCGCGCTGTTCACCACTTCCGCCGTCGACCACTATCCTAATGCTTCCTTGACTAGCTAATAGCTTCAAGTGTTTTAATTCTCCTTTACAAATGGCCGTCTAGCGCAGTAAGTTTTCTCTAACCTCCCCAGCCTGTCTACCCACCCTTCACTTACTACTCATATTTGGGACGCTCACCTTCTCTGTCCATCCTTGGCTAACAGTCACTTCTAGCTGTGGGAGAGGGAGTTTTCTCGACGTCACAATGGCTAAAGGGGTGGACAGCCTGATCGAGTGGTGTGTCCGGGAGATATCCTTCTCTAATGACGAAGGTGAGACTGCCCTTTCCTCCGATCACCCAACCCGCCTGTCTTCACCTGGCCCATGTGATTGTCGAGCGAGGCTTACGTTTTCTTCAGGCTTCACTCCCCAAAGCTTCCTTGCCGCAGTCAGGAACTTTCTCGACGGCAAAGAGGGCGATGGCCCGCCCGACAATGATGAGGAGGCCGAGCATCTGGCTGCTAGCGATGCGGTGACAACTACCGAGGATGATCCAGCAGCATTTGAGGTCGCCGCCACGGCCTGGGGACATATTTCGGCTAGGCCCGAGGTCTCGGTTGGCTTCAATCGTCTGGATCGGTCTTGGAATCATCTCTCGTTCAAAGATGTCTACCACCTTCGGCCAAGCCCACTTCCCCGTGACACAGCCGATGCGAGCCCTGCGGCCCAGTCTCCTAGAGGCGTCAATGATATCCCTTCTACCCAGCCGCGCATCTTCACTCTGGAGGAGGTCACATGGCTCAACATCACAGGCCATGGCTTAGACACGTCCCGGATCCCGCCTCTGCATTGGAAACTTCTCGTCGTTCTTGCGTCCTGCCATCAGCACGGTGCCACCCAGGCCAATCTCTGCCGGCTCGGAGGCGGCGACAGTCGGTCTGTTCCTTTGAGGACTCACAGGCTCGCCGATCAAGGCTATATCGTAAAGCGCACCGTGGTGTTACGAGGCTGCAAGACGAGCAAGCTCTGGCTCACCCAGTTCGCTCCCCCAGAGCTACCGAGCACAGATAGCCCCGAGACCTGGGGACGAGACCTTGACTTATCGCCCTCAAACCTGACCAAGGACCTCCGGCCAGTGGCATGGTGCACCAGCTGGACAGGTACCACGATCGACTACGAAGCCTTCGGAAGATCCATCCTTGCCATCATCAAAGCCTGGGAGGTTCTGCGGACCGTTGACCTGAAGAACAAGCTCGGAATCCACGGTGTGCGGTGGCAGATGAAGGTGCTTGCCCGCATTTTGCGCAGATTTGCAGGTGCCGGCATCGTCGGCTATGTTGCCGCCTCGCTCGGGGATTCGGGCAGGATCTTCAAAGACTGCATCAAGTTTCTGCGTGATCCTACCGAGGCTGAGTGGAGCAGCTACCTGTCAACTGGCGGCGGCAAATCCAAGGAGCAGAGAGCCAGCGCTCAAGCAAAAAAGAAGATCGAGCAAGGCGAGCTGGAAGATGAGAATGCTGCAGATGACACCGGCCCCAAGGGCTGCCTGTCTGCCCAGCTATCCAAATGGACGCCCGACAAGCCCCTGGTCAACCAAGTACACGAGACGATAAAGCGCGCGGCCTCACAGGGTGTCTCGGTTCCTCAAATCAGTGCGCTTACTGTGGGATACGCATTCCGGCGCTACATGGACAGCCTGATGCCATTACTTGCCAATCCCGGCGTCCAGCCTGCCCGCCTTGGTCACTTCACCATCAGCCTCGACACTCGAACGGCCCGGTCGAAGGTGTACACTACTGACACTTCCAACGGCCCTGAGCTCCCACGCGGAACAGTGGCTGCTGCGCTATCGGGAGAACTGTCTCCGGCGGCTGCTCAAGAGACGTTTGGCTTTGCGACTATCCCCGAACCTTTGGCCGCGACGCGCTCGAATGCAAATCTGACGGCTCTAGGCCGTATCCGTCATAACACAGCCCCTCGTGCCAACTTACCTCGCGACCTGGTAGTGGGAAAGCGTCGGTTTGTTTTATTTGAAGAGGCGATCCCAGCACCTCCAGCAAAGAGAGCGCGCAGGTCTCGACGAGCAAACGATGCGGATATGGACGGGGACTCGGACCCGAATCTGGGTGTGGATGCTACAATTTTGGCTAGCACCCGGGAGGAAGGATGGGGAGAGGAAATGGTCGAAGGAGTAGCACCTCAGGAACCCAAACCTATCCCCAAACAGGAGATCGGGCCGGGCATCAGAGCTTATATCGGAGAAGCCAGCTCGGCTTCGAAGAGGCGCGGCCGCCCGCCAAGGAACGCTCCGAAGCGCCTGTTTATCACCTTCGTAGGGCAGGTAGTGCAGACGTGGCAGCTGGCTCAAGACTCTGGCGCCGCGGAACGATCAGCGGCCGCCGCAGACGAAACGTCCGCGATGCCGGCCGCCACGGTTCTCCGACAAAAGACACCCACCCCTGAGTCGCTGCCAGAGCCAGCGCCGGGAGAGGAAACTGTGCCGACGAACCCTGATCCCGAGCACCAGCGCGAACCCGAGCCTGTGATTGAGGGGACCGTCTCGCATAGCGACACCTCAGATTTCGTGCTCGAAGTGCGTTACAATGGGCGGCCTGGTCAGCTTCGGCTTGCCTGCCAGGAGCGCGAGGTTCTGTTCGAATACAGTCCTATCGGTGGCAAGAAGCCGCTGGAGATTGCGTTCGACGATATTCTGGACAGTCCGACCATAGAAGTGCCGCCAGACGAGGATGACAAGTGCCTGGTCATCAACGTGTCGCGAAATGACTCCCGCTGGCCATACCTCTTCCACTTCAACAACATCCCTGAGGCATGCGATGCCGCTGCTATCTTTCAGCGCAAGCTGGAACTTCTCAGGACAACGACCAACGCGGACTCAGAGTCCAAGGCACCAGAGGCACCTGTCCCAGAAGCTCCAGAGCCCATTCCAGAACAACAAGAGCCGGAAGAACCGGAGCCAAGACCGTCAACCCCACAGCCACGTAGGAAGCGCAAACGACCGGTCGCCGCGTCACCTACAACAGGACGGTTCAAGTGCAAGCATTGCGGCGCAACTTACAAAAACAGAGAAGGGCTCAAATATCACCAACGAAAATCGCAGACTTCTTGCAACCCGGACTTCGCTGCGCCGCCGATTCATGTGGAATCAGCAAAACGTCGTCGAACCGCTTCTGGTTACGATGAGTCCGAACCGCAACAAGAGGCTACCGCCGATGGCCCCCGGAAGCTCCAGGGGAAGCGCCTGGTGGCAGTAACCTCTCCAGCCAAGTCATCAAGAAGCCTCACCCGTAAGGCCACCAAGAAGCCGTTCGAAGCTGAGACAGGGCCGCAGGCGGTTGAGACAGCCGAGAAGGAGGCCGGCAGCGGAATTGATGTAAGCATGGCCGAGCCGCCATCGACTGATGGGTCGGGTCTTGCGGTTAACGACGGCGCCGTCACAGAAAACGCCGAGCCTGCACCAGTAACCGACAAACCCCCGGAAAAGGACGACCCAAAGACATCCCAGCAACTTATTGGCCCAAATGGGCTCCCGGTGTTCGTCTTACCAGTCTGCAACAACCCCAAAATATTGGCCTCGTCTCACCGGACCATGTCAGTCATCATGTACTTGATCCAAGCAAACGGCGGCGTTTTTCCAGGCGACAAGGGCCTTTGGTTTGCTGTTTTCGCCATGCACCTCAAGGAATTCCCAGATGAGAGCCCTCCGAGCTTGCGCTCCGTCCAAGCCCTGGGCAAGACCCTAGAGAAGCGCAAGAGCCTGCGTATACAGACGTACGCCTGGCGAGACCTGAAAGGGTCAAGCTCCTCCCTTAGCCTGGTGATCAAATACGATGTCCCCGATACAAGCCCGCTCATCCCCGAACTCAAGGAGAAAATCCAAGCCGTCCATCCACAGCCATATGTCCCGCCGATGTTTGCGCCTGCTCCAGAGATCAGGGCTAGGCTCGAGGTTAAAATCCAAGAGGAGGTTGCGCGCATGAACGGCCGATCCAAGAGGAAGCTACCCGGGGAGGTCGAGGTCCTGAAGGCCCCCTTCTACGAGGTGGCCAGGACCGTCCGCCTCGTGCGCCAGGAGCTTTCGGACCACGAGCCCGATGAGGCCGAGCCTATCGATTGGAGCGGCGGCCTGTCCACGGGGGCACCTGATGGCCCAGGCGACAAGAGTGCCTGGCTCGCCTCCCGACTTGTTCGCCTTTCAGGGGTGGGCCTAGGCCGTCGACGGCGGAGGCTGCTGCCAGACTCGCGGCCACGAAAATACCGGCGCCTCGAGCATACAGAAAACCCAGGGCTTGACACACTGCCCCGATCCTTTTTCACCTGCCATGAGGCCACCAAGGAGGTTACACGCATGCCACCAGTTCGGTTTTTGCCGCCGCTGGGTATATCAGACCTCCCACAAGGCGAATACGAGACTGATTCGGAATCGACTTCTGGCAACGATTCTAACTCTGACGACGGCTCTGCCAATACCCAAGTCCACGAAGAATCCGCAGAAGCCAGCACTGCCGCCACGGCTCCAGCTTCTTCATCCGACCTGGCAAGGGACCCTGTCTCGTACTCCTTCACCGACCCTATATCGCTCCAGGGTCCGGCCGACTCGGGCAACAAAAGCTGGCCAGTTCTGGATGAGGCCTACTTCCGTGAGCATGATGGAAGTTTTACCATGCAAGATAGCTTTGAGCCCGACAAGAAACTCATTCTCTCGCAGCACATTCCGGGAGAATTGGACGAGTTGCCCCACAAGGAGAAGTTCAAGCCGGACGAGTGGCGCGATCCCTACTGGGGGGAATTTACTTGGCACGTCGATTCCTGTCGCGAATGGGAGCTCACAGAGGATGTGTCGTATCTCCTCCAGTCATCCAGCGTGGCCCCCGGTTACAGGTTCCTCAACTTTACCGTCAGCCCTAGCGCCATGAAGGTGGATGAGACCCTCCCAAAGCCCGACCAAAGCGTGCCGAAATGGGTTCAGGATAACCAGTTCACCGTCAACTCCCTGCCCTACTCTACGCTATCAGAAGAAGTCGAGCGATACGAAAGGTCTGCCACGGGAATGAGGCATCGCCATCTTCTCTCCTCACAGCGACGTGGACGTGGCGGAAGGGGCGGCGGCATGGGAGGAGGTGGCAGCAGGGGCGGCACACGGGGCCGGTTTGGCCCTGCTAGTCACAGCCACAGAGGTGCCTTCGAGAGCGAGCAACGGGCCCGAGGTTATGGGGGATTTCGGCGTTATAGGGGCGCAAGGCTGCATAGGGTGCCACAGTTCAAGAAGGTGCGGGAGCTCTCGGCGTTTCCGCACGCCCAAGAGGATTACTTTGAGAATCAGCCTGCGGTATCTGATGATATCGACTGGTCCACCCATGACACTCGCATTGCCGCCTTTGTCGTGGTCAGGACTCTCCTGGGCGGCGTCGATAAGACCATTGACTGGGGAGTCATGATGCGGCTGTTTCCCGACACACGACTCTCAGCCCTGAGGAAGTTCTGGACCGAGTCCAGGAAGGTCAGAGGCTACTACATCGAGGTGACGACGGAGAAGTTCCAGGATGCATACCTCGCCGCATACGAGAGGGATGAGCTCCCGCCCTTGAACTATGACGATGTGCTGGCATACGACTGGAGGGGCCTTGTCAGGTGGACGGTCACGACGGTGATTCGGCAGGTCGTCCGTCTCCCAACGACGAGAAGTCGCCTGGAGCAGGATTATATAGTCAACGAGACGGCCTACAAGCCGCTTGAGTGGCGCGACACGTACTTCCACTTCCAGCGCTCGGTGTGGAAGAGGTTTCAAGACGCCACGTCGGAGCCGGCAGCTATACCAGCCGTCGCGTGCAGCGACAAGGGGAGTTCGTCGTCGCCATCGTCGTCGGTGGAGGGCATAATCGCAACTACCTGGATCCGCGCCCTATGCTCGACCCCGCGTGAGCTATACTCGCCCAGCTCGATCAAGGACAAGGTACAGACGCTGGGCATCGAGAGCGACGAGGAACTCGGCCGGCTCCTCGAGAAGGTCATCTCGCAGCTCCAGGCGCGGCGCGTCATCTGCAAGAGCAAGGCGTCCGCCTTCCGGACCGGGCGGCCGTACAGATACACC
Organism: Magnaporthiopsis poae ATCC 64411; assembly: GCA_000193285.1. NCBI lineage: Eukaryota > Fungi > Ascomycota > Sordariomycetes > Magnaporthales > Magnaporthaceae > Magnaporthiopsis > Magnaporthiopsis poae. The sequence goes on from GL876968.1 coordinate 2,807,655, forward strand.
AAGCACTTCTCGGAGGCGCTCAAGAAGTCGTCGCAGGCGAGCAAGTTCGTGCAGGCGGCGGCCTACAAGCGGCGGCTCGACGCCCTGTGGCGCAGCGGCGGCGAGGCCATGGACTTCCCCTACGCGCCCGACGACGGCGCCGTCATGGCCATCTTCAACCTGCAGGCCAACGGGCGCGTGCGCGTCGAGCCGGTCGGCGCCCCCGACATCCCCATGGGGTTCGAGCCGGGCAACTACGAGACGCGCAAGTACTCAAAGGACCTGTACACCTTTGCGCTCCGCGTCGTGCCGACGGACCGCTACGTCTGCGACGACGACATCGCCGTCGTGGCCGCGGCGGGGCGCACGCCGCCGCCGGGCGCAGGGCCGCGCGGCGAGCTGCCGACGTGGTGCGACTTCCTGGCGCGCCCCGACCCGGGCCGCTGGGCCGCGGTGGCGGGGGCCGTCTTCTTCGCGCTGGCCACGAGGGGCTCCATGGACGCGGAGCGCACGAGCGAGGCGCTCAAGCCGCTCACCGAGGTCTTTGACGTGCAGGCCGTCATGGACTGGGGGCTGGCGGTTGGCATCTTGGGCGAGCTGGTCAGCGGCGGCGGCGTCTGCGTCGAGGAGTGGTGGTGGCTGGCCGTGGCCCGGCTGTTTGAGGCGGGCGACGCCGTCGGCATCTGTGACCCCGAGGCTGACGAGGAGGAGTAGTCAGGTGGAGGCGGGGCCGTCATACGGCGTGAGTGCAGAAGAAACGGACATTTGACATATTCGTGTGGATTTTGGCGGTGCTTTGCTGCGCTCTTCTTTCCTGTCATGTCTCCTTCCTTGATCTCTTTTTGAAGGGCAACTAGACTACTACTGTCGAGATGGCGGTCGCGTGTTTGGGGCTTTAAGACACGGCCAGACCATAGTGATAGCGGAGAATTATTGTAGGATATGTCTATTACATGTACATTTGTTGCGTTAGTTGTACGTACGGACTTCCACGATGTGGGATTGCGATGGTCCGAACAGCGATGGCAGCAGTATGTCGATTTTATGTCGATTGATATCCACAAACTCTAGTTCCATCCTCTGATTCCCTGCCTGCCCGTGTTCAGGACGAGTTGTAATTCCAAAAAAGCCAACCCCCTGTTGTAACGCCTCTCAAGAACCCCCGCTGACAAACTCCACAAAACGCCTTTTTATAACCCGTTGAATAATGTCAAAAAGAAACGTTACCGTTTAGGAAGGACCGAATAAGATGAAAAGGTATCGTGAAATCAGGTAGGTGGAAAGTAAACCCGCGTCCATTCTCACACCATCAGGACCTTGAGGAACATGGCGACAAGCATGACGCTGATGACGGCAATGGCCCTATCAACCCAGACAGGCACGCCGTCGGCCGAGTTCCTGTACTGGGCCCGCGCCGCCGCCTCGGCCAGCGGCACGGTCCTGGTGGGCTGCTGGGGATGCTGCTGTTGCGGCTCCGGCACGATGGGCTGGAAGAATCCCTCGACCAGGTCAAGGCCTCCATATCCTCACCTGCATCAGGAGCGGCAGCAGCAGCAGAAGCAGCAGAAGCAGCAGGCGCGGGCGCGGGCGCGGGCTTGCTGTTGCCGCTGCTGCCGCCACCCATCTCGTCACGCCAGCCCATCTTCAACTCGGCGGGGATCTGGACCTCGGCGGCGGTGGCAGCGTGCTTGGCAGCCTCGGCCTCGGCCTCGGCCATGATGTCGGCGTTTGAGCGGCCGCCGCAGCTGGCGCAGCGAAAACCGCGCGACTCGACGGCGAGGCGGCGGCGGACGTCGTCGGTGGTCTCGAGGCCGCCGAGCTGGCCGCGGGGGTCCGTCTCCATGAAGGAGCGGAGGGCGACGAGGGCGGTGCGGACGCCCCAGGCCGGCTGCCACGTCTCCTCGTGGTGGCCCGAGATGCTCAGGCAGATCTCGCGGTTGGCCTCGAACCGGCCCGAGGGGGTGACGAAGCGGAAGGACGGCGGGCGGAGCGGGTACGTCGGCGGCAGCACGATGCGGCCGTGGTAGAGGCCGCCGGCGTAGACTGAATCCGGCGGGCCCTTGAGTGTGAAGTGCCACTCGAACAGGTCCGACTCGAGAGGGGTAGCTGTGTAGTCGGGCGACGGCGAGGCTGACATTTCTTGGGCCTCGCGCACTGGGGGTTGTTAGACGTTGGCTTCCATGGTTTGGAGATGGACACCCGAGGACGGGAGAGCCGGCTGGCTGGCTGGCTTACTTATGCGCCTGATGGTGGGAGATTTGGAGTTGAACTTGGCCGTCGCCATCGTGTCTGGATCGCAAAGTTCGCAGGTAGTAGGAGGAGCGGAGAGTCGGGGCTGGCTTAGCAGCGGGGGTGCTGCTTATTGCTCTGAAGGAGGCTGAGGATGATGACAGATGGCGATGCGGTCGATGGATGGCGGTATACACACAAGTAAAGCCGTCGTCGGGTTTGTCAGGGCTTTTCGCCGAGAGAGCTTGGGTTCAAAATAATTATACTTTCGAGTCCTTGTCTATTGGTGATTCGCGGTTGCGACATGAACGCAGAAGGCAGGGGCCGTTAGTGGCGGCAGTTTGGCATGCCTGGCATGTGGGTTCGTGACGTTCAGCCTGGAGCCGTGGCGGGTCTCCGTGCTTTGGCCAGGTTGCAGGACCATCCAGCGACGCCTTCTGGCAAAATCAATTGTCGGCTTGACACAGTCACGTGGCACGGCGATTGTGTCTCGGAGCCATTGACAAGATGCCGAATCCATCAAGTATGCATCCATTGTCTGTCTAGGTCGAAGAAAATCCCCTTAAACGGTCCGGTCTACGTGTTTAAATACATCGGCAAAAACTGAATTCCGACAAAGCGAAACGAGATGAAGCGGTCCCCTGTATCAAAAAAAGGCCAATCAACAAGGTTTTCAAAAGACTGACTGGAGGCAGGAAATAGGTAGTAACAAGGACGGGTAATAGATAAGCTGGTGGTTTGTCTTCCCTCATCGGTCTTGATGTCCTGCTGTATAGTCGCCCTGCTCCCGCCGTCAGGGCTCCGCACTCGTCTCGGACGACTTCCTCCTCCCGTGGCTGATGGCCATGACGCCGTCGCGCCATCTGGTGTGATACCTCGACAAGCCCTCGTCGGCCTCCTCCCTCTCGGCCCAGGCGGCAAAGTCGAGCCTCGCGCCCCGCGGCAGGCGGCCGTACTGCCAGCGGACCGAACGGACCATGACGACGTCCTCGAGCGCCGCGAAGCCCGCGGCACCCATCAGGTCCGCCGGCGGCAGGCGGTGCGCGAAGCCGGCGCCGTAGTGGCTGCTCCACGAGCCCCAGCACGCGGGCGCCGCCACGGCCAGGTGCCGCACCTGGCCCAGGTCCCGCGTCCGTCGCCAGAGCGCCACGCACGCCGCGCCGGTGACCTCGGCGCTTGACAGGCACACGACGTCGCGTGAGAGGTCCGCGTAGATGCGCCCGCCGCCGCCGCCATTGTCGTCAGTCGTCGCAAACACGAGCGAGTAGCGCTTTCAGCGCCACGGGCGCGGGACTCGCTGCAGACGTGGAGCATTGCCGGCGGTGGTGTTGGGCAGGTCCAGCCGGTGGTGCGGTCGCTGTCTTGGTTGTTGCCGGCATCAGCAGCACTGGTACTGCTCCTCGTGGCGCCGCCGCCGGCATGGCGGCTTGTCCTCGTTTGCAGGAAGCGCGGCAGGAATTTAAGCTCGTCGCGCAGCGCACCCGAGGCAGCGGATGGGGCGCGCAGCATGACGGCCCTGGCGCCTGGCAGCGCCTCCTCCCAGATCTGCAGGCGGATCTCGGCGGGCAGGCGGGCGAACTGCGGGAACGTGTCGCAGTCCGACTTCCTGTGTATGCGCCCCAAGCGGTCGGCCAGCGAGTGGCGGGCGCGGCGGGCGTGAGCCCGGACCTGGCGCTTGTCCTCCATGTACTGCTCGGTCAAGTCGGCGAGCCGGTCGGCCCAGCCGTCGACGATTAGGTCGCGCTGCACGCGCAGCGAGGTGGCCACCTCGCGCGAGCGGTTGCCAAGCGTGTCCAGCGCAGACTGCATCAGCGCCGTGACGGTGACGGTGACTGTGCTGTCGGTACCGGTGGCAGTATCGTCGATGCTGCTGTTGTCGGTGGCGGCGATAGTAGCAGTGATGCCACCGGTGCTGCTGCTGGCGGGCGGTGCCGCCAAGGGCGTGGCCACGGCCGTAGCCATGATGCTGAGCTGGCGGTATCTGCCCCGACTCGATACCCGCCGCGGAGCCGAGGGAGAAGGCGCTTGTTGAGGGGAGCACCCCTTGGCAAGCTTCCCTAAAAGGCTAAAGAGTGACAACCTAGTGCGGCCAATTGCAACCGTAGATGTGAACCTGAATCAGGATGAACGACTCGAGGAAGGAGCATGCCATGCAAAAAGAGAGGAACAAGCCCACAAAACTTCCTTCCATCAGCCAGCCAGCCAGGGCAACATGGGGGTTCCCCAACATACAAACAGAAAAATTGCATTGGATTTTCATGTCTGTGGCTGCTACTCAACCAACTATCTAGCCCCGTGCCCCCCTCCTGTCCACGCCCGCATTCCCACACAAGCACGTTCCAGGGGCTATCTTTCTTGGACAGTCTAGACCACGACCTAGTGGACCGAAAGAGGAAGCTGGAGCGTCACCGTCGGTAAGGGGCCCTTTTTTCAGGGTCAGCCCTTGGCGTGTTACCACGAAGTTGGTGGTGTGGCCGCGGTTGGTTGAGGGCTTCACTGCGGCTGAGGGGCAGATGGGGGTGCCGCAGGGTGGCCTTTGGTTGGTGCTCTTGCGTACTGTACAGTGTACATAGCCTGGCTGCGTCCGGGTGGCGGGGAATCCGAACGGATAGATGGGTGGATGGGTACCAGGTAATAGCGCCGAGAAGGAATCCTGTGGTGTTCTTTTTGCCGTTCTTCCGGGTGGCGAATTTCTGAAAGGGCAGCCAGTCAGCATGCAGGCGCTAGATCAACGGCTGGGCCGACAAGGCGCCAACGAGAGACGATCCGTGGCCTGGAACAACGGTCGGGATAGTGGTTTCGTTTCCACAGTTGCGGTGAGCGTGGCTGTGTGGTGAGTCCTCGGGTCGAGTGTAGGTTGGATTTGAATAGACTTGAGTTGGCAGTTGAGAACGCAGTCCGCAGGCCAGCGGTCAAAACACGCGACAATTTACAGCCGATGCCCCTTGACTTTTTTTTTCTGGGCACAGGGAGCAGAACGGTGCCCGGAAAACATGATACTGTATAGGAAACAGGCATGACGCAGGAATTACAACGGGTGTAGGAAACCCGACATGATACAGGAAACAGGAAAGGTGATTTACATGATAGCTATGCTTGGATGACACGACTTCCAGCTGGCGTCATCTGAACTGCCCCTTTGAATAGACATGTTCCGGTACATTACACACCTCTATTCCTCTAAAGCGAACTACAGCCTGCTCTTCCCCGCCGACAGGTACGACCCGCCCAGCTTGAGCATCTCGACGGCCCCGGCCACCATGTCGTCCACAATCTCGCGCGCCGGCTGAACCCGGTCGATATTGCCAGCGACCTGGCCCATCAGGTGCGGCAGGTCGACGTCCTCGACGCCCTGCTCGAGGTCGTGCTCAATGGGGACGACCCCCTTATCGCACAGCTCCTTGACCTTGTCGGGCATGGCGTGCCACCTCCGGATGTAGTCGTTCGGCTTCATGCGCAGCGGCCTCCCGCTCAGTACGAGCGTGCGCTCCGTTTCGTCCAGCCCGCAGCTCACGACGGCGTCCTTGTGCGCGTCGCTGCCCGCCGCCTCGGCCGCGGCCACGAACCGCGTGCCGACCCAGACGCCCGCCGCGCCCTGCATCAAACTGGCCGCCAG
>GL876968.1:2814735-2840661 GCA_000193285.1 Magnaporthiopsis poae ATCC 64411
GGTTCCACCGCTGGCGCAGCCGCGGGTCTTCGAGGAACGACATTTGCGTAGTCCTTGTTATTTTCCCACCTTGACCTTCTAGCTTCCTCTCCTTTTTTTTTTTTTTTTTTTTTTTTTGCTCCTCTTTAAATTATGCCTTATCCTCCCATACAAAATGTCAAACTGGCGTCTCGATGGCGATGTTTATTGCTGAACAAGTAGAAACGACACGAAGAATTGGAACAGCGAGAGCCGTGGGGAAACGCTCAGCGTCAAACGTTTCGTAGAACTCAACGCTTCCTGCGCGATGGTCGGTGCGGGTGGTGGTGGCCCGAGGTATGCGGGAGGATGGCTCGGGCCACGGATTCGTCCTGGGACCCGAGGCAAAGGGCCAGACGCATGGAAAGATATGGCGTAGGTGGTTCGACGGGAGCCTTTCAGCGTGGCATCGGGGACAACGGTTCCGTGTCGGGGGACGTGGGCAGTGCCGGCGAGCCCGTTAGAACGAGCTGTAGTTGTGCGAAGGCCTCAATCACGAGGAGCGGGAGGGTGGAGAGGTCGAGCAAGATGAATAAATGGGTTGGCGGCTTACTCGACCGTCAAAAGATGCAGCGTGGGCATAGACGCCTTGGCAGCCCGACGACTCATTTGCGGAAAAAGCTATTCCGTGGCTGGGCTGGGGTAAGGCCAGGCGGCGTCGTGTCGTCAATGGGTCGATCAATGGTCGCGAACGTGGAGTTGCAAGGAACAGTTGCTGAGTGCCGTCTGCAATGCCATTGAGAGGCTCCACTACGCGACCGCTAAGGTACGCTGCCGCGGGCGGTGGACCCCAGCCTAACGCCGCCCAAAATCGCCCCCATAAATGCTGGACAAACGCCGCCAAAAGTCGTCCGCCCAATCATCCGTCAGCTTTGACTCGGGCGCCGCCAATGACCTCATTACAGCAAACACGGCAACGAGTCCCAACTCCATCAGCCTGCGTCAACTGCCGTCGTCGATGCTCCATGTTCTAGGCTCTGCCCGCAGCCCCAGCAAGGCGGCATGGCATGTAAGCGCACGTATGGAGATGAACCGCACACATCATCCACCTATCCCTTAAAATGAGGGGTGATTCGCTGTATTCAAATCTGCACGCCCAGTTGCGCGGCTGGCTGTTGCTTGCTTGCTGCCAGCACGTGCGCGGCGGGTGACGCTAATAGAATAAAGATGTAGGTACCGGGTACCTTATATGTATACACGGTGCGCTGAGAGACATTGACATCTCTGCTTTCTCGGGCAAACCCCGCAATGTCCAGATCCAACTCCATCCAGATGCCATATAGAGCCAGAAAAACCTGGCGGACAGAACAGTGTGCTGCAGGGCAGATTAGATGCGACACAAAAGGGGGTGGTCGTGCGAACCACGTCAGTCCTCCTCCCTCGGCCCTCCCCAATACTAGCGGCAGAACAGGGATTTTGCAGAGGAAACGGCACAGGAAACGGCGCCGCACGCCAGCTTCTCCAGTCTACAGACGAGCGGGCATAACTAGCACCCGTTGGCAGAGACGGCCGGAGCCGGCGGCGGCCGTTCAGGCCCGTACTTTTGAGGCTGGTCCGGATGCGCCTCCTCCTCGGTGAGGTCCTCGTCCTCGTACTCCCCCTCTTCACCTTCGTCGCTGATCTCCTCGTACTCCTCCTCGTCATATTCGCTCTCGTCGGCCTCAACGCCCTCGCCGACCCCGCTGGCCTCCTCCCCCACCTCGATCTCGGGCAAGGACTGCTGATCCCCGCTGCCGCTCGCCAACCCCGCCGGCGCGATGCCCCGCCCTTGTTGCTGCATTTGCGTAATTATACTCGTGAGCTTGTCCGACTTCCTCTTGAGATCCTCCACCTCCCTGAGGTTCTTGGTCCGGTCCTCAGCCATCTTGAAGATGTTCTGGTTCATGAGCTCATGCTTCCGCTTGAGCCCCTCATTCTCCTTCTCCAGCTTCTTGGACTTTTTGGACATCTCCTCCATTTCCTTGCGGAATGTGAGAAACAAGTCGTTGCTATTGTTCAATGTGTCCTCGACCTGGCCGTTGCGCTTCTATCAACTCTGCTCCTATCGCCGCGCCGCCGCCGCCGCCACCGCCTGCGCCTGCACAAGGGGAGAGTCGTCAGGAGCGCTAACCTGTTTGAACTTGTCGACGTAGACGTTCAGCTGATTCCGCAGCTCAGCCTCAGTCTGATTGAAGGTCGAGACCTGCTCTTTCATGTACCGCACCGTTGCCGTCTCCGCGTCGGCCCGCTTCTTTTCCAACTCGAACCGCGCAAGGTTGAGCTGGACCTCCAGCTCCTTGGTGCGCATGAGCGAGTGGAAGTGCAGGTCGCGAAGCTCGTACTGGTCGATCATTGATTTGAATCGCAAGCGGAACCTATACGGGCACGTGAGCCAAGACGTTCTTCATACAGCGCTTGGCGACATGGTAAAAACGCTGACGCGTAGACTCACAGCTCCTCGATTTCCATGTCGACCAGCTGCTTCTGTGGGTTGTCCTTATCGCTTTGGTAGTCGTCCAGCTTCTGGAGCAGCGTCGAGAACTTTTCATCCCAAGAGTTCTGGTTGCGGACTCGGTCGTCTGAATGCGTCTTGTTCTCGCTCTATCGCCCGGACAAGCCTTGGTTAGCTACCACATCGCTAACTACGCAGCGCCTGTGGCCAGCATGGCAGACCCCGAGGATGGAAGAAGAACAAGGGGACAGAAAATGAGGGGCGCAGTGCAACCTTCAGCTTGTTGTTCTCCTTCTGCAACTCACGACACAGCTTCTCGAGTTTTTCTTTCAGGCCGATGGTCTTGGTGAGTTCGGTGCGGCTCTGGTCCTTTTCCTTCTGGAGCTGGTCGCCTCGTTTCTTCTGTTTGATGCTCTCCCTCTCGTGGCGCTTCATTTCCGCCAGCAGATCGGAGCATCGCTTCTGGAGATGATCGATTTTCTGTAGGTTGTCCATCTTCGCCGTCTGCGAGTTGAGCTCACGGTTTGCCTTGCGAACTTCGCGCTCTGGACGGGATTGGGGTGTTTGTGTACTCGCAAATTAGCACATGGCCGTCCTACCCAGCAGGCGTGTATCGCCGCCAACCCCCGAGGCACAAGAGAAAAGTAAACATCTGGTGTCACAATCGTACCGATCTCGATCTCCTGGTCCTTCTCCCCAGCGGCATCAAGCTCAAGCTGGGAGATGCGGGCGGCGACCAGCTTGGAGGCCTCATTCGAGTCAAGCGCCTTCTTCTTGGACTTCTTGCTCATCTGGGCGGCGGCGGCAGCGGTAGAGGCGGGGGCCTCTGCCTTGGGCGGGAGGGCTGAGCCGTTGCCCATTGTTGCCGGGCGCGGGGGTGCGGGCGTCTGGGTCGACGCGGAGTTGACGGCCGACATGGCGCTGACCAACACACTCTTGACGGCAGTCTGGGTGGGCGAGTCGCGAAAAGAGATTTTTTGCGAGGTAAGAGATTGCCCAGGGCAGAGGCAGGCACGCGGGTGGCTGCTGGTCTAAGGCTGCGGCCGACGACGAATGATGCGATCGGACTGGGCAATGGCCGGCCGAGAGGCGCCCAGCCAATTTCCTGGTGCGTTCTCTACGGGCAGGACGCGGCGGTTGCAGGCTTTGCTACCCGACTTGGGCGGATTGCGAGGACAGAGGGGACGATCCGCGACGGGCAGAAAGGACCTCAAAATCGAATGCGCGGCTCAGGTGCGAGCGGGAGGTCTTGAATTTGGCCGTCGCATGTCCTCATTGAGCAGCCTTGGTGGGTCGCCCGCTGCTGGGTGCCACCCGAACGAGCCACTGCCCGGAAAAAGCTGAGGGGGGAGTGGTACCTCGGTTTCGCCGGGAACCGCACACTACGCCCAGGTACCACCCGCCTGCCGAGCCTTCCAAGCCCCCATCCCTGCAGAAACAACTGGAAATCGGAATCCACGAGGCGATCGATCCGGTCGTTCCAGCCCTGTAGCCCTCGTCCAGCCATGTCGGATCTTGCGTGCCGTTCGTTGACACCGGATTGTTTTTCTTTCCTCCCGTCCCTGTGGATGAAGAGATTTCTCTTCTGGGCCGCCTTCCTTGCAGGCGGGGCTATTCTTTCCTCATACTCCACTAGGTAGACAGGTTCTTCCTCCCGACCGTTTGCTCGGCCCTTTGGTCCTTCTTCCTCATTTTCATTTAGTCCATCCTCGAAGCGATCTTCTATCATTATGTGGCGACGCGCCACCCAGAGCGCACGAGGCGCTGGCCGCAGGTCCTTTGCCACGGTTTCTCATCAGTGGAACCCCAGCCCCGGCGAGAGGCTGCATGGCTTCACGATGAAGCGCGTCAAGCATGTCCCAGAGCTCAAGCTCACGGCGCTGCAGCTCCAGCACGACAAGACGGGCGCCGAACACCTCCACATCGCCAGGGACGACAGCAACAATGTCTTCTCCATCGGCTTCAAGACGAACCCGCCCGACGACACGGGCGTCCCCCACATCCTCGAGCACACCACTCTGTGCGGAAGCCAAAAGTCAGTCTGCCTGCGTAGGCCATGGACCAGAGACCAACTCCCGCTGACGCGACACCATGGCTGAAGCTACCCCGTCCGGGATCCGTTTTTTAAGATGCTCCCCCGAACTCTTGCCAACTTTATGAACGCCTTCACAGCGTCTGACCACACCTTCTATCCCTTCGCGACCACAAACCAGGAGGATTTCCAGAACCTGATGTCCGTCTACCTGGACGCCACCCTCAGGCCGCTTTTGAAGGAGACGGATTTCTGGCAGGAGGGCTGGAGAGTAGGCCCGGAAAACCCCGAGGCCCTGGCCAAGGGCGGCGAGGCGGTCAAGCCCGCGGATGGCCGCCTGGTCTTCAAGGGTGTGGTGTACAACGAGATGAAGGGCCAGATGTCGGATGCGTCGTACCTGTACTACATCAGGTTCCAAGACCACATCTTCCCAGACATCCACAACTCGGGCGGGGACCCCCAGAAGATCACCGACCTAACCTACGAGCAGCTCAAGCGGTTTCACGCCGACCACTACCACCCCAGCAACGCCAAGCTGTTCACATACGGAAACATGCCGCTCGCCGACCACCTTCGGGCGATCGATTCTCAGCTGAGTGGCTTCGAGAAGAGCCTAGCCGACGGGGTCTCCAAGGTCCACCGTCCTATCGATCTCAGCAGCGGGCCTCGCAATGTCACAATGTCCGGTCCAGTCGACCCCCTCGTCGATCCCGATAGGCAATTCAAGACGTCAGTTTCGTGGGTCCTTGGGGACACGGCCGACGTCGTCGAGTCCTTCTCCCTATCGCTGATTGCGGGACTGTTGATGGACGGATACGGCTCGCCGCTGTACAAGGGTCTTATCGAGTCTGGCCTAGGCATCGACTGGAGTCCCAACACGGGATATGACAATTCTGCTAGGTCCGGCATCTTTTCGATCGGTCTGACCGGGGTCAGGGAAGAGGATGTGCCAAAGCTCAAGGCTGAGGTGCAAACCATCCTACGGGAGATGCGTGAGCAAGGCTTCAAGCGGTCCAAGATCGATGGCTATCTCCACCAACTCGAAATCTCTCTGAAGCACAAAACGGCAAACTTTGGCGTGTCGCTTCTGCAGAGGTTGAAGCCAAAGTGGTTCAACGGTATCGACGTTTTCGACGCGCTCGCATGGAACGATACAATCAACGAGTTTGAGAAGCGCATGGCGGAGGGAGGTTATCTTGAGGCTCTCGTGGACAAGTACCTTCTAAACGACAACACGCTCACGTTCACCATGGCTCCCTCGGCCGAGTTTGGCGCGGAGCTGGTGAAAGAGGAGGAGGCGAGACTCGCGGCGGAGATCGCCCGAGTCTCAGAGGCAATGGGTGGCGAAGCTGCTGGGCAGAAGACGCTAACAGAAAGGGAGCTGCAGCTGCTCGCTGAGCAGGGTAAATCTGTTAGCGAGAACCTGAGCTCCCTGCCCACAGTTCACGTTCGAAACATCCCTAGAGAGAAGGAGCGGATAATGCTCAGGAATGACTGGGCCAGCGGCATCGAGACCCAGTGGTACGAAGCCCCTACCAACGGACTGACATACTTCCGAGCCGTGAACATGTTGGAGCATCTTCCCGAGGACCTCAGGGTACTTATCCCGCTGTTCACGGATGCCATCATGCGCCTGGGCACCAAGACCGTGTCGATGGAGGAGCTGGAGGACCGCATCAAGCTCCGCACCGGTGGTATCTCGGTTGGCTATCACACCTCGACGCTCCCTCAAGATCTCGACAAGTCAAGTGAGGGCCTCATCTTCACCGGCATGGCCCTGGACCGGAATGTCCAAGACATGTTTGAGCTGCTGCGGCTGCTTGTTCTGGAAACGAACTTTGATAGCCCCGAGGCCGTCTCGCAGATCCGTCAGCTACTGCAGGCCTCGGCAGACGGTGTCGTTGACAGCATCGCATCCTCGGGGCATACCTACGCCAGGAGGGCAGCAGAGGCCAGTCTGAGTGTTGGCGGGTATCTGACTGAGCAGGTTAGCGGGCTGTCGCAGGTCAAGCTGATCACGTCGCTGGCCAGCAGGCCCAAGTCGGACCAGCTGGCCGACGTAATTGCCAAGCTCAAGACCATTCAGCAGCTGGCGTTCACCGGGCATGGCATGCGGGCGGCGATCACCTGCGGTGCAGAGAGCGTAGGGGAGAACCAAGCGGCCCTGGCCAAGTTCCTGGGCGCTCTTCCCAAAAGCAGCGGCGCCATTGCCACGTCGGCGAAGAAGCCGAGCATCGGCGACTTCTCCGAACGCAAAGTCTTCTATCCGCTTCCGTATCAGGTGTACTATGGTGCATTCGCTCTCCGCACTGCCTCGTACGCTTCGCCGGACAGTGCGCCGCTGCAGATCCTCTCGCAGCTCCTGACGCACAAGCACCTGCACCACGAGATCCGCGAGAAGGGTGGCGCTTACGGGGGCGGCGCCTACGCGCGGCCGCTGGACGGAGTATTCGGCTTCTACTCGTACCGCGACCCGAACCCAGTCAACACGCTCAAGGTGATGCAGGGAGCAGGCAGGTGGGCCGTGGACCGGGAGTGGACGGAGAGGGACCTCGAGGAGGCCAAGATTTCGGTGTTCCAGGGCGTGGACGCACCAAAAGCGGTCAACTCGGAAGGGATGGGCGAGTTCCTGCACGGCATCACTCATGAAATGAGGAACGCGCGGCGCCAGCAGCTCCTCGACGTCACGCCCGAACAAGTCCGAGATGTCGCGCAGCGGTACATCGTTGACGAGCCTGATCTCAACGACAAGATGGTAGTGTTCCTGGGCAAGAAGGCCAAGTGGACGGACAAGTCATGGGAGATGCGCGAGATGAATCTCAAACAATGAAGAAGGGTGCACACTTACGCACCATTTTGCAGGCGTACAAGAGGCTGGCTTGACTCTGCGCCCTGCTGTGTAACATTCACCATGTAGAAACACTGACGAAAAAAGGCCATGATACCCCTCTCACAAGCAGGCGGCGGGGCAGACTGAGGCAGCGTATGCATGCAGCCAACAGAACAACAGCAATCGCCCGGGATTCCAAGCGGAACACCCATGGGCTACGTATCAACAGGGATGTAACCCGCCTAGGTTGCACATTGGATGAAAAAAGCAACAGCGCTCAGATACGATACGCCTCGGTAGCCGATCCTCACGGGTCTCGATGGCTCCGAGGTCACTAAAAATGCGCAAGATCAAGTACAGGCTCCTGTGGACTGCGGTCAAACGCGGGCCCAGGAGCCGTGGCTCTCTCTTCAGAACCAACTTCTTCAGATTTGGGAGCTTGGACTATAATGCAGAGTACATGCGAACCCTTTCCTTTGCAATTTTGCTATCTGGCTTGTCCCTCTGGGCTTCTTTCTCTGCCTTGTCCCTGTGTCGACCGGGTTAAGCAGTGAACTTGACCATACCAAATAAGGACAGATGAGAGGTGCTTTGGACGAATGAGGCTACCAGTGGTGCGGTGGTCCTAGCACCAGAAAATCCCCGCTGTACTGTAAACGTCATGCGGGATTACGGCGGGGGCAAGGGGGTGTGTTCTTGCCGCATCGAATCAGGCGGCGTGTTGTCCAAGGTGGCCTTCTCCATAAGAGCGCATCCATGCTGCTGCTTGTTGGGCTTCATATTCCATCTCGTGATGCTGCAGCAGCAGCAGCAGGAATAAAAGCAGTGTAGTTTATCGGCTGTTCCTGAAATGATGTCCAATCAACCACGCGCATTTCATGCATGGTCACGGTGGTACCTGACCGCGCCGAGTCAGGCCAAGCCGTTGCCTTGGTCGTGTGGTTTTTCCGATCGACGCAAAAAGCTCACCGATTTTGCAGACGAGCAGGCACCTTGGCTTCTCTGTCCGTCCCGTTCTCGACAACGACGTCGGATCCTCTTCGCTGCCGATGCCAAGCAGGCCTCCCCGGCGTATTTTCTCGCCTCACTTTACTAACCGCGTCCTGCTTTCTCCCTCTCTCGCTCACTTTTCGGCCCTTGCCCAACACTTCCAGGGCGAACTGGCCGATGACTCGGTCGACGATGACAGCACCCAAAACCCCCGTCGGGGAGTGATTACGACTGCGAGCACCGCGGCAGCGCGCGGGTACCCGGAAGGTTTGCCTTGCGAATGGGTGCGGCATTTCAGGCCCGCCCTAATAAGCACCATACTGCCCGGCCCAGACCCGACAGGCTAGCGAGGCAGACCGCCAGACAGACCGATGTCGGTGGCCCATCCCTCCTCCCCCTCCCCTCCACCTCCTTTCCCTTGTGTTTCTCTCTCGTCTCCTTGTTGGGGTTGGATCTGAAATCTACTGTAGAATGTCTGCCTATCTGCCCGGTCCTCCAAGCTCCGCCGTTTCGTCACGATCGACAGCACACGCGTCTACATGCCGATAAGCACGGCATCGCATTGTCGGTCGCAAATGCGCGCACGTAAAACGTGTTGGCAGATGGAAAATGATGGCGGTTGATGGTCAGGTCCTTCCGGGAATGAATGGATGGATAATTAGAGGCCGGCAGTTCCATGATATATCTATGATATGCATGAAATCACTAGGTTTAACGACGCCACTGCCACACACCAAATCCTCTCCCGGGTTCTCAACTTGGGTGCGGCACTGGGCGGCTGGGGTGACTCCCAAGGGAGCACGAGCAGCTCGGCAAGGCCCGGCTGGTCTGGTCAAAGCCAAAACGGGCACAGGATGGCAAAAAGGCCGGTCTGGAGACACCTATTTTGTTCATTTCGCTCGGCCTCGAAGTTGCGGTCAGCACCAAAAAGGCCAGGGCGATTCGGGATCGAGGCAAGGACCAGGACGGAGCAGGCAGGGCAGAATAAACCTATAACGTGAAAATTTTATGGGCCTGAAAGGGTTCCACCGCGAGGGGACCGTCGTGCTGGTGAGGCGTGTGATCGAGATGCATGACAACAAGAGAAAAAAAAAAAAAAGAAGAAAAAAAAAAGCAGCAGGGAACTCCCGAGTTGCCCGCAACCGCGCCACCGATTTAGACGCAGACCAATTGATAAATTTTATTTCCTCACCTTATCTTTCGCCTTTTTTTAATCGCCTCGCAACGAATTAGGGAGGAATCCACCAAAGCCGCCGGGCATCAAGCAAAGGAAGCAAAGCGCAGAAGCCGGGAGAAGAAAAAAAAATTAAGAAAAAAAGTTTCGCCCCACACTTGCGCCCACCGCCTGCCGCACTTTTCTCCTGAAGCTTTCCCACAGCGTCCTCTTCTTCGCGCCCCTTCTCTCTCCCGATCTCTCCATCCATAACAAAATCAAGCTCAGTTTCTCGCATCCAAAGTTGATTGTCTTCTTGCTCGACTCGCTCGAGCCCGCCCGTCAGTTTTGCTCTGTTTCCGCTGCGCTGTGGCCAGAACCGTCAACACAGCCTCTCCCAGCTTGTGACTCGAGTCCGCTTCAGTGCGTAAACTCCCGCCGCCCGACTCTTTTTTTTTTTTTCTCTCGACTCCAGCCAGATCTTCCCTGCCTTGCCCTTCCCCTCTCTCCCAAGCCTGTTGCTGTCGTCGTTATCGTTGTCGTCGTTGTTGTTTCACTATTTATTGGGTCGATATGGTGCCTTCACATGTCGGTCTTGAGCCACGTTGGATGAACCAGCCATCTCTGTTTTCCTTTGGTCCTGGAGTCTCCCTGCCCGGGTGTCTGTCTGGACTGGTCCGGTCTTGCTCTCGACTGCCCAATCGAGCCCCTGAAAAATACCCCTCGCATCTTTTTTTTTTTTCTTTTTTTTTGTCTTCTCACGGCGCGCAACGTCCTCACTCTCTCTGTCGGTTGTTATTCCTCACTTTGTGACTCCGTCACACGTCACGTCGACTCTAGATATACCTCCATATACCAGCAAGTGTACATAAACTGACCAGCCGGCCCTCCTCCTTCAGCAGCCTCCCACACCCCATACAGACTGCCTTTGGTCTGATCAAAGGCGAACACACCACCACGGCTTCCAGGGCCGTGTTCCTCATCTCTGATCAAGATTTCAGCCATCGCAAGACCTTCCATATCATCAACTCGCGCCCACCCCCCGCTGCTGAGGTCGCCCAAGCAGCCCGAGCTTTTTTTGCTTGATCCTTTGTTCCAACACCTGTGCCCCGAGTTCACCCCCAACCGCCAGCTGCCGCATAGGACGGGCTCTAAGGTTCTTCCTCTTACCGAGGGAGAGTCGAGGACACCTCGTCAGGTCGCCACGGGATCCGCCTGCTATCGCTTCCGGCCCCCCTAACACCCACCTCCGTTCCGCACGATCCCGTACAACCAACCCTTAGCACCTGCGCTAGCACGTCCCAGCTCTCCCTCCGCTCACCTCGTGGGATATGGTTATGGCAACAGCTCTTGCCGATCGCTTCACCCCAGTCGACTTTAATCACACGTTTTTGAAGAAGACCACCCCGGGATTCTTGGACCACCAGCATAATGGCGAGCTGATCTCCAAGCAACTGATCGGCGATGCCCTGCGCTCCCGCGTGGAGAGCATCGACCACGAGTTCTGTGACCCTGGCGATGAGGACACCTTCTTCGTCGCCGACCTCGGCCACGTCTACCGCCAGCACCTGCGCTGGAAGCGGAACCTGCCCCGCGTCAAGCCCTTCTATGCCGTAAAGTGCAACCCGGACCCTCAGGTGCTCCGGCTGCTTGCAGAGCTCGGCAACGGCTTCGACTGCGCCTCCAAGACGGAGATCAAGCAGGTCCTTGACATGGGCGTCGACCCCTCGCGCATCATCTACGCCCAGCCCTGCAAGACCAACTCGTACGTCCGTTACGTCGCCCAGGAGGGCGTGCGTCAGATGACCTTCGACAATGCCGACGAGCTGCACAAGATCGCCAAGCTGTACCCTTCGGCCGAGCTCTTCCTGCGCATCCTCACCGACGACAGCTCCTCGCTCTGCCGCCTGAGCCTCAAGTTTGGCGCCTCGCTCGACTCCACCGACGGCCTGCTCCGTCTCGCCCGCCAGCTGGGTCTCAACGTCGTTGGCGTCTCCTTCCACGTTGGCTCCGGTGCTTCCGACCCGCTCGCCTTCCTCAAGGCCGTCCGCGACGCCGACACCGTCTTTGCCCAGGCCGCCGCCCACGGCTTTGACATGAAGACGCTTGATGTTGGTGGCGGCTTCTGCAGCGACGATACCTTTGAGGCCATGGCCGGCGTCCTGCGCGATGCCCTCGAGGAGTACTTCCCGCCCCACCGCGATGTGGCTATCATCGCCGAGCCCGGCCGCTACTTCGTCTCGGCTGCTTTCACCATCGCCTGCAACGTCATCGCGCGCCGCACCCTCGAGGATCCTGCCCACGCCGCCGCCGGTGTCGCGGCCGACCCCAGCTACATGGTCTACATCAACGATGGTCTGTACGGCAACTTCAGCAGCATCATGTTTGACCACCAGCACCCCATCGCAAAGGTGCTCTCCGCCTCTGGGAGCTTCCTCTACGACACGCCTGACGCGCAGGCGGCCGAGGGTGAGGGTATCGAGTACTCGGTGTGGGGCCCCACTTGCGACGGCATCGACCGCATCTCGGAGAGTGTCCGCTTCCAGCAGACCATCAATGTTGGCGATTGGCTCTACTTTGAGGACATGGGTGCCTACACCAAGTGCTCCGCCACCCGCTTCAACGGCTTCTCCGACTCTCACGACGTCGTTTACGTCTGCAGCGAGCCGGCCGCCCGGGCCATGCTCATGAACTTTGCCTGACATGGTCCAGCATGGCCTGCCTGGAACGGTGGCGCAGTGTTGCCAACATGTTTCTTTTTTTTACCCCTTTGGCCGTTCGACCGACACCTCGCACGCATCTTGTCATAGTTATATGGTACAACCGCACATGAGCCTTTTGGGACGAGAGGCGGGCGATGAAGGGCGATGCATATAAATCCGGTCATAGGAAAAAGAAAGAACAAACAGCGAGCTACCTAGATGTCTACGCAGCTGCATGACATGCCTTCACTTCTTGGGAATATTCCTTACAGATAGACCTGACTTTAGTTCAACTTTCTGGGTTTGCCTCGGAATTAGATAAACGTGCGAGAGAGGAAAATAGACGCTTTAAAGAGAGATATTTAAAGCCGACAACGGTGCGTCATTGACGAGTCTTGGATGAGTGAATCTCGGCCTCGTTGCAAATGAGGCTCAGTCACGACCTCATCGGCCAGGCGCAGATCACCTTTGCTGTAAGACCTGACTGGATCCCGGTCCGTGTCCCGTGTATTTATACCAAGGCGGCCAGGAACTTTTTTTTGTCGAAGGGATATAAATAGACTGCTTTCACCGGCTTATACTATCTACGCTGGGATACTTACATGTTGCCGGCAAGACACCAGCTGCCGGCCCACCAGCACCTCTTACCTGGCTGTAATCATCCCCTGTCTCGGGCTTTACCCTTTTGACATGTAGACAGCAAACAGAATCAAAGCGGGAAAGCATTCTGTTTTCAACCCCCCAACAGACTACGGCAAGAGGATCCTACAGATCCTTGGGCTCGTTATCTGATTCGCCGTCGCTAGACCCGCCGCTGTCATCTTCGCTTCCGCTCTCGTCGCTGTCGTCGAGGCCCAAGTCGCCGCCCTTGCCTTTGAAGTCGTAGTCTTCGTGGAAGTGCGACAGGGTTTGCACTTGCGTCTTGTATCCCATCGACTTGAACGCCTTTTCCATTGACTGTTTGCAACAACAAGAGGCAAGAAGGTTAGCAAGATGGGGAGGAGCGGGCTAGTGTGTACGGGAGAAAGGTGCAACATACCTCTCGTAGAAGCGGCGCACATGTTACAACGACGTTGCTAGATCCAGGTTTGAAAACGGGCACGATGAGCTCCGCGACGACGCGGCGAATCTCGTCGTGGGAGACCTTGCGGACGGCCGTCATCATTTGCCGGCTCCAGTCGGGTGAGAGCCCGCGGATGACGCTGAGGATGAAGTTCTGCTGCGCCGCGGCCGCCATTGTGGCCTGCTCATCGGCAACGCCCATGACGATGCCCGAAACGGCGCCCTCCACAAGATGGCGGTCGAGCGGGGCCGCCCCGGAGCCGATGGCCTCGACGGCCGCACGGCTGGCCTCAATGGCCTTGGACGCGTCAGGCGACCGGTACACCTTGTACTGCAAGTAAGCGCCGTCAAGCTCGCGGCTAAACGAGACGCCGTACGCGAGCCCGTTGCCGCGAACCGCATTCCATAGTGGGCCCTCGACCGCCTCAAGATAGCCGATGGCCACCAGGAACGCGGGCAGGCGAGGGTCTGCATACGACAGCGGGCCCACGGCCGTGCTCACGCTGTACGACGAATCCAAAGTCGTCATGGGAATGATGACGGTCCCGACTGAGCCCGGCTTGCGGCCCTCGTCGTTCAGCATCGTCGACTGCTTCACTATCGGCACCATGGACCTGGGGGCCGATGCCCCAAGCCTCTCCGTCAGAGTATCCCAGGCGGCGACCGGATTGTCCAGCTTGGACAAATCGGCCGTAACCAGGACGCGCGTGTTCTCAAAGGTAAAGAGCATCCGACGCAGCTCTCGGAACCACGACATGACCGTCTCTGGCTCCTCCTCGAGCAGCTTCTTCAGCCTCCGGAGGTAGACGGTCTTCACCAGTGTCCTCTTCGCCACGGGGTACGACCGCTTGGCAAAGTGGATGGCCATGTCCACCTCCTGTGACATGATCTTGCCATCGCGCTTGGACTCGGGTATGTCGGCCAAGGCCTTGGCCACACATGCCTTGAGGCGCCGCCGGTCAAAGATGCTGTCAAACATCATGGTACGGATCCACCGGATGATGGTGGCGTACTTCTCGGGCTCGATCTGGAATTGCAGGACCATGCTCTCAGGGTCGCCGACTCTGTAGCCCGAGCTGAGGTGGTAGCTGATTGTCTCTTTCTCGAGCTCCATGACAACCTGCTCAAACTCTATCTTCTTGCCGTCTCGCATGATAGGCGAGTTGAAGAAGTTGTCGTTGAAGAGGGACAGTAGTGGCAACAGATTGAGTGGTACCGGCGAGGTGCCGATGTGAACCGTAATGTGCACAAAGTTGCTTGGAACATGCTCGAACTGCAAAAACAGGGGGAGGCCCTGGGGCACGCCGTCGATGAGTTGCTGGGCCGCGCTCGCAGGCGTTCCTACGGCCTTGGCCTTTCCGGTCCGCGCCGTGCTCGACTCGATGAAGTGAATAGACTCGGTCCCGGGGACGGGCCACTTGTCGATGACCGACTCAGGGATCGCGACCTCGTTCTTCTTCTTTGCAGCCTCCAGCCGCTCTGCGAGCTTTTTGAGGCCCTCTGGGCCGAGTTCCGCTTTTCGTTTGGCTATCCGCTCCTCCTCAGCAGCCTTCAGCTTGTTAGCCAGTTCCATTGAGGGTTTGCCCAAGATGGAGACATGGTGGGCATCCGACATCCATTTCCTCAGGAAGGCTCGCCACTGCTCGTCAGTCCACGATTCCAAAACGTCGTACTCGTGGAGACCCTTCATCTCCTTCAGGGTGGAACCGTCACGCTTTCCAAACAGATAGTCCGTGATGATGTTGCTCGAGTAGAACTGCTCAGAACCCTCGGCCTGGAACTTGACCTGTCTTCGCTCGCGGCTGAGGCATTCTTTCATGTACTTCATGTCAAGGGGCTTTTCAGCCACCTCCTTGAGAAGCGATATCAGGCGCTGCTCGACGATTGCAAGCTTCTCGGTTGCAACGCCCGTAGGCTCGAACCAGATGACCGAGTTCGGCCGACTGTCCCACCAGGTCCCGATGGAGCTCGCCAGCTGCTCTTTCTCAACCATGATGTTTTCAAGGATGGACACGGACGAGCCACAGAGGTACGTCAGGAGGATGTTCAGGGCAGAAGACTCGATGATGTCTGTGCAACTGGGGCCGAAGAAGGCTACCACGACCTCGCCGGTCGACTCATCTTCTTCGGGGAACTCGACCGTCTCGACAACAGTCTCTTTCAGAGGCGGGGGCTGTGCCGAGTCGATCCAGGGTCTTGTAGGAACGTGTGGTCAGCAAGCAGCACGCATTCGCGCCCAAGACGACTTGCAAGCATATTGAAGCGGCGTAGTGGGAGTAGTGATTGGCGCCGTTTCCGGCATACACACCTCTTGAACGGAGCATCTGGAGGTGGGATATGATCCTTGATGCTCTCTTCGAACTCGGCCAGGACCTGAAGGAGGTTCTCGTGGTTTGTCTCCCCGACGATGACGAGGGCCAGGTTCCGCGGCTGGTACATGACTTTGTGAAATTCACGGATCCTCTCAGGAGTCAGAACCCTGAGGGCCTCCATCATGCCGCCCGTCTCGTAGCGGAAGCCAATGTTCTCGGGGTAAAGGAGGCGACGGGCCCTGAGATACATGAGCTCGGTGCTAGAGTACTGCAGCGCCTGCATCTCCGAATAGACAACACCGGCATCGTTGCCCTCGCCGTCGATGTGATGAACCTCGGTGGTGCAGCCCTCGTCCGTGATCGTTGGCACGAGGACGTGCTCTAGATAAACTGGCAGGATTTGCGCGAATCCATCCCAACCGGCGGTCTCCAGGGTGTAGGCGGTGTGGTCGACGGCAGTCCAGGCGTTGGTGCCCGAGTAGGCGCGAGAGGCGAGTTTGTCCAGCAGCCCTTTATACTGATAGCTCCGAGATCCCATAAAGATCAAGTGCTCGAGGGTGTGAGGGGCGCCCGAGTCGTCAAAGATCTCGGTGGCTAGTGTGAAGTAGCCATTGACCTTTGGGCCCTTGCGGTCGGCCACGATGACCTGCATGCCACTTTTCAGGGACTCATATTGGGTGATTACGGTGGGCGCATAGTCTATCTTGAAGCTCTGGACCTTGCGGAAACCACTACTCCCTTGTTCGCTGCCCATGTTCGCGGATAACTTATTAGAGATTTCTGTGAACAGCCTAAGCGTGGTGTGCTGCTGGTCAGTCATCAAACACGAAGGCCAAAGGAGGTAGGTAGGCGAGGAAGGAGGCAGACAAGGAGGCAGACGGCCGAGGAGGGGAAGCGCCTAGGATGGTGGGAGGCATTTGCAGTCCAAGGTAGGTCAGGTAAAAACCAGGTAGGCATGTAGACAGGCAGACAGGAAGGCAGGGAGGCAGACGGATGAATCTATCAGGATGACTACCCCTCATGGCAGAACAAGTCTGGGGTTTGTGTTCTGGAATGACAATAGTTGTCTCGGTTCAAGAGTGTTGTGGAGGATGGGTAGGGCAGTGTAGACATGCATTTCACAAGGTACACGCATGATGACGGTCCTGAAAAGCAATGAAACGAGGGAAGCGCGGAGGAGCCGAGATAAAGACTCCATACCCAGTCTCACTCTCAGCACGCACACATGCGATGATGAAGAGCAAGCCCACGGCGACGTTAATTACCCCCTCGAGCAGTGTGTTAATGAGGACCTTCCTGAGGCGTAATGCGCGGGCGTGTGCCTGAGCAAGTGCCTGAGCTTCGGCAGCGGTACGTGGCCGAGCCTGAGCATGCCCATCGAGGTGGATGCCGTCCACATGGTGGCTGCAACGACAGGGACAAGAGTCGGGATGAGCGAGAACCTGGGGCTGGACGGCTGCTGGCCAGTCCCGGCCTGCAGGGCGCGGGTGGTCACAGGATGTGGTCTTGCCGCGGGGCCTGCTCGGACCGGTTTTTCTGACTGCAGTCCCGGGCTCGGTCGCGGGCCCGTGGCCAGACCCAATATTTCGACCTTGGCCCCTGGGCCGGACAAGCATCTCGGACCGGGAGGCAGGGGAGGACGGCGGCAAATCAAGGACGCAGCGAAAGGGCAGGTCGGGAGGCAGCCAGGGCGGCAAGCAGGGTTGGGCTTGCCCAAAAAAAAAAAAAAAAAAAAAAAAAAAAAAAGACAAAAAGTCGAGTGGTTGCAGCCGGTGGGAGGGATCAGATCAAGAGAAAGAAGAGGACGAAAGAGGACCAAAAGAGAGAAAAGGGAGAAAGGCCACTGCAGCCAGAGGCGAGGAAGTTGGTTTTGTCTTGCACCCACGCCACTTCACGTACCTCGTTGGTGCGCCCTGCAGGCAAATTCTCTGCAATACAGCCGGCGGTGGCCAACAATCAGTTATCGGTAAGAGGGTGGGCAGCAGGCGCAGGAGGCCAATGAAGGGCGCGCTCGCTCGTGTGGGCGGGCGACGAGCGACAGCCTGCCTTGCCTTGGTGGGAGGGAAATTGGGACGCTGGATGGAGGGCGGGGATCACAGGATTGTGCGAGGTTGGCAACCGCGGGCCTTCCAAACGGATGCCTCTCGCCTGCCCGCTCCCTGCGCAGCGTCTTTGGTTCCGTCTCGACGAGGATTGATCAACCGAGCGGGGGTGTTGGCCTAGGGCGGCAGCTCGGCGTGTGCTGTCGGCGTCAGGCTGATGCGCGCGACCATTTACCTGCACTTCTTGGGGCCGATCTTGTCTTTTTCAAAAGTGCGGGGACGTTGGGCGGGCAGTAGAAGCTGGTGGGCTCGATGACCGCAGCGACTTTTCCCTGCTGGGCTTTTCTTGCGTGATTTATCTTCTTGGCTTCTCTTGCCTTCTTATCTTTTTTTATTTCTGTATTTTCCCCTCCCGTTCTTTGTTTGCCGGCGGCTTGCACCGGATGCTGGCAGGCAAAGTTCGATATTGCATTTTTGGGCCGCGGTGCAGAGCTCCCTGAGCTGCTGTGGGCCCACTGCTGGGGAGGAGGGGTACCAAACGGGTAGCTGAGCCAACCGCCCACACTAGGTGGGGAAACCAAAATGCTTCCAGGAGGGTGAGCATCTCTATCCGATTGATTGTCCGAGTCTCGACGCGAAACGTGAACTAGGAGCAAGACACGCGGCTGTGCCGCGACAAATGACAGACGGCGCCCCAGTGTCTTCGTGCTATTCTATCTCAGTTTTCATTTATGCCATGGTCGTGCAAACCCTATTCCTCGGTCATTATTTGCACTGGCCGTGAGCCACTTTTTGACGCGCCAGCGCCGGAGAAACAGTTGTCCCTGTGACGTTTCTATGCACAAGTCATCTACCTATCCAACAACTCTCAAGAAACCTCGACATGGAGGCGCCAACATACATTGGCCCCGTAGTGAAGGTTACAATGCGAAGTGGTTTCCAGACAATTACTGGGCAGACATTTGGAGGCTGTGGCAGAGCGAGCGCATGACGTGCTTGGGTACCCTCCAGCATGGAGTAGAAACATTGAGGAAAATGTTTGGCAGCCGCGCGCACGCGAGCGGTTTGGTCCAAACGCAAAGGAATTGCCGGGGCTCCGGACGCCGCGACTGACTGGCCAGGGCACGGCCTATGCCACGAGGCAGCACCCATGCCGCTGACGCCCAGAGCAGTAACGCAGGAACCCAAGATCCACTGCATTGGGGCAGTGCAGCCTGGGATCTTAGGGAACACGAAGAAGTCGGGTTCACCGGGCGTTCAAGTGCTGCTTGTTGCCCTGAGGTCCACGATCTAGGGCAATTCAAAGGCTATCAAGGATTCCAGGAACGAGTCCCAGGCATGCGTCATGCCGTATTGCTGACGAAGGGTTTTGGGTCGACGATGACGACTTTCAGTGACAATGTAAGCGGGGGTCCCGACTGGAGTCTGTCGCACGGGAGAAATTGCCCGCCCGCGACACAGGGATGCGCCATTGAAGGCTGACAGTTCGCTCTTCCCCCAAAAACGCGCGTAAGCAGCACTTGGCTCTCAATCGTGTCTCGTGCGCCGCTTTACATACACCTTAAAGGTTCATGCTGCAGAGAGGCCAAGGCCCAGCGTTCGCGGCCGTCCTTCGCGATATACCGTGCTCCCTCTTCACCCTCTCCAACGTTACACATCACAACGAGGCCTGATCATACCCGCCTAGCCCGAGTGCGGCCCTCCTCCCAGACTTGCCACGCCCCGCTTGCCTTGCCGCTTGGACCGGGCCCTGGTAGGGTCGCCGAACGGGCCAAATATCCTGAGTGCCGCATCGCATCCCTCTCGGCGCAGGCGCGCGCAGAGTTCAGCTTGCGCGGGGCTGAGAGCGACGGCGCTTGCAAGTGTCCATCCTCGGCTTGCCGGTTCACTCGGTCACGGCCTACTTACTGTTCTCGACCTGCAGCGGCAGCCACACCATCATTTTATCTTCTACCCCCTCGATTTTGGTTGGATCTAGCAGCAAGGACTTCCCCTGGCAGTTCCGCGCCATCCGGCCCTCTTTCGCACCGACCTGCTCCGTTCCATCTTATCTATTCATCAGAGTGAGACAGCCAGCTGCTATTTCTGGACGTATCGACGCACTGTATCCTGCCAGCAGGTGTCCATATGATATCCTGGTTCCGCACTGGCCTTGCAGCAACGCATCGTCATCCTCTTGTTGGTCCGAGGCAGGCCCTACTGTCCGTTTTCCGACCGACCTCAAACGGTTTCCGTAGCCGTACTTCATCTCATCTTTCCGGAGTCCTCGTACCTCGGAACCCCCATATCGCCCGTGAATACTCGACCGGACCAATACGCGCTATTAAGGACCGCCGTGCCGCTGCCTCCGACCATCGACTCCCACACGCGAAATCTTCATTCGCAGTCCCAGCCAAGCTAGCGCATTGTGGCAGCAGACGTCCCCAAGGCCAGCGCCGTCCTGTTCCACACAGATCGAGCATCGAACTCGTCATTCCAGTGTTTCTTGTTGCCATTGCTGCGATCCTCTACGCCGCTCGCACACCTGTCGCACAACCCGAAGCCCCTGGTTTTCCCTACGACGGGGACGCCATGGCGACACAAGCCCTTCCCGGGAGGCCCGGAAACCTCACGGCCGAGCAGGATGAGCAGCTACGCAAGCTATGGGCGCGCGTGTTTGAGCTGTGCGGGATAGTCGATCCTGCCGGTGCAACAGCAACACCGACTGCTGATTCGGCGGCACCGGAACCGTTGGCGGCAGCGGATCGCAAACTATCAGAGACGGATGGCGACAAGACCAAAAAGAAGCGACTAGGCCTCTTCTCGAGGAAAAGCAAAAAAGATTCGGAAAAGCCTACCGAGAGCGGCAAGACGCCCGACAAGTCAGAGGCATCGTCCATCGCGTCTAGCAACAAGACCTCCATCGCTAGCAACGTCAAGGAGGGCGATCCAGAAGACAAGTACGGGCAGAACAAGATCTTCCTCGAAACCCTCGCCACGCAGTCGCCCGAGTCGCTCCGGGCCACCATCTGGCGCATGATCAAGCACGACAACCCGGACGCCCTGCTGCTGCGGTTTTTGCGCGCGCGCAAGTGGGACGTGGAGCGAGCCCTCATCATGTTCATCTCTTCCATCAGCTGGCGCGCCACCGAGGCCCGGATAGAGGAAGACGTCATGGGCTGGGGTGAAGGCGGTGCAGCAGAGGACGCAGACAAGGCCGAAGGCGATGCTCAAAAGCTCGGGCAGGACTTCTTGAAGCAGATGCAGCTGGGCAAGAGCCTCATTCACGGTGTTGACAAAGCGGGCAGGCCAATTTGCCTGGTCAGAGTCCGGTTGCACAAGGCGGCAGACCAATGCGAGGAGTCTGTGGAAAAGTATACAATGTTCCTGATAGAGACTACAAGGCTTCTGATTAAGCCACCAGTCGATACCGCGGTAAGTGGTTCTGTTTGTTTTTCTGTCATACCAAAGCCCTCTTCGGACTAATTCGTTTCTCGTCACAGACCATTGTTTTCGACATGACCGGGTTCTCGATGGCCAACATGGTAAGTCGCTCTTTCTCTCGCTCTCTATGATAGCATGCCGCTGACCAGGTTCTCCAGGACTATGCGCCTGTCAAGTTCATGATCAAGTGTTTCGAGGCCAACTTCCCAGAATGTCTCGGTGCCGTTCTCGTTCATAAAGCCCCGTGGATCTTCCAAGGTATGGTCCCTTGTCTCGCCACCGAAACGGAGTATAAATGGGATAGCATGCACTAACGAGGCCACATAAAAATCGCAGGAATCTGGAGAATCATCAAGGGCTGGCTTGACCCCGTGGTGGCCAGTAAGGTGCACTTCACCAACGACGCCAAGGCGATGGAGGAGTTTGTGGCGCTCGACAAGCTTCCAAAGGAGCTGGATGGCGAGGAGGACTGGCAGTACCAGTACACCCCGCCAATCCCGGGCGAGAACGACAAGATGAAGGACACGGCGACGCGCGACAGGCTTCTGGCCGAGCGCGAACTCATCTACCGACAATACGAGGACGCGACGCTGCGCATGATCCGGAACCCCACGGACCAGGCCATCCGCAAGGAGCGCAACGAGATCGCGGCTCGCATGCGGACCCAGTACTGGCAGCTGGATCCCTACATCCGCGCTCGCTCGTGGTATGACCGCACAGGAGTGCTCAAGCCCGACGGGAGCATCGATTACTACCCTGCCAAGGCGGCGAACGGGACGGGAGCTACGGCCTCACCGCTGGCTGAAGTGACCAACAGCGTAAGCAGCAGCGTGGTCGAGACCCCTAATGAGAAGGTGGCTGTGGAGCACACTGCGCCAGCCGCGGTTCCTGTCAGCGGGGCAGCTTAGATGGTGGTTTGTTTGTGAGCATTTTTCGTCCTTACTGCTGCCCGATTCTCCCTATTTGGCTCGGGTATGTGCATGCTTGCGTCTTCTCACGGGCAGGCTAGTTCTCCGCGGAATAGCATCCAAGAGAGACATGGAGAGGCACTATACGGCATCTCTGGGGCTGTTGCACGCTGGCCTGTTCCAATCCTCGCGTTACCATATTTTATCCTTACTCAGATCTCGATTTCGTCCAGGGGCGTTCGCACTTTCCTTATATACGAACGGAGATATCAACTCTGTACAAGTCAGCATCGAGCTGAGGCAGCGCTATTTCTTTCTGTATATACATCTCGATCCTACGAATACCTATCTGCTCGTCGTCAGTCGTTTCAAAATGAGAACACCTTAACCAAGTCGCAAAGGCAAATGTGAGGCACAAGGCTTCATCTCACGATCGTGTCCTAGAAAGTGTTAATTCGACCGCATCGACTGACACTAACATCGTCCCCGTCGCGCCGCTTTTCCTCAGTCCTCGTTTTTTTTTCTCCCTCTTTACTCTCACATCTTAGCCTTCATCTCATCGAAAGTTGCCTTGAGCTTCTCCATATCCGTAGCCTGGGCCGGCCAGGCACCCGTACCAAGGCACAGACCTTCCGTCTCGTTCGGCTTTGGAATCTGCTCGAAAGCTTTGGCGTCAGTTACCTACACAGCAAAGGTCGAAAGGCCAAGCGCCTTCTCGCGCAAGTGGCAGAGGTGGAACGCAGGTGGTAGATAGATACCATGTGAAAGTGGACCTGTTTTATAAGCAACGCAACGCGACACGGGTGGTCAGCATGAGCATGATCTCTCGATAAGTAGGAAGTGGGGGAGAAGAGAAGATAGGCAGGCATATATAACAATTAGGAGGCGGCCAAGACACTGACATGTTCGACAACTTGGTGAGCGATGGCGCCGTTGTTCTGAAGTACGTTGTAGTCCTTTGCGCCGATCGCTTGGGCGAGCTTTTTTGCGACAGGCTGAGACGGGGTGGCAAGACCGTATTAGCCGCCGCGGCCGCCCTGTCACCCCGGGCTACCCAGGCACAAAGCAGAGACAGGAGTATGGGGCTGCTGGTGTCGGCGGCGTACCAGGATCTCGGTCAGGGAGTCGTCGGGGATGTCGTGGAGCTTCACGCCGTGGAATTTCGGGATCACAAGCTGTCGTCGGGGAAAGTAGTGGGATGTGGCGGCTGGTCAGCGCCCGTGCAAGTGTGCTTGTATGGATACGCGGAACGGGACGCCGAGATGGAAGCTGGGAAGCACCGCACCGTGTGGCCCTTGGTCAGAGGGTTGATGTCGAGGAATGCAAAGATCTTGTCGCTCTCGTAGAGCTTGAATGACGGGATTTCGCCTGCCAGTTTTAGTGATCCGGTTAGCTCCCAATGTCTCTCAACTGGCCGAGCACTGCTGGTTCCCTAGCACAGGGCGGGGCGTGCTCTGGTGTGCAGCTGCCAACTCTGGGGAGGAATTGGTGGCGCGTACCCTTGATGATCTTGCAGAATAGACAAGACGCCATCTTGCTGGCCATTGCGCGCTTTCCGGGGGTACCTGTAGTCGATAACGGCAAGCAAGGGAACCGGACAATCGGGGCGAGAAAGGAGTGTGCTGAGATGGAAGCTCGGCTCAGGGAGAGGGGTGCTGAGTCCGCCCATGTCGTCAGAGGTGGGGCTTATTCTTGGGCCACCCAGAAAATTCATGCCTTTATAAAGGACCCTACGGTACGACTCGTTCGGAGGCAGACGGACACATTACCACTACTCTTGCCTTTTACCAGATTAGTCAAATGGTCTGCTGCAATACCTCCACTATTCAATCTTTGGAACCCACCTCTGGAACACCCAGATTCGATTTTTGCTTTTGTCATGTTTTCCATTCTTTTGTTTTTGGTTTTCGAATTAATTTAACTGTATCAAGTGAAGACAAAAAGAACGCTGCTGCAAAGCCGATCGCTTCTTTTTTACTAATTTAGTTCCTTTTATGAAAGCATTTACGTAAAACGGATTGCTATTATTTGGGCAGCATCCAGATGTTCATCCAGCAGGTGACTTTTAGCGACACCCACCAATCATCTACCGACGACCAAGCCTCGCCGCTACTCCAACGCATACACTTCTTTCTCTCTCGTCTGGTATTCAGAGCTTTTCAGCTCCGCTGTGGATAAAGCCGTAGCAACCTGGCTCATCCTACACGACCTTCCACCAGCAGCAGATCGATAAATCCCAAGTCGTGGGTAGTCTGGATATTCAGTGGCATCCAACGTAGACGGCTTCAAGGCTGAATCCTGCAGGACCGTCACAAAAAGTTGGCCTTGCTTGGTTGTGGGCCAACTCGACACATGCCTTGGATCCAATGGATCCGTCTTGGCGCGCCGCTCAGGCAGCAACCTCAGCACCCCGCTAGCTGACGCGCCCACCCCTCCAAGTCCGGCGTGTTGACCCCACCTGACATGAGGAGCGCGCAGGAGGAACGACATCATTCCTTGGGCTTGCCCCCTCGAATCACAGCTGGGCGCAGTCACAATGCCACTAACAGCGTATTTCATTGCATTGCTAGGAACGAGGCATTTCCCACGGGTGTCTCCCTAACTTCAAGTCGCAACCGTCCAGGCGCGCGTGCCAACGACTGTTCCCTATATCCACCGCCAGAACCATTAGAGTTTCCCCCTGTCCGCGCAAATCAAGCAGCATGCCGACACAATTCAAGAAGACGAAGCTGTTTGGCGGGGCTCTCAGCAGTGACATCCCGGGGCAGTTCGCAGACGTCAGGTATGCAACAAGTTTTGATAGCCTTCTAGCCTCCTACGCGGCTGGACCTCCAACTGACTTTTTGGACCTTGTGATTCCACCCTTTCGCCAGCCAAATCCGGCAGGTGCCCGACAACCAGGAGGTCTTCATCGACAAGGACGGCTTCACGAGCATTATCGTCGAGATCACCGAGCGCGTCGGCCCCGCAGGCAGCACGCCCGAGATCGACGGCAAGGCGTTGTCGGTGCACCTTGAGGACATTGTCGGGTCCGACGTCGACGGCGTCAAGGTCTGGAACACGACCGACACCGAGTTCTCGCGCGTGAGCTCCGATATACCCGCCTACACACTGATCGCCACCCAGAAGCCGCCCGTCGACCCGAGGTCGCCCGGCGGCTCCACCGCCGCCCCGGACTTCACCGCGCTCATCCTCACGCTACTGCGCCTCGAGCGCGAGCAGACCGACATACTCATCACCGTCAACGTGCCACACATCAAGGGGTCCTACGATGAGGACGAGATCGACCTCGAGCTGGGCAAGCAGGGCAAGCTGATTGGCGACGCCGTGGAGTATGCTGCCAGGATGTGGTCGACCTTTGACATCCATGACTGGAAAATCTTTGACGGCATTTAGAGTTGTGCCCGTGGGGGATGGAAGAGGTTATGGCATTACTGTCATATGCTTAGGATGGCGCGTCCGTTCTGTCTGGCTTCTGGTTTCTAGTAGGCGTTTGCCGATCGCGCCCTGTATGATATGGGCCATGACTTGGAATTGAACCATTCCAAGGCCTTTCCACGCATCTCCAGATGCGAAATGCTTTTTTTTTTTTTTTTTTTTTCGGTTATGTTGTCGATGTTTAGGCTTTCTATCTAACCTAGGTAC
This sequence comes from Magnaporthiopsis poae ATCC 64411, assembly GCA_000193285.1. Lineage (NCBI taxonomy): Eukaryota > Fungi > Ascomycota > Sordariomycetes > Magnaporthales > Magnaporthaceae > Magnaporthiopsis > Magnaporthiopsis poae. The sequence goes on from GL876968.1 coordinate 2,840,284, forward strand.
TTATTCATGACGTTCGCACATGGCCCGCCTTTGAAAGTGGTGTGCAATATTGTATCTATGTGATATCTACAGAGATGGTGGGATGCGTAGTCCACCGCAGATAAGGTCGCCGTGCGATCTAACTGTCTTGTAGCTTCAATGATACCAGTCCATCAGCAACGTCATCGACGTCCTCATCCAGCGTCTCGGCCGGTTTTGCCTTGCCACGCGTCTTTGTTGTCTTCTTAGTCGTCTTGGCCCACCGTTCGGCGACCAGTTTCATAACCTCCTTCTGCGGGCTGCCGGGGTTCTCTTGGCGGATGAGCCTCATGTGCTCGCTCATAAACTTTTGATACTCTGAGGGCGCCTTCTCTCCTCCACCGCCAGCTGCAGCCGCCG
>GL876968.1:2840977-2870206 GCA_000193285.1 Magnaporthiopsis poae ATCC 64411
CGTCGTGTTGAGCTTGTTGGTCCACTGGATCCGGACCCCGCCCGTCGACGCCGCCAGCTCCTCCAGCTTGCCCTTCGTGATGATCCGGTCCAGCTCGCGCAGGAACTTCTCCGCAGTCTCGTGCCTGGTCGCTTCGAAGCTCTTCTTGGCCTCGCGCTGCTTGGCTGCGGCCCCCTTCTCCTTCTTCTCGGGGCTCCTGGCCGCGGCCTTTGCGGGGCTGGTCGATGGACCAAACAGCTTCCTGGGTGAGTGCTTGTCGTTCCACTCGTCCGTCACCTCCTGGCTCCAGAACTCATCGGTACTGGGCCCATGAGGCGTCATGGGGATTCGCGGGAGCTTCTTGCTCGGGGACACCAGCACATTGGGCCGGGACTTGGGCGGCGTGCTTGGTGGAGGCGTCTCTGGTCTTTTACTGACCGGATTCTGGGTCTCCGCTGGCGGCGTTGGCTCCCTAGCATCCCGTTAGAATTACCCGCCGAGCTTAGGTCTGGGCTTGTAGCCTGCTAATCCGGGACGACTTACAGTCGCAGGGTAGAGAGAGACCCCGCAAGGTCTTCGGCGAGACTCAAAGGCTTGTTACTGCTCCTTGATGGCTTCTCATTTTCGTGCGCCTCTTGTGAATCATTGCCCCTTGATGACTTAGGCTTGGCAGCATTCCCGGGATTTTTGGACTTGGTGCTTGAAGAAGTCAACTCAGAACCGAGTCCTGGATCAGGTATCTTACGCGCGCCTTTTGCTTGGCGAATTGACTTCTCTGAAGGGGCTTGTTTCGATGAATTCTGAGAAAGGTCCTCAGGCGCCTCCTTGTCACGGCCTAGCCCAGATTTGGCTCCCCTGCCGGACCGAGGGGGCTTTGGTTTTGCCGGCGGCTCAGGTTCAGATAAGTCATCGAAGCTGTACTCGTCAGAGCTCGAAAGCGAGAAGTATACCGAGTCGTCCACGATGGTGACTTCTTCAACAATAGTCTCTCCCTCGGACTCCTCTTCGTCTATCTCAACATCTCTCACGGTGGCCGTGACTGTTCTCGGTTTCCTAGCACGGAGCTCCACTCTTGGTCCTCCGACATCCTCTCGCTTCGCGCCCGAACGTAAGTTGACGGCGCTGCCACCCCTCTGCGAGCTCGGCTCCAGATTCTTGCCCAGGGGTCGAAGCAAGGGGTTATCAGCGACCTGACCCAGCCTCCGACGCCTGACAATGGCGTCTCTGGGTGGCACTTGGGAGTTGTCTGCCTTCTGGCTCTGAGTGTCGTCTTTGACGTTTTTAGTTGGCAGGGCTGCCTTTTGACGCAGAAGCTCGTTTACCGAAGGGAGTTCATCTCCCGACGCCTCGTCGGCCCACACGCGCGCCATGACACCAAGTCGGGTCTGGGATCCTGATTATCGGCGAGAAAGAGTAATTTTGGGGATATAATTAACGATGCTGCTGAGTCTGCGTGCTGCCAACAATACAATCACCATTGGTGATGCTGTTATTGGTGCTGCGACAATGCGTATTTCTCATGCCAAAGTCAACATGCGGTGAGTTGCCAGGAGCAACTCAGAGCACCGGCCCCACTTTTGCCATCTACCCACCTCGTCGGACGAATGAAGAGTCTCTAATGATGAACCGAACGGCGGCTCGACGCTTGGTTGACTCCCGCGCCCACGACCGAGCGATTTTGACGCTAGGCGGTCAGGAATTGGAAGCGGAATTTGATCTCCAACATTGGATAAGCCTAACGTTTGTCTCAACTTTCATGAAGCGGTGAACCAAGGGCTGGGATAGATAGGGTTCCCTTCCGAGGTGGTGCAAATCCATAATGCATCTTGAGGGATCAACCAGGATCTTTCTCTCTCTGATGGGCGGGGAAGGGTTCCTTCAGCAGATGAGATTATCGATCCGTTCTCTATTATCGATGTTCCTTCGCATCCTTCCCGCACGAACCAACGCTAACCACTGCAGGGGCAGCTGCGGCACATGGAGGACTCAGTGTCGCCTTAGGTAGGTATGCTAAGCGTTGACCTGCTATCGGGAATAAATGGCATTAGTTGGATTGTGCACGCTGGCGTACTGTAAGTCTAGATTAGCCTGAACGTGTGGCACGAATACGGCACCTAGCCAAGAAAATGTGGGATGTCGACAGCGGATTCCAAGGCCTACAATAACTTACCTACTGCTTGAATGTACATGCCTTACAGCACTGCATTGACCACACTCTTTATCTCACATCTTCGCTATTCCTTTACTGCCATCTCTCTGTAATCCTGGACCGCATTTACTAACTCGATCACTCTGTAACAGGGAATACATAGGTTCCAACTTTCAAACGCCGACAAGCACACATCCCAGGTACATCGACCGAACAGCCCACACGCCCCTGTCCGCGATAATCGATGAGCAAAACAACCACGTGAAAAATCTCTGTAAACCCACCGCCACCAGCGGTTGTCCATTTCCGTTTTTCTTCTCGTCCGAGTTGAATGGTTTCCAAAAGACAATGGCTGGCAATCGGTACGCTTCCCGTCGGCGTGCTGCGCGTTGACAGGAAGCACTGGGGGCAAACTTTTGGGTTGGGCCTCCCGCCCTGCATGTTGACAGGGGTTAAAATTGGCATAACGTCATCGAAGACACCATGATGCGCTCTAATATCAGGAGGCTGACGGCACTGATTGCTTCGGGAGGCGAGCGAGGGAATAAGAAAGGCTTCAAGTGACCGTGCTGTTCTCCGTACTGTGTCCGCTCTAGGAGGAGCCGATTGGCTGTGCTGCGATGCGACCCTCCCATCACCGCCCGGACCTGGGCGGTTGTACCTGCATGGACCTTGGGTGAATTCTCTGAGTGGGATTTCCGCCCCTCTTTGGGCTCGCCATTCTGGTCGCCCGGAGTGCGCACGACAGGCAGCGCATGGCGCCTGGAATTCGATTTCACCCGTTTCTGTACTCCCTCACCGAAAGGAGTGGTGTGAACCAAGGAGAGCTGTTTACCACGTCGTCAATAAACGGGGGCCGCCTCTGAGCCACTGTCTCGTCGTTTCACGACTCGACCGAAACGAAGTGCGCACCACTCAGGACCCACACCCTCGATTCCGACCTCCCCGTCAGGCCTACCGTTTTTGCTGGTTTAGCGGTCGCGCGATGACACAGTATCAACAATTCAATGCGCACCCAGCTAGGTGGTTTTTCTAAACTTGGAAAGAATTGCCACAGTGTCACCGAATAAGTGAACCGTGCAATCAATCGCAGCGTTATCTTTGCCCGAAAATCTTTTCCTTTTGGCTCGTCCGCGCTGTTTGCTCAGCATCAAATGGCAATCGTCGGACAGCCATGGGTTACGTGGAGGCCTGCTCCTGTGTCGACTCCCGTGTTGGACGGTGGGGACTTTGATGTGACTGGCAGCAGTGAAGGGGATGAATACATGTGAAGGAAAAAATTCGCCTTGATATCGCCATCAGCCACCCGACGCCACGGCCAGCGAATAAACTGTATGGGAGATACAACGAGATGGGAGAACGGGGGTTTAGGCCGGTGCCGGCTTAGGATGATCTTTCTGTGCATGGTGCAGGGATGAGAGGAGGCGAAAAGCTCTCTACATACGTGTGGCGACGACGCAATGTGCATCGTGATCCATGGATCAATCGGCTGGGCTGAGGCAACACCAGCGTGAGCGAAAAAAGAAAAACCACATTTATTAAATCATTTCGAATCTCAAGGCCTAGCTGCCGGACTGTGGTGTAGAGTGCCGACTGCGGCAATTCTGCAGCCAGAAACCCGCTTTTTGATTTCTCCTCGAGTGCTGTCTCGGTGCTGACCAGCTTGCCCAAAGGCAGTCGGTCAGTTCAGAGTCCAGTCGTTCTTGACCGACAGCACCGGTACCTCAAAGGAATCTGCGTTGGAAGGGGAGGGCACCGCAAGTCGCAGTGGGCAGCCACCCAAAAGACGGCGGAGGCATTGTTCAAAGGTTCAAGACCAGGGTCGGCCCTGCGAAGCGAGCACGTACCCGCCCCCCGTTGTGCAGAGACTAGCACCGGAGTCACAGCCAGGTCCCCAGTGCCAAGCGACGCGCTGGCTGGCACAAAAGCAAGGTTGGGAGGTGGGGCCGCCATGGCCGACCCCCCTGATTGATGCGATCCATCAAGAGCTCCTTTTCTGCCAACGGACTTGGTGCGGGCGGGCACCACAGCCACCCAATCCATCCACTCAACCCACTGTGAGATCTCCTGTGCTGTGCCGGGCCTCCTTTTTCTTCCTCCCCCCTTCCGCTTGGCACAAAGGTTCCTTTCTTTTGCCAATCCTCCGAGCCCATTGCCCGACATTCGTTGTCATTTCTGTCGGCCTTAGCTTTGGTTTTCTTCTTTTCTGTTTTGTCGTTCGCTCCTGCGCCCACCTAGTCAATCCCTACCTGGTGCATTTGACAAGAGGAGAGAGAAAAAAAAAAGGTGGTGTGCAAGCAGGCCCTGTTCTGGACTGTGGCACGAGACAACGTTTGGGAGTCGCTCGTCTGCAGAACGGTTTCCCGCCCATCCCATCTTTTCTTCTTGCTCCTGTTTACCGCCTGCACCCGCCCTGCCCAGACGGACTAGACGCGCGCGGTGTAGCAACTGAAAGAAGAAGGCTCAACACCTCCGGTCAACCACTTCGACAGACGATCAGCTCGACTCTTTCTGCGCAACGCTCTCGCAATCGCGGGAAGTTGGTGGAAGGGTGCAACCTTCTCTTTAGCTTGCCCTTGGGCAGCCCTCTTGACGCGTGGCTTGCAGACAGGAATTCCTTGGCTCCCTCCAAGACCGGAACAGTCCACGCCATCTCCAAGCCAACAGAAGGTCGCCCTTGATTTGCTCGCCGCGTTCCGCCGCTCACTTCGCAATCAACACAACATCGCCTACCCGCCGACTAATTGCGCCCGAAAGGGACGACGAATCACCATCACATTCGCTCTCGCACACTGCTGTGGCCGGCCACACTTAATCCAGCAGTCGCTCATCATCTCTCCTTGGCATTAATCTGCCCGCAATAATCGTCGCCCTTCTGCTTCTGTCTTTTTTTTTTTTTTTTTGGACCGCAGCAGCCCTAGCAGATTCCATCCATGAGTTTATGATTGATTGGTATGCTGTTGCTCGATGCCTTGATTGTGCCTCCCTCTCCCAGTCACAGTTCGCCCAGTGACCACATCGATCGCGAAGTCGTTTTGACCGTCACCGGCGCGCCATATACACTACCAACGCAACATCACCACTTCAAACTCCCTCACTGCTTTCTTGTCACTAACCCGCGTGGATTTGTGTCCAGACGACCATTTGCCCATTATGTCGGGACCACAACGTCCCAACCGAAACGACTACGACGATGGCTACGGCCGGAATCAAGGAGGAGGAGGAGGAGGAGGAGGAGACTACTACCAAGACGACCACTCCCAGCAGCAGCAATACTACGACAATGGCTATGATAGCGGCCAAGGCGGCTATGGCGGACAGGGTGGTCAAGGTGGCAGGAACGGAGATGGCTACTATGACGAATCGTATGCTCTCCCTCCCATGCTTGCTCATCGCTTTTTCTCTTGTTGTGTTTGCATGTACTGACGCATATGGTCTTGCAGGGGCTACTACAACGCCGACCCCAACAACCCTTATCAACAGGACGGCGGGTACTACGACAACAATGACCAGTACCAAGACGACTACTACAACAACAACGGGGCCTATTACGACCAGGGATACGACCAGGGCTATAACAATCCCAATGGTCGGCGCGGTCAGGGATCCGAGGATGACTCTGAGACCTTCAGTGACTTCACTACCGGCGGCCCCGGTGGTGACTACTACGGCGGCGGCGATCCGCGGTACAACAGCTACAACGACGGTCAGGGAGGTGGCCGTGGGTACCGCCCGCCATCGTCGCAGGTCTCTTACGGTGGCAACCGTTCGTCCGGGGCGTCGACGCCTAACTACGGCATGGACTACGGTGGTGCCGCTGCTGCTCAGAGGTCTCGTGAGCCGTACCCCGCATGGACATCGGATGCGCAGATCCCACTGTCCAAGGAAGAGGTCGAGGATATCTTCATCGACCTCTGTTCGAAGTTCGGCTTTCAGCGTGACAGCATGCGCAACATGTACGACCACCTGATGACGTTGCTCGACTCGAGAGCCTCGCGCATGACCCCTAATCAGGCTTTGCTCTCTCTCCATGCCGACTACATTGGTGGTGACAATGCCAATTACCGCAAGTGGTACTTCGCAGCGCACCTTGACCTGGACGACGCTGTTGGCTTCGCAAACGTCAAGGGCAAGGGCCTGAAGCGCAAGAACAAGAAGAAGAAGGGGGGCGATCCCCAAAACGAGGCCGATATGCTCCAGGACCTGGAGGGAGACGACTCTCTCGAGGCAGCAGAGTACAGGTGGAAGACTAGGATGAACCGCATGTCTCAGCACGACCGCGTTCGCCAGTTAGCTCTCTATCTGCTCTGCTGGGGTGAGGCGAATCAAGTTCGCTTCATGCCCGAGTGCCTGTGCTTCATCTTCAAGTGTGCCGACGATTACCTCAACTCGCCTGCGTGCCAAAACCTCGTCGAGCCGGTGGAAGAGTTCACGTTCCTCAACCAGGTCATCACACCTCTCTACCAGTACTGCCGCGACCAGGGATACGAGATCATTGATGGAGTCTATGTCCGCCGGGAGAGAGACCACAACAAGATCATTGGCTACGACGATTGCAACCAGCTTTTCTGGTACCCCGAGGGTATCGAGCGCATCGTCTTGGAGGACAAGACCAAACTCACCGATGTCCCTCCTGCCGAGCGCTATCTAAAGCTCAAGGATGTCAACTGGAAGAAGTGCTTCTTCAAGACATACAAGGAAACGCGGTCCTGGTTCCATCTCATCACCAATTTCAATCGCATCTGGATCATTCACCTGACCATGTGGTGGTACTACACTGCTTTCAACGCGCCGACTCTCCTGGTCCCCAATTACGAGCAGCAGGCCAACAATGTGCCCCCCAACTCCGTCATGTGGTCCATCTGCGGTCTTGGTGGTGGAATTGCCTGCCTGATCCAGATTATGGCTACCATCTGCGAGTGGATGTACGTGCCTCGCCGCTGGGCTGGCGCACAACACTTGACCAAGCGCCTGTTGTTCCTTCTCGCGCTCTTCGTCATCAATGTTGGCCCGGCCGTCTACATCTTCATGCCGGCTAAGGACCTTGCAACGTTCGAGGCGCGCCAGAAGAGCCAGGTTGCCCTCATCATCGGCATCGTGCACTTCTTCATCTCCGTCATTACCTTCATTTTCTTCACGATCATGCCCCTCGGCGGTCTCTTCGGAAGCTACCTCACCAAGAACTCACGCCGCTACGTCGCCAGCCAGACATTCACTGCCAGCTACCCCAGGCTCGCTGGTAACGACATGGTTCTGTCATACCTCCTGTGGCTGATCGTTTTTGGCGCCAAGCTGGGTGAATCCTATGGCTACCTTGCTCTGTCCTTCCGCGACCCCGTCCGTTACCTCCAGATCATGGACATCGATTGCCGGGGCGACAAACTGTTCCCTCCTGCGATGCAGAACATGTTGTGCAAGCTTCAGCCCAAGTTTTTGCTGTGTCTGATGGCTTTCACCGATCTCATCTTCTTCTTCCTCGACACGTACCTGTGGTACGTCCTCATCAACACGGCCGTCTCGATTGCCCGGTCCTTCTACCTAGGCGCATCCATCTTGACGCCGTGGAGGAACATCTTCTCTCGGCTGCCCAAGCGTATCTACTCCAAGGTGCTGGCGACGACCGACATGGAGATCAAGTACAAGCCCAAGGTTCTCATCTCCCAGATCTGGAACGCTATTGTCATCTCCATGTACCGCGAGCACCTCTTGGCCATCGACCACGTTCAGAAGCTGCTGTATCACCAGGTTCCCTCGGAGCAGGAGGGCAAGCGGACACTGAGAGCGCCTACCTTCTTCGTCTCGCAGGAGGATCACTCGTTCAAGACAGAATTCTTCCCTGCCCAGAGTGAGGCAGAGCGCCGCATTTCCTTCTTCGCGCAGTCCCTGTCCATCCCCATCCCCGAGCCGCTTCCCGTCGACAACATGCCGACTTTCACCGTCCTCATTCCTCACTACAGCGAAAAGATCCTGCTGTCCCTGCGCGAGATTATCCGTGAGGATGAGCCGTACTCCCGCGTGACCCTTCTCGAGTATCTCAAGCAGCTTTATCCCCACGAGTGGGATTGCTTTGTCAAGGACACCAAGATTCTGGCTGATGAGACGTCGCAGTTCAACGGTGACGGGGAGAAGGACGAGAAGGATACGGCCAAGAGCAAGATCGACGACCTCCCATTCTACTGCATCGGCTTCAAGTCATCCGCTCCCGAGTACACGCTCAGGACTCGCATTTGGTCTTCGCTTCGCTCTCAGACCCTGTACCGCACGATTTCCGGTTTCATGAACTACAGCCGCGCCATCAAGCTCCTTTACCGTGTCGAGAACCCCGAGGTCGTCCAGATGTTTGGAGGCAACTCTGAGAAGCTGGAGCGTGAGCTCGAGCGCATGGCCCGCCGAAAGTTCAAGCTTGTCGTGTCTATGCAACGGTTTGCCAAGTTCAAGAAGGAAGAGATGGAGAACGCCGAGTTCTTGCTCCGCGCGTACCCCGACCTGCAGATTGCCTACCTGGATGAAGAGGCGCCCCTGAACGAGGGCGACGAGCCCCGTATCTACTCGGCACTCATCGATGGCCACTCTGAGATCATGGAGAACGGTGTCCGCCGGCCCAAGTTCCGTATTCAGCTCTCTGGCAACCCCATTTTGGGTGACGGCAAATCCGACAATCAAAACCATTCCATCATCTTCTACCGCGGGGAATACATCCAGCTCATTGACGCCAACCAGGACAACTACCTCGAGGAGTGTCTCAAGATCCGCAGCGTCCTGGCCGAGTTTGAGGAGATGAAGGTGGATAACACGTCGCCTTACACCCCTGGAGTTAAGAACCCTGTCAAGTCTCCTGTGGCAATCCTCGGTGCTCGCGAGTACATCTTTTCTGAGAACATCGGCATTCTTGGTGACGTCGCCGCTGGCAAGGAGCAGACATTCGGTACACTGTTCGCTCGAACTCTGGCCCAGATTGGCGGCAAGCTTCATTACGGTCACCCTGATTTCCTCAACGGCATCTTCATGACCACCCGCGGCGGTGTTTCCAAGGCTCAGAAGGGTCTGCACCTCAACGAGGATATCTACGCCGGAATGAACGCTGTCCTGCGTGGAGGCCGCATCAAGCACTGCGAGTACTACCAGTGTGGCAAGGGCCGTGATCTCGGATTTGGCTCCATTCTGAACTTCACCACCAAGATCGGCACCGGTATGGGCGAGCAGATGCTCTCCCGCGAGTACTACTACCTCGGCACACAGCTTCCTCTAGATCGATTCCTCTCCTTCTACTACGCGCACCCCGGCTTCCATATCAACAACATCTTCATCATGCTGTCGATCCAGATGTTCATGATCACGTTGCTCAACATAGGAGCCTTGAAGCACGAGACTATTCCCTGCAACTACGATCGCAACGTCCCCATCACCGACGAGCTGTTCCCCACCGGCTGCCAAAATACCGAAGCTCTCACGGACTGGGTTTTCAGGAGTGTCTTGTCGATCATTTTCGTGCTCTGTCTGTCCTACGTCCCCCTGATAGTGCAGGAGCTGTTTGAGCGTGGCGTTTCTCGCGCGGCCTTCCGCCTCGCCAAGCAGATCTGCTCTCTCTCGCCTCTCTTCGAGGTGTTCGTCTGCCAGATCTATGCCAACGCGGTCCACAACAATTTGTCGTTTGGTGGCGCTCGCTACATCGGTACTGGTCGTGGTTTCGCCACGGCGCGCATCCCCTTTGGCGTTCTGTACTCTCGCTTCGCGGCGCCGTCTATCTACTTCGGCGCGCGGCTGTTGATGATGCTGCTTTTCGCCACTGTCACCATATTCCAGGGCGCGCTCGTCTACTTCTGGATCACCCTGCTCGCCCTGGTCATCTCGCCGTTCCTCTACAACCCTCACCAGTTTGCGTGGAACGATTTCTTCATCGACTACCGCGACTATCTGCGCTGGCTCTCGCGTGGTAACTCCCGGTCTCACGCCTCCTCCTGGATCGCCTACTGCCGTCTCTCTAGGACCCGCCTCACTGGATACAAGCGCAAGGCAGCTGGAGACCCGTCCGCCAAAATGTCTGCCGACGTTCCTCGTGCCTCGTTCACCAACGTCTTCTTCAGCGAAATCGTCTCGCCCTTCCTCTTGGTCATCGTCACGGTTGTTCCCTTTATGTACCTCAACGCCCAGACAGGAGTTTTACCTGACCGGAACCCTAACCAGACCATTGCGCCAACCGGAGCACTTCTGAGAATTGCCGTTATTGCGCTGGCACCCATTGGTGTCAACGCCGTCGTCCTGCTAATCATGTTCTTCATGGCCTGCTTCATGGGCCCGCTGTTGAGCATGTGCTGCAAGAAGTTTGGTAGCGTTCTCGCTGCCATCGCGCACGCCCTGGCTGTCATTATGCTTCTCATCTTTTGCGAGGTCTTGTTTGTCCTCGAGAGGTTCAGCTTTGCTCGGACGCTTTCGGGCATGATCGCAGTGGTGGCTATCCAGCGCTTCCTTCTCAAGCTAATCGTCTGCCTGGGTCTCACGCGAGAGTTCAAGACGGATCAAGCCAACATCGCCTTCTGGACTGGAAAGTGGTACTCTATGGGATGGCATACAATTTCGCAGCCTGCACGAGAGTTCCTGTGCAAGATCACGGAGCTGAGCTTTTTCGCTTCCGACTTCATCCTTGGACACGTTCTTCTCTTCTTTATGCTCCCCGTCATCATCATTCCCCAGGTTGACAAGCTGCACTCGACCATGTTGTTCTGGCTCCGCCCTAGGTATGCATTCCCACAGTCCTTCCTCGACTTGAGGTCTCCTCCTGCTGTTCTCTGCGTCTGAAATTCACGATGCTGACTACTTATTCTCCATCCAGCCGTCAAATCCGCCCACCGATTTACTCGATGAAGCAGTCGAAGCTGAGGCAACGGCGTGTCATTCGCTACGCCATCCTCTACTTCGGTTTGCTTGTCGTGTTTGTCGCTCTGATAGGAGGACCCGTCTTCCTTGGAGGCCAGCCCACACTCGTCGACACCATCACGGATCCAATTGGGAAGATCTCACCCATCAAGAGCTTCGGTCTCTTCCAGTCCAAGGTCGCGAGCAACAACAACACCAACAAAACCGAAGCGACGGGCACTAGAATGCCTGGCTACTCCGGAGTTCGGGCGACTACGTCGTCGGCTGCAACCACTGGACTGGGCGCCAGAAGCGTCGTTCTTATTTGAGCTTTGCAACTCGTTGGTTCGCTGGCTTTGTTCCTGAACTTGCGACGCCAACCCTCGCGCCAAGACATAATCTATATAGCTCGGTCGGGCGGCGGTGGTGCTATGCAATGCCGACTCATCCCAGCGCTGTATGCGGCATAAGGGATCCCTGAAGAGGCTGAGTGGCTTGGTTTATATCTTAGTCTTCTGAGCTCGAGCACCTAACTCTTGTCTTTCTGTTTTTGTCCGTCCCCTTACTTCCTCGTCCTCTTTTTGCTGCCTTATTACCTCTGTTGTCGTCGTCTCAGCATTGCAACTCGGTGGTCGGCAGTTTGGTAAACAGAAAACATGCTTTGTCTAGATTCCAATACGCTTGCATATTCGCTATTCTCTGGCCGCAGGGCCCGTTCCTGCATACGCTTAAATGGTAGCTGCTCGTGATTCTATCGAAATTGTCGTCGTCACAAGCGATGAAGTTTCTTGTTCGGATTCAGACTCGAAATGTGCCGCTGCCTAGGCCAACCTAGAGGTAGCCCCACGCAGCTGCCAGCGAGTACCGCAAGCGACAGCAGACACTGTGGGCGCTCGCCCCACTCTGGCACCCCTTTCGTCGCGTCTCTGGACGGTGGTAAGCGGGAACAATTTTTAGATTGGAGCATTGAGCCTGCCCAGGGGCCACCCACGCTCTGTCCCCTGAGCCATGAGTCCGCTGTGATTGGATTGAAGGGCCTGGCAGCCTCTCCCAAGTCTCCTGCATTGGAACTTTGTTCACACCGACCTGCCGCATTCTTGGCTGCAACCAACACGCGACGACCAGCGAGCGCAACCGCCGCCATGGATCTCCACGACATTCAGAGCCAAGCCACGGCATGGCTACACGAAGCCTCGCACGCGTTCCAGAAGGTGCCTGGCTCTGCCGTTCTGATCCGCTACGTGCAGTCGAGCTATCAGAACGACCCGATCCGCTCCGCCATAGAGCTCGTCCTCGTCGTTTTCTTCATCCGCTACCTCCTCGCGCCCTCGTATTCGACACACAAGCAGAATTTCATCAAGCTGCGAGACGATGTACGTCTATCTAGTGTAGATACAAAAAAAAAAAAAGGCACTGGCGCGCCTCGTACAACTGGCTGACGTTTGCCCTCCGCCCCTTTTTTATTCTTGCAGGAGATCGACGAGCTCGTCGAGGACTGGACGCCGGAGCCGCTGGTGCCGGACCGCACACCTCAGGAGGAGGCCGAGGCCGAGAAGCTTCCCGTGATCGTGGGGCCGACGGGTCCCAAGGCCAAGCTGGCCAACGGCCGGACCGTGACCAACCTGGCGTCGTACAACTTCTACAACTTCAACGCCAACGAGCAGATCAAGGAGAAGGCGATCCAGACGCTGCGCACGTACGGCGTGGGACCCTGCGGACCCCCTCAGTTCTACGGCACCCAGGACGTCCACATGAAGACCGAGGCCGACATCGCCGCCTACATCGGAACCGAAGCCTGCATCATCTACGCCCACGCCTTCTCGACCGTCTCGAGCGTCATCCCCTCGTTCTGCAAGCGGGGCGACGTCATCATCGCCGACCGCGCCTGCAACTACTCCATCCGGAAGGGTCTCGAGCTCAGCCGCAGCAGCATCCGCTGGCACGGCCACGGCGACATGGTCGAACTCGAGGCTGCAATGGCCAAGGTGGCGCAGGAGCAGGCCAAGGCGAAGAAGCTGACTAGGCGCTTTGTCGTTATCGAGGCTCTCTCGGATCTGGTCGGCGATTGCGCGGATCTGCCGAAGCTTGTGCGGGCCCCCTGTTGTTCTCCCTGTGTCTCCCCCTTTGTGAACTATTTGAGCTGACATATGTCGTTCCTGTTTTTCTTTCTAGATCGAGCTCAAGGAGAAATACAAGTTCCGCCTTCTCCTCGACGAAACGAACTCGTTTGGCGTACTGGGTCGCACAGGTCGGGGCCTTACTGAGGCGCAAAACGTGGATCCGACGCAGGTGGACGTCATCGTGGGCTCGATGGCAGGTCCCCTGTGCTCTGGCGGAGGCTTCTGTGCTGGCACCCAGGAGGTGGTAACGCACCAGCGGGTCACGTCGGCGGCGTACACGTACTCGGCGGCGCTGCCGGCAATGCTCGCCGTGACGACCAGCGAGACGCTGAACCTGCTGCAGTCGAACCCCGAGATCCTCCTGCAGTGCCGTGAGAACATCAAAGCGATGCGGGCGCAGCTGGATCCGCGCAGCGACTGGGTTGTCTGCACCAGCGACCCCGAGAACCCGATCCTGGTCCTTGTGCTCAAGCCTGACGTGGTCGCGTCTAGGCGTTTGACGGACGAGGACCAGTCGCGTCTGTTGCAGGAGTGTGTTGATGAGGTTTGTTGCCAGGAAGGACCCTTCCCAATACGACTGATTGATTGATCATCTGCTAACATTTTCTGTCTGTCCCACCGCAGTCTCTGGCCAACGGTGTCTGGATCACGCGCATGAAGACCAAGCCCGTTGCCGACGCTATCGGCCCCAAGGAGAAGGGATTCAAGGTTACTCCGGCGCTCAAGGTGTGCGTCACCTCGGGTCTTTCCAAGAAGGACATTGAGCGTGCTGGCACTACGATCCGGCACGCCATCACCAAGGTGATGAAGAGCAACGCCAAGCTGGCGCCGGCCACGGCAGCGTGAGTTTGGGAGAGCAAGAGCTGAACGCAATCACCGGCACCCTTTGGGCCTTTGGCTACTGGGAATTCCACCTTTTTCTTTTCTTGAAATGTTTTCTTTATTTCTTCGGGCCTCTCCATGTTATCGCCAGCTGGTATTCAAAGCTGCTTGGCTGGGGACTCTGCGTGCCAGGTATATATTGTTCATAGCCCACGACGGCGGAGGCCGATCCGGCGAGGGTCCCTGCAGATAGAGTGAGCCAGCGACTTAATGCCTAATACATAGACTTTGTCCTTGATACCGCCACACTGACATTCCGGCCAAAACCACAAGAGAATGTCTTGGCTGTCTTTGCATTGGTTTTTCGTCCCCTACCTGCCATTGATTGTCTTTGCTTGGTAAACTTGACTTCAGTCTGTCTGCATTTGGCTTCATTCATTGGCGATCAATCAATCCCGTCAGAATTTCCATCCATAGGGTGATTGCTGACTCACTTACTGTCCCTGTAAGTTTTGGCGCAGGGACAGTAAGCCAGGCACGGCACCGCCCCTATTGGCTTTTTTTTTAAGCCCCATGCACAGGTGTGGTCTCACTAGACGTTCTCGATTCGGCATCTGCCCAAGGCGTGACGCGCCCCCGAAGCTCGAACCGAACGAAAGCTGAAGACACCAAGTGCCGGCATCACAAGGATCTCGTGCGATGCAATTTTCGGCTCCCAGCGATGGGTCCCCAAATTCTCCAGACTTTTGGTGTCGGGCGGCGCACTGATGATGGATCTGCCAGGCACGGGCGCATTCAATGGGCCGCTCCTTTGAGACCCTTTTCCCAACGGCCGCCGTCTGGGTCTAGGCTCTCATCTGGTCGTCCCCTTGCTCGCCCGACGACGACGCCACAAAGGCCGAGATGCGACATGCTCCTTGCTCGGCCGTCGATTTCTTTGGGAGATATGCGCCAGCCCGATGAGCAGACCCAGGATTCCTGGGTAGGTGGTTCCATACTCATACCGAAAAGGCCTTGGTGGGGTTTCCTGGTTGTTTCCAGCATCATCAGCAATTCGTCTCGGTCTGAAGCGGGTGAGTGGGCAGGCGTATGGTCCGACGAAGCCGTCGTCATTCCAGAGTCAGGGTCAGATTTATTGAGCGGCGCAGCCTCTCCGACCCCCCCAGTAAGTCGGGGCCAGGCCCGACAACGCGTGCGGCTCGTCTCACCCACCTCGGCGGTTGGAATTTGCAGATGGGGGTAGGTATGTTGGTGCGTTGGCGCCTGCTTCCCGCCCGCGCCGCCCGCCTCGGCTTACTGCGCTCTACACACTACCACTTACCACCCACGCTCTGTCTGCAGCCACACTGCATCCTGTGTCTGTGTCTGTGTCTGTGTCGTGTTTTCCTGATTGGGCCTTGCAAGCGGGCTGCTGCTGCCCCACGAAAAGAAGATATATACGACATGTATCGCTTCTCAAGATGGACACCTCCTGGTCCCGTCAAACAGCAAATCCTCCGCATTTACTACCTCGGTTTCAACCAGAAACATTACCATTCTTATTGTTATTACTTGTTATTCTTATTTTTTCTAGTCTTCCCACCAAACACGCATTCGGATCGCCGGCGCCATTTTCCATCCCAAACCCCTTTCTGCCGAGACAAGCATTCCAGCGTTCCAGGCAAAGCTACCCCTGAGGTTCGTCGACTTTCCCGCACCAATATTTGTTCATTCCATGCTATCAGTGCGCCCGGAGCCTTCAGCCCGGCCCTGGCCACCAACCATCTATAAGCATCTTGTTTCTCCCCTGATCCTTCTCGCAGGCTAACATCCCATTCAGTGTTCCAGTTTTTCTCCCTCCCTCCTGTCTCAGCGACCTGGTGTTACTTACCTCCTTTTGGGTTTCCAGTCTAAGCCGTCGTCTTTGGGGCTCGCCAAAATGAGGGGCGAGATGCTCTCACTGGCGCTCGTTTCGCTGCTAGGCGTTGCGAGTGCCCTCCCGATCGGTGAGTAACGTCAAGACCGCAACAGGCTATCGTCGCGGGGGTTTGCTAACATGCGTGGAACAGGTTCTCGTCTGACCAGGAGAGCCGACCCTGAGCTCGACATTGCCCAAAACGACGATACTCAAGCCGGACCACAGGTGCTGTCTCGTGCCGCCGGGAAGCCCGGTATCGCTTACGCACCTTTTAAGAAGGACCACAACTGCAAGAGCGCCGCAGAGGTGAAGGCGGACTTCGACAATGTGCTCAAAGACTACTCACTGGTCCGCCTCTACGGCGTCGAGTGCCACCAGGTCGCCAAGGCGGTGGAAGGGGCCAAAAAGCACAAGATGAAGCTGTTCTTGGGCTTCTACAGCTCGGAGCCGAACAAGATCCAGGAGGAGTTCAACAGCATGAACACGCAACTGAACAAGGACTGGAGTCTGGTCGACACGGTCAGTTTCGGCAACGAGAACGTGGATCGGCTCACGCACATCCCGCAAAACCAGCGGGTCGCAAAGGTCCTGGAGGGCCTGCGACAGGTCCGCGGCTTGCTCAAGGGCACCAACTTCAAGGGCAAGGTCGTCTCGGTCGAGACCTGGGTCACGGCGCGCGACAACCCGTCCATCCTGCAGAACTCGGACTACTGCGCCGTCAACTTCCACCCCTTTTTCGACCAGGGGGGCGTGACGGCCGACAAGGCGGGCGCCTTCATCAAGCAGAAGATAGCGTCCGACCTCAAGCCGAAATGCGGTGGCAAGCGCATCGTCATCACCGAGACGGGCTGGCCACACAAGGGCAACGCGCACCACGGAGCCGTGCCCGGCTTGCAGCAGCAGGCGGCCGCCATCGCCTCCATCAAGGCCGCCGTCCCCGCCGGCGACCTCATCCTCTTCTCGCCCTTCGACGACGAGTGGAAGAAGGACAACCCCAGCACCTGGAATGCGGAGAAGTACTGGGGCATCGGGGCCAAGAAGAGCGGGTAGACGGCTCCGTCATCTCCTGGTTCTTTTTATTCATTGCGTCCTAGCAGGATAATTTTGGGATGCAGATCGTCTCCCATATGCGGCCTGCTACCGCCGTCTCCTTGGTTTTTTTCATGATTGTTTCTCCTTATATCTTTTCTTATCACTCTTCTTCCCTGTTTTTTTTATGATTTATTTCTTCTTTTATTCTGTCACGGGCACCTCGGTCGGTTGGGTGTTGACCTACCCTCGACCTGGGAGGATGCTCGTTGGTGTCGGCTCAACACCGCTCTGCCGTGTTGTCCGGCCTGACCTGATACGATATTATGCTGTATACATACTTTGTGCGATAGGGCTGCGGTGGTGTTTATGGCGTTTCATAATCTTGGCTTGAATTTTTCCTAAAAGTCGGGTTGATCCTAGACATTTTGTCAGGGTTTTTGGTCTGGTTTTCTTTGTTTCCTGTCGGCCGGTATTAGATAACATCCAGGTATACGTCTAATATCTACCTTGCAAGGAATTTGCTTGTCTGGCTCGAGATCGGATGTCTACTTCGGTGGTTGTGCGCGCTGTTTCGCTTGTCGATTCCCTGCAGCTGGGCTTGACTCCGCCGGCCTCCGTCACTGATACATGATGCAGGGAAAGCTGATGATCATGGCCTAAGGCGAACAGGTATGAACACAAAGTCGAGGAGTTGCAGCACATTGTCTGGCATCATGATCGTCATTAAGTTAAAAGGAGATTTCGTACATCTGAAACATGAGTCAACCCGTCCGCTAGTCCATCCAGCCATCCGCCCTACGTTGTTCCCTAGTTCAAAACATTCGGGGGAAGTGTCGAAGGCGGGAAGCACCGGTCGACCTGGTCGGCATCATTCCCCCACCACTAAAAACATGGGACCGAACGTCGACGTTAGTCTTGCTGGGCGAGACACAGAAGGAACATGTGCTGCGGGATTATTAAAACGTACGTTGGGAAACTGGGCATGAGGCAGGTTGATGCCTAGCATGATAACGGTCTGGCAAAGCTGCGCTCCGCAGTCCAAGCCGACACCGAGCAGGTAATTGTACTTGCGGAACCAGACGGGGTGGTACCTGAGCATGTATCCCATGAAGACGAAGCTCAGGATCGCCGAGGTCATGAGGTTGGTCGTCTGGTAGACGGGGAAGATGGTGCCACCGTACATGATGACGACGGCTGTTGCGGCAAACGGGGAGCGGGTTATGTATTAGTTTTGAGTATCAAAGATGAGCTGTGTCCATGACCACTTACGGTTGCAGCGCTTCTCAAGCTTCCACTCAGGCTTGAATATGTGCACGATGTACACCATGGCAACCAGCGCGGGGCCAATCAGGAACGCCCAGTAGATCCAGGCGTACGGGGACTCGGAGGAGAAGAAGACCTTGGGGCCCAGGATGCCCCAGAGGACGGACAGACTGGAAATCGAGGATCTCACTGTTACCAAACGATGTGGACAGCAGATAGGGGCTCGGGAAGCAGCCATGGAAAACAGCCTAGGTACATACCTGTAGTAGTTCTTGGTCTTGAGCGCCAACCAGCCCTCAGACTTGATCACGCCGGTGAGGACGTCGATGCCGATCTGGTCGATGACGAGCCTCATGACGGCGTAGTTGACAAAGGGGCCGAGGAGCGTGCCGTACACCTGGCCCCAGAACATCTCCTTCTCTGAAATCTTCATGTAGAAGCCGAATTTGTAGTCGGAGATGAGGTTCAGGTTCTAAACGCGGAAAGTTAGCTTTGTCGAGGGAGCAAAAGGACAAACGAAGAAGATGAAAGACAACAAGTTTTAGGGTTAGGGTATGTGATAGCCCATACCTGCTCCAAGATCTGTCTCCCAAACACCATACAAGTAAGCACAGCAGCAGGATTGCCAGGGAATAGTCCCCCTGCCATAAGTTCCGAAAGGAAGGCCATGCCGACTTGCATGTTGGCCAGCCCCCAGAGCAGACCATTGGGGACTAGGCGGTTGGGTTTGTGTTAGCTTGGGCGGCGAGGCAACGGCGAGGACGAAAGTGTATGAGTAGAGAAAAGGGCAGGGCAAACTCACATGTGCAAATGACAGAAACAACGACGGTCAGAATGAACCCCCACCACGGCAAGCCCAGCTCGGCACCATAGATGCAACCAAAGGACAGCGCCAGGCACACGGCCAGGAGCGAGAGGTACCACCAGTGGGGTACGCGGGCGGTGCGGCTCATGAGTTTGAGGTAAGGGTCGTCGTAGTCGTTGCGGCGGCCGTGCCAGGCGTCGACGACGGCGCGGTACGAGTCCTTCCCGTACCAGAGCGCGGCGTAGACGACGGCGCCGGCGGAGCAGGCGAACCCCCAGAAGAAGTACATGGCGTACGAGACGGACCAGTTGGGGCGCGAGTAGGCGTCCATGGCGGTCTGGTTGAGCGTGAAGTCTTTCGTCAGGATGCGGCTGATGTTGTACTTCTTGCCGTCGCTGTCAAAGGTGTCCGACGACATGGGCGGGTAGTTGAGCGCGCTCATCGAGTTGGTGAAGTACATGATGGGATAGATGAGCCAGCAGGACAGGAAGGCGCCTGCGATCTGCGACGCGTTGGCCCATAGCGGCGTGTACTGTATGAGAGGAAGAGACGGGGGATTCTTAGCTCAAGGATGGTCTGAAGTGGGAAACGGCAGCGAAAAATGAAATTGCTTACCATGGGCTGCAGGTAGGAGGCATAGTTCCAGTCCAGAGTAATGTCCAGCATGCCAAAGCCGTAATAGCCCGAGCCCAGAACGTAGCTCTGCCAGTTCCCGTGGCCCATGTAGCACAGGAGCGGGAGGGAGCTCAGCATGGCTAGTTATTACCCAAGCAGGTATTGTTAGCATTTTGTGGACCGACGGATGAGATGGATAATCCTAGGCTGACTTACGGAAGATAACGCCGGGGAAGTACTGCCAGACAAAAGTGGCGCTGGCGACGTAGGCGAAAAACGTGAGCGACTTCTTGGTCACGGACGGGTTTTTGTGCATGGCGTTGAACAGCGCCACGTTGGGCAGGACGCCGGGATAGTATATCTTGGGCGGGCGCACGAGGATGTCGCGGAAGATGCCAGCGAAGCCTGATGGACGGATAAGGGTGTGTGACTGTCAATATTGGTGCCGATTCAAGTGAAAACAAAATCTCGTTGGGTGTACACTGACCATAGCCAATCATCTGGGTGCTCAGGAGGAAGATGATTCCCCAACCGGCATGGATCTTCTTGCCGTAGTACAATTCCAGAGCAGACAGCGGTCCCAACCCGTAGGCGGTGTAGCACTATTGCACAGAAAGGTTAGCCAAAAGGGGCGGCATATACATAATGATGATGGCTTTCTGCTGGCGAGACGCACGCTGCCCCAGTACGCAACCACAATGAGAGCATGCTCCTTGGCGTTCCAGGGCCCCGGGTTGATGCTGTATCTCTGGCCGCGCAAGGTAAAGCCCCAGTCGGGTAGCCACCGGTACATTGCGTCGCCCATGCCCCAGGACAGCAGCTGGATGGCGTAGCTCGTCAGGCTGGCCGAATAAGGCTTGAAGTAGTACATGGAGCTGATGGCGCATCCGACGACGACCCAGAACGTCGACAGGAGCCAGAAGCGGAAGGTGAGGATGGGCTCGCTGGGAAGCGGTTCGGTTAATATTGCAGCCCAGGCGCGCACTTCTCGTTTTCAGGTAGTGGAAGCAAGCCGTCGGAGGGACAGAGATAATAAAAGAGACTCACGTAAAGTCGTTGTGCAGCGATACGGTCTTGGCGACGAGCTTGACGGGATAGTTCTTCAGGCGAGGGTCAATGACGTCGTCGTTATCGTCCGGCACGATGATCTTGTCTGCGTCGTCGTAGGTCGACGCTTGATCTCCGGCAGACGACACCTCGAGGTCGTCGGGATGCTTCTCGTCCATCCCATGCTTCTCCTTTCGCACACCGCCACCACCACCGCCGCCCGCCACCACCGCGGGGGCGAGCGGCGGCGGGCTGCTGGCTACAGCGGCGGCTGGAGTGATGGCATCAGGCCCGTCGGCTTGGGTGGCTGCCATTGCTGGGAACTTCCGCTCACTTGGCGGTCTTGGGGGCGATGCCTGTGTAAGATGAACGAGGGCGTGACGGCTGAATTGGAACGACAAAGCCGCGACGTAGAAGAAGGAAGATTTGGGCCTGCTGAGGATGCCTTTTCTTTTACATGTGGTATCTACCTACATATCACTGCTGTACGAGCCCATGTTCTGGATGAACCCTACATGAACCCCATCCTCCCAGGGAGGTCCTCCGCTCTCTTGACCGACTGGAAGCGTTATCTGACAGGTGTGTACGTTGTACTACGACGCACAGCTCGTATGAACGTTGCAGCCCACATTGACACGACCACCCCGGCCCCATGGGATATGTTGGTGACAGGTCGGTCCCGGCACGTGGGAGCTATCAATCTGTGGAGAGAGAAAAGCTTCTTTTTTTTTTCCCGCAGGCTGGGTATGGGGAGTGAGGTTGGGATGGATATGCGAGGTGGCGAACCAGATCATATGCGAGGTGGCGAACCAGATCATGCGCATGGGAAGTTCCCTTTCCATGGTTAGCTGCAGGGTCGCCGGGGGGGCGTCGTAATCTTCTCCGGACGGGCATGATTGACCGAACCGGACCTCCTCGTTCAGGAAGGAGATAAACGAGCTCCACCACCCTCCTCTGCTTCGGCGACGGGCCGATGATGAGGTATTTTGGATGGCGTGAGAACGGCCTCGCTTGACCATGGCTCTGGGCCTCCCTGTTGGAAACGGCGATAAGAACCCGAGCTCGTGCCATCGAAGAACCTACCATAGAGAAGCACTGTCTCGTAGGTAAGGTAGCTCCTGGACGAAGGATGCCGACCAACAGCCGGTTGACCGCATGTTCCTTATCTCGGCAAGATGGTCGTACATGCTCCGCAGTGGCGGCATGTGCGGAGGTGAACTAGACGGCAAACGCAATCTCCTCCCTCGCCGGTCCGATCAGACGACAAGCAGAGATTGGAGCGCGTTCGCCCCCCCACATCCACCTAACCATGTGTTGCGCCATACCATCCCGGTTCCTCGGAATTCGGCATGGGCATGGTGGGTGTGTGTTACTGTAGCGCAAGATCCATATACGGATCCTGCAGATGCTTCAACCGGAAGGTGGTCGTCTTTGTGCTGCTGCAGTGGAGGCGTTGTTAGTTCCGCAAGCTTTGGCTGGTGTGGTCGTATAACCTCGGGGGCTAGCCCGACGAATTGGGCATGTATAGCCACCATTGATAGGGGGTTTGCCGAGCTGCCACCCGACATTCCCCTTGGGCCGTCTGGAGGCTGGGTGTGGAAAGAGAGAAGCATTCTAGGCTCGATATAGAAGGTGCCTGTGATGATATCGCCTTACAGGTCGACAGAAGGAAGCTTGAGTGGTCTTGTTCGAGGCTGGCTCTCAAAGAGTGCCTGTCGACACTCAATAGCAAGCGTCTTGGTTAGCGCGCCAATCCCGCCAAGCCGGGAGATTTGCCACGGGAAAATGCTTACCATGCACCTTGGCGTCATCCCCGCAGTAGGCCAGGGGTTCGCGACTCGCGGCTTGTGATAGGGAGATGGTGAATCAAGGCGCCTGCGCAGGCTCGACGCAGATAAACGAATCATACAAGTGAAGAAAGAGCAAAGAGAAATAAAAGGATACCTCGGCGTCTGAAAATGACGAGGAAAGGAATCATATACAAATAAAATCTCAAGTGATCACGTCAGCCAGGCTGGAAAGAATAAACAGGCCAGTGAGTCACAATGTCACCCACGCCAGACGAACCAGCCCTGAATTTGCATCGCTAACCCTGCCTAGGTGCCTATTTACCAGCACCTCACATGTCCATAACCAGCATTACCGCCCAAGAGGTGTAAGAAAAAAGGAAGAATGCTATCCCAAAACGTGTAAAAAGAATGAACAAAGGATGGCCATTGCACCATATCATATGTCCGTAGCATGATTCTCTGTCAAGTAGCCGCCCGGTCCAGCTGAATGTATATATAGCCTGGGCTTCAGGCGACTCGATCGCTATTCCTGCCCAGCGTGCTAGGACTGGGCAGCCCGCTGTCCGCGTCGTCGGCGCTCATCTTGGTGCTGAGGAGCTTTCGCTTCGCCGCGTTCTCCTCGTCCTCGTCGTCCGTCATCAACCCATCTAGTTCAAACTCTTCGGCGTCCCGGAGCTGTCGCTGCTCGGGGTCCAAGGCGCCTCGGCCGGTGGCGGCCCCGGCGTCCGCGTTTGCCGACTGGTCGTACACGCTCAGGAGCATGCACACGAAGAGGAAGATCAGGAACGCGAGGCTGTACAGGATGAGGATGTACGCCACATGGTCGATGCCCGTTTGGGCCACCAGCGCCATTTGCTCCTCGGTGGCGCCTAGGAAGAGGAATCCCGAGGCGTAGAGGAGGAAGACGGGGATGTACTGGAAGCTGTGGATGTCGTAGCCGGAGTCGGATATCGCGTTCTTGTCCCCGAGCACGAACGAGATCTCGATGATCCTCGCCACCCCGGCCGCCATGAGGGTGTAGCCAAACACGGAGTGCGTAGCGGCGCTGATGGGCACGTGCTGCGGGTGCGCCGACATGGCCCAGCCGGTGAGGAAGAGCACGAAGCCGGGCACAAAGTTGCGCTTGGGCTGGCCGTCGCGGCCCCTGCTGAGCCATATGCCGGCCAGCCCCGCGCACCACCAGATGACGCCCATGGTGGTGTGCTGCCAGTCGTTGCCGGTCCACGCGCTGCCCCAGCGGTGCTCGGTGAAGGTGTTGACGCAGCCCCAGGCGGCGATGACGGCGCTGTCGAAGAACTCCTGCGACCGCCTCTGACGCCGCAGCCACAGCTGGCCCACCACCAGCAGGATGGTCAGGATGCAGCCGTAGGCGATGAAGGCGCTGCCCATGATGAAGTGCGCCAGGCACTGGCCCAGGTGGTCGCCCTGGCAGAAGCCCAGCGCCGTGATGCCGCCAAAGATCATCTGCGTCCACGCCACGACGGGGAACATCTTGCCGTTGATGCCGTGCGCCATCTTGGCCCATCGCCGCACCCGGCCGAAGAAGCCGCGCTCGAGGTGCAGCTTGAGGTATATGCCGAGCACGATCTGGACGAAGAGGAGGAAGAAGAGGATCGGGGCGAAGCCGGCGTGGACGTTTGACGGATGGAACTCGCGGCCCTTGTGCATGTGGCCGAGGAAGTAGCCGAGGATACCGATAATGGACGCGAGGGTTTGGAGAGGGACGTGCCAGCGGCTCTTAACTATCTGCACGAGGGGAGATCCGGCGTTAGTCTTGTTCTCCTGGATGGATCGCCAACGTGGACAAGGAAATCGAACGTACCCCAAGGACCATGCCAATGGGCAAGAGCACGCCAAAGGCGAGCATCTGGATGAAGATATGAACCCATAGTGTCGTATCCTATTATCGATGGGACGCGACGGGGGCGCTGGTCAGCTCTCGCTCAAGGCAATCGTGATCGCAGGTTTTGCAACATCCTTTCCGGATAGTCCGGAATTGGTGAGAAAAGGACATGAGGGGGTTTGGCCAACGCACAATCGGTTCGACCGAGACCGCCTGGCCGTCCGGGATCTGGCCGGTGGGGTGTTCGTGTGTCGACGCCATGGGAGCGAATAGCAGCACGGCGGTTATGAGGGTATTGACGGGCCTGCTGCTGCTGCTGGCGGACGAGACTCCGGAAAAGGGCGGGGGAAGTCGTCCAAGGCGCGAGGCCGCCAAGGACATGGCCGTCCCACATCGCATCATGCTCGAGGCTTCAGATTTTTGTGTACTGTACCGTATCGCCAAGGAGCTTGGTTGGTCCCTGTCCGTCGCGCATGGGTGGGTATGCGATCCTATCCTTGCCGCTTTGCGCGTCTCAAGTCGGAACGATGGCCCAAAGCGTCGCGGCGGAATCGAATGGCAATGGGCGGTTGGGCGAATGAGACCAGACGACCAAGTGGCTTCAGCGGGGAGTCAATTGGAGGTTTTTGGGATGAGCGGGGCGAGACCCGTTTCAATCACGGCTGGCATTCGCATCAGGCCGCCATGTGCGGCGTACTGTACTGTGATAAAATGAGATGAGACGACCATGAACAAAGCCGGCAGTCATCACATGACCTGTCAAGGTTGCTGATGGCATTCATCAGACAGATGAGATATTCACTATCGAGATTCCAGCCAAAATCCATGCATCATGTCAACAGCCTCGGCCCAAATCACTGTCCCTTGGCCGGGAGCTGCACGCCCTGCGGATAGTGGAACACGTCCTCCGGATCTACCTCGGCCTTGATCTTCCGCAGACGGTCGAGATGGAGCCCCCAGTACGCCCGTTGCGCCACTTGCGGGTCGAGCCCCGAATCCGGGTAGTTGGCGTACCGGCCCCAGCCCTCTCCGGCCATCGTTGCCGTCACGCTCTTTACGAAGTTGCTGAGGAAGGGATATCCGTCGGCCGGGTACTGGGACCTGGCGTCGACCCGGTCATAGAACAGCATCATCAAGAGTTGGTGCCGGTTTGCGTACGCCGTCGAGTCCACTGAGGGGCTGGCGACCGCCGAGTTGGTCCCGCCGTGCAGGTCAATCTGCACATACCAGTCGCGCCGCGTCGCCTTGCCTTCTGTGAACCAGTAATCCACGAACCCCTTGATCTGCTTGTCGTCGAGTGCCGGGGAGTACAGGCTGGACGAGTAGAAGTTCTCGGTCTGGTGGTCAAGATGGTTGGCAGTTAGACCATGTTTGCAGGGCGACTTGGCTGTCTACCTAGGTAGCTCACTCACCTTTCGGTATGGCCGCGTTTGGTCCAGGCTCAGCCCGCCGCCAAAGTGCTTGAGCTGGCCTAACCAGTCGTCGGCTTGAGACAGCTGAAGTTTTGCGCCGGTGGCTTTCAGCACCGGAGCGAGTGCCTCTCGCAGTCCGGCCTTGTCGCCATAGTAAAGGCCCTCCAGGTTCGCGAACTGCCGCGTGATGACCAGCCGCATGTTGAGCGCGCTCGGCATCTGGGAGTTGACGTATTCCTGGAGCGACTTGAACCCCTCCACGGCCGTGTCCCGCTTCCACGGGACTTGGGCGATGAAGTACGTCACCTCGGTCGGCGCCTCAAACGTCTTGAACCTGAACTCGGCCACGACCCCCATCGACGAGCCGGCGCCGCGAATGGCCCAAAACAGATCCGGGTTTTCGTTCTTGGAGCAGGTCACAACGGTCGAGTTGGCCAGCACGACGGTTGCGCCGACCAGCCAGTCGAGGGCGAGTCCCTTTGTGTGGGAGCTCATCCCGTACCCTCCGTGGAGCACGTGGCCTCCAACACCAACGCTATCGAGGTTTTAGTCGCTGATAGAGTCATGGGCGTGTGAGGTGGATGTGGGTTAGGTTGCTTATTCTTACCCTGGGCAGGTTCCATGGCTGATGGCCCTTTTCCCCTGGGAGTACAACTCCGATGCCACATGTCCCAGCCTCGAGCCTCCTCCCACAGTTGCGATACCGGTCCTTGAGTCTAACACTACCGCGTTCATGCGGTCCAGCTGGATGATCAAGTGCCCATCCTCGCCGCCGAGACCAAACGAGGCGTAGCTGTGGCCGCCGCATTTGGCAGTGGCCTTGATACCGAGCTTGGCCGCACAGGCGACCGCGTCCTGGATATGCCGCACCGTGGTGGGGGCGGC
The DNA here is from genome assembly GCA_000193285.1 of Magnaporthiopsis poae ATCC 64411. Classification (NCBI taxonomy): domain Eukaryota; kingdom Fungi; phylum Ascomycota; class Sordariomycetes; order Magnaporthales; family Magnaporthaceae; genus Magnaporthiopsis; species Magnaporthiopsis poae. The sequence continues at coordinate 2,867,490 of GL876968.1, forward strand.
GACGGCGATGGGGGTGTATTTGAGGCGCAAGTTGAACGGTGTCGTGTCAGTTTGCCAGTCTGGGCTCCCGTGGGCCTCTGCTGGGACTCCGGAGCTTTCGAGACAGTCCTCAATCGCTGTCCGCTTGTCCAGGCGGAGGCTCAGGGCCCAGGGCGCCAGGACCAGCGCAGCTACGGCTTTGACAATGACGCGCATCTCCGCGATGGCTCTCTCTCGCAGGGAAATCGGGGCCGGGTGTTGATGACGAGAATCCCCAACTCTGAGGTAGCGGGGACATGGTCTCCCGTGGAAGATATATACACTTTTTCCTGAGACTGGCGGCGGCGGAGCCTATTCAGCAACCTAAAGGTGCGATAACGGTAACGACAGGTCGGTTCCCGGATCCATGGAGCCGCCTATCGCCCCATCCTGCGCTCACGAGGAGCGAATATCATCATATTTTTAGATTTGCCAACCTGCACAAACTTCAAGCCACCGGCCCGTCCTGTGTCATCACAGCGAGTTTCTACCCCGTGGGAAAACACCCGCAATGTCGGGCGCGGAGCTGGGGATACAAACGTGGAGCCACTCGCTAAGTATTGCCGCCTTCCCGTAGAGATTAACCATTCCCGAGGTGATTATCAGCGTTATTTTACCTGTCAGATGTTTGGAATCATCTCCATGGGCCGCACCGGTGTCGGCCGACTCGGCCCAGGGATCTGGTCTGGCGCCGTCCTTTTGGCAGATGGAGCGAGCGATCACCATGTTAGGAAATCTTTTGTTGACACCTTTCTCGGGGCAGATCGTAGCCGATATGCCCTGTGCCTTTCTCGGCGTGGGCAGCTCAGATGAGAGGACAGTGAGCATGGGTGGGACTGGTCAGGACTATCGTGAACGCATAACCTAGTTGAATGGCGACAGAAGGTTTCTGGCGTCATTTTGTTGAGGATGCATGGGGGCTCAGAACTAGCCTTCTGCTGATTGAAATTCGGTTGGTGCTTGCATTTCAAAAGCTTCACCTTGGAGACGACTCAGTCTTGGTGCTTTACCATGAGCGATCCAATGACGCAGAGGGAATGTGGCTGATGGACGTATGAACGCATTCCCGGCTCAGCTACTTCAAGAGACAAGGTCCACTGATATACGCCATGAGCAATATAAACTCAAGGGAAAAGAGCGTAAAAAAGGGGATTGAAAAAAGAGAGAAACGGTCATTTACCGTCTTTGCGGTGAGTTAATTTTCACCGCCGATCTCCTTTCAGTAGCAGTTGTAGGTGAATTTGTCGGTTCCTGCCTCCGCGTTCATCTCCATCCAGGGCCCACCCCACAGCCATAACATCTTGGTCCCCCTCAAGCTCCTCGCGTATCCTCAACAGACGCAACCAGAGATCCGGATCTTTTTGGCTGTGGCTTGGAACAATACATTGTGGCAGCGGCGCAACAAGACCTGACACTGCACCGGTTGCCGGGTAATAGCGAAGGTTTGCATTTAGCCAGCGTTTAAAGCCGCCCTGCAGACCCGCTGGCCCAGGGGAGAAAAGCGGGCGACGACAGCCGGCTCGGCCGCATTCTGGGCGGGAGGACAAGCATCCCGACGCCACGCGAAGAAAAACGTAAACCTTGTTGCGGATCGCACCTCTCCTCCGCTCGCAAAACACCCGATTTGGCCTCCGGAGCCTGGGCAACACGCCGGGGAGAATCGATTCTCCACCAACCTTTGTGCGTGAAACAATCCCCAATTTAGTCGCCAGACCTTGGGTAATGAAGTATTCCCACCGATGGACCGGGGTGACGCGATGTCGAGCCCGCTCGTGACTCGGGCCGCCCATGGATGGCATCCACGCTTCCGGTTCCTCAAGAAGGTGCCGCTTCCGTCCTGAGCTCTGCGAGGTTGGCCTCAAGCTACCTCTCGAGGCGCCTTTGCATGCACAAGTCTGTCGAGGGCTTTACACACACTTGACACCTTTTCCCAAGGTAGCACGTCTAGTCAGGCCGCTGGAAAATGGACTCTCCAGGAAGGATGGTCAGCGCCCTCGCGCTGCTGTCTCTCGCGCTGGGGCCGGTGGCGGCGCAGACGACAAACTTGGTGGCCTCGCATTTTAGCGGCAACCTCTTCTCGCTCTCCTACACCTCCGGGCGGCTCTCGCAAACGGCCTCGCTGCGTGCCGGCGGCACCTGGCCCGCCTGGCTGACGTACGACAGCGCCTCGCGCACCCTCTACACCGTCGACGAGGCGAACTGGGTCGGCCCCGTGTTCACCGAGTTCAAGGTCGGAACCGACGGCCGGCTCACCAAGGGGGCATCCTCGCCCAGGAGCGGAGGGGAGCTACACAGCACGCTGTACGGGGGTCAGAACGGGAAGGGTTTTATAGCCGGCGCTCAGTAGTAAGCCACAACCCGCAGCTTCTTTTACAGTCACAAGGAATTCCAGGCTGACGTGTAACACGACAGTGAAAACTCGGGCGTCATCTCCTTCAAGCTGCCGCTCTCGCAGGGCGCCCAGCCGGTCTCGAAGCTCAGCTTCACCATGTCCGGCTCGGGGCCCGTGCCCAGCCGGCAGAACAAGCCGCACCCGCACTCGGTCTTCACGGACCCGACCGGCCGCTTTCTGCTGGCCGCCGACCTCGGGGCCGACCTGATCCGGGTCTTCTCCATCAACCAGGCCACGGGCGCGCTGACGTCGTGCGCAAACATCGCCTCTGGCCGCGGCGACGGCCCCCGCCACGGCGCCTTCTGGG
>GL876968.1:2884234-2897152 GCA_000193285.1 Magnaporthiopsis poae ATCC 64411
CGCGCGTCTGGGACTCGCGGTGCGACTCCTGCAGCGCCTCGAAGTACTCGCGCTCCTCCTTCTCGGCCCTCTGCGCAAACTTGTCGCCCTTGCCCGTCGCCTTGTAGATGAAGCGCCGCATGACGCTGTCGCGGTACTTTTCATGGTCCTTGAGCTCCTTCTCGCGCGCGCGGCCCAGCCGGTCGAGGCGCTGCACCGACTCCTTGAGCTGCCGGTCTAGGTCCGCGATGTACCGGTTGTGGTTCTCGAGGTCCGGCTCCGCATGGTCCGTCTCCCTCAGTGTGCTGACGAGCTCGGCATTGCGCGCGAACGCGGCTTGGATCTTTTCATGGATGGTGGCCATAACGTAGATAAGCGGCCGGTTTTGAAGGTGTTGAAAGGGCTGTTTTTTGTTTGTTTCTGCTCCAGTTCTCACTTTATGTCGTGATGGTTGTGCTGATGGAAGGTGAGTGAGTACCTTTATCACATGCCCGAATAGCTGGGACCTCGTCGTATATGTAGGGCGCGTCTGATAAAGGCCGAGCAGCGCTGGAATGGAAACCAGATATTGCGGACAGATTCAGCCTGGGGCTGTGTACTGTTTGCGCAAGCAGACATCAGTGATTGATTGCGGAGGCTGGACCTTGCCACAGCTCGCGCCTTCCTCCACTGGGTCTTGGCGTTTGCAATGATGTAATAATTGTCCCCAAACGGTTCCACGAGATGTCTGCATCATCAGCCAAATGCGCTGCCGTTTGGTGGGGCGTGATACCTTCCACACCACGCCTTCTTAGCATCGATTGGCGCAAATCAGATGGATTTCGTCCACCGTTCCTCTGTCTTCTAACATCCAGACTTTTAGTGGTCATTATTGCTGGCTACCATGGATTGATTAGACGTTATGTATCGGTGTTGGTTACTAAGGGAGCCAACGCAGGTAGGTGTAAGGGAAGACGATCCTGGAGCAAAAAGTGGAAAAAAAGGAGGACGACGGGAAATATGAGAGGGAAAGAGACGTGGTCGGAAAGAAAAGAAAGCGGTAAAATGGAGAAAATAGCCGCCATACGGAGCGGAGTAAAAAAAAACGTGGCAGACAGACGAGAAGCATTACAAGTCACACCCCTGAAGCCCTCCCCATCAGTTTAGCCCATATTTCTCTAGGTAGCCCCTGCTATGCACCTTGAACCGGCGGTCGGGCTCCTCTTTACACTTGAAGACGAGCCCCTCGCCTGCCTCACGGTCGGCGAGTTCCTGGATCGCCTGCGCGTCTTTGAACGCGAACCGCAGCTTCACGTCGGGCAGGCGGACAGGGACGTGTTGGACGTTTTTCTCCTTGCACCAGGTGACCACCTTCTCTGCCGTGAGCCACCTGCCTTCGATCCGAGGCTCGAAGATGTCAAACACCCAGAAGTCGATCTCGCCCGCGGGATAGCCTCGACGATTCTGGCTGATCCCATGACCCGCCAGCTCTCCCTGGATGACGCAGTCCTGGTTTTGAGCGTTGAGGAGAGCCGGGAGGTTGTACCTCAGGGCAGCCCGCCAGTACGGGCAGACGTCCGTCTGCGGCAGCTCGACGTTCATCGAGCATACGCCGACGCGTCCATTCGACAGCTCCATGTGGGGGCCGGGATACTCGGGCAGCGGGTTGAGCGCCTTGAAGAGTGGGGAGTCGTTGCTGATGAAGTACACGGCCATGGATGAGCCGTCGATCTTCTCCGTAACCTGGTAGGTCAGGCGCTTGTATTTCGCCTTGGTGAACAGATTCGGGCACTGAGCGAGGCGCGACACCTTTGACTTTTTGTAAAAGTTGGGGCAGGGCCCCATGCTAGTCTCTGAGACAGGGTGCGACCACCGTTTGACACCCAACATGTTCTCGAACGAGACGCTGTGATTGAGATGGTCGATGGAGAGGAGCTGGAGACCATACGTCAAAGAGTCTCCTCCGCCAGCGGGGTTTGCCAGGCTGCACCTGGCCGGATCTCCACCCAGGGTCCTCGTCATCGAGTCGATCGCATCGGCAACCTCGGGAAAGGCGGTCACAGGCTTGATGATTCCGTCGATGAAAAGGCCCGTGTCGTTGTCCAGGTGGAAGTCAAGCTTCACTCCGAGTTTGCCGTCGACCTTGTGCTGGCAGTTGAGTGCCTTGAACTGGGGGTGTGCCTCCGCGGGGAGGAACGACCTGGCCAGAAATACGATGACAATCTGGCCTTTCTGGAACGATGGTTGCGTAACTAGAAACCTCAGGCCCCTGCCGTCCGGGCCATTAGCCTCTACTTTGTAGGCGCTGGGTCCGATGCGTTTGATGCTGAGGACGGAACGTAGAAACACGAGGACGTCCGTGTTCCAATCATCCGCCCGATACTTGGAGATGATTTCCGGGTAGGAAATGAGAGGAGACCTAGGCTCGGTTCCCGGACTGTGGGAGCATCGGTTAATATCGTGGCCTGGGGCTTTAATCACATATGACGATGCCGCGAGCGTATGAAAACCAAAGCAACATGGGCTATTAAGAGCCACATATCTGCTCCTGGGGCTGGAATTGAATAGAAGACGGCAAGGAGGTAATGTAGGAAGTGTGGTGCGGAGACAAGGAGTTGAGTGTTTTTTCGCTTGCCAATATGACAGCGGGCCGGAAATCAAAATCCTCTTCTACAGGGTTGAAAGTGTAAGATTTTTTATGCTGGACTGACTTACTCCGCCATTATGAAGTCTGGAGGGTGCTACAGGCTGGAGCAAGCGCAAGCGATAACTTGAGAAGAGCGAGGTGAAGAGAGCCGGATCGGTATCTCTTGGCTGGGGTTGAAGGTCTTTTAGGTCACTGGTTTCGTAGACACAGCGTCTTGATGATATCAGCGTATTGGACCGCATAGACAGACCCTCGCCAGCGCCGCAAATTTGCGCCTTCGAAGGAAGCCCACTCGGAAATGTTGAGTAAGCTTACCTCGGCTGTTGTGCTGAAAGGATATGATAGATTGGCGAGCAAAAGCCAGGAAGGCTTGGCAAGGTGTGGTCGCCCTACGCTTGAATATCTGGTGGGGCGCTTATGATTCCGGCCTGGCGATGTCCGGGTTGGGCAGGTGACGCGAAGATGAGTTGCAGGAGAGGGGAGGAAGATATGTGCACTCGAGGCGACGCCGTAGAGCTGGGGAAAGAGGGGATGCAGGCGTATGCGGAGGGACGATGCAGGCGAATGCAAGGAGGACTGAGACCAAAGATGCAAGCAGTCCTCCCTCCCTCTTGGAAGCTGAAAAAGTGGTAGGGTTCAAGGACGATGTTTAAGATTATGGTCCAAGGTCCAAGTCCAAGGTCGAAGGCTAGAGTTGGAAGGTGTAAGGCTGCAGATTTGTGGCTGAGGAAGGAAAGAAGGAAACTCGACGGGAGAAAGAAGGCATGGGGGACTCGATTTAATCGGCCAATAGGAAGAGCGGCAGAGGTTACCTTGTCAGATTAGTTAGATCAAACAGAACTTCGGATTGAAAAAGGCTACTCCGCTATCTGGGTACTGCTCCAGCTGCTAGAATACAGGTCTGGGTGCTCTAGAGCTGTGGGGAGCGGCGCGGTGTTTAGAGCTGGCTCCTTTCGGACCAGCCAATTACTAGCGAAATTCCCCGATCATTCTGTAACAGCTAAACGTCAAATCGACCTGCTGGTGCTCCGTTCTACACTTTCAACACTCAGAAATCTCGGTAGGTGAGTGCAGTCCCGAGTTGAACTACGGCCAAAGCTTTGGAAGGTGCAAAGTCAAGCCCCACTTTGTCCCCACAGCATTTCGGCCTGCGCCGTTAGTCAGCAGCGTCGCGAGCGCAAGAATTCTTTGCGCGGAACGCGACTTGCGGCGCATGGGAAGGCTATCAATCGAGCCGTGCTCTGCAATCGCGAGTATTGACGAGAATCGACAGCCTCCGCCGGCACCCATCACGCCTCCACTCCCTGAACCAATCCTACCTACCTACTCAAGGCGCATTGCATATTCTGCGTCATGATTGTGGAAGCCTGAGTGCCTGCACGGTCAACTGCTCGCTCCCTGGCTGTCGCCTCCGCCCGCCTCCGCCCGCCCTTATCCCCCGGCGGTTCCTCCCTGACTGAACTCCCAGGCGAGCATCTGCGCCGCGGCTGGTCACAATGTCGGCGGTAACAGGGCCCCAGGCCTTCACGTCGTCGTTTGCGCCGCGATTGCGAACATACAACAATTCTCTGCTAGTGCCTGTCATCAACACACCCCAGGCAGGTCCCGTCGCACGAACAACGAAGCGAGGCACGACGGTGATCAACTACGCCGAAGATGGGTACGACGACTATGACGACGAGGAAGACGACCGCCGTCGCCCCTCGGGTCTCCGGAGTCTGCGCCGAGACGACAGCGTGGCCAAGGTCGACCCGAGCGAGCGCGTGGGCAAGGAGACTACAGTGCCTGTTGATGTGCCCGGCATCTGGAGGGACTGGATGGGCAAGAGTCGGATACCACGGCCAGACGCTCAGAACTATGCGCAGGCATCGCTGCCCCTGACTCTGATTCCCATCAGGCTCGATGTAGAGATCCCCGCCTTCATGCCCGCACCAAACATCCAGAACGTGAACGACCCCACGCAAAAGCAGGAGATGACTGTTCCATACCGTCTCAAGGACAGCTTCATGTGGAACCTGCACGAGACGCTCATCACAACAGACCAATTTGCCCAGCAACTCGTTCACGATCTTGATCTGCCTAACAGAAACTCCGTTATGGCCGAGATTAGCAAACAGATCAGGACACAGCTCGAGGAGTACGCTGGCGTAGCCCTTCACCCACTCTTCCACTCTGCCCAGAAGCCTGCTGCAGGTCCCGCGCCGCCGACACTGAGCCGAGCCGACTCGGCCACCCCAACACCGCAGGCAGCGGGCGCGGGCCGCTCCGACACCCCGCTACGGGGCGGTTTATTTGCACCCGCCACGCCATCGAGGCTGGGGCCGGGAACCCCAGCTCCTACAACGTCAGCGTCTCAGGCGGCGCCGACCTCGAATGGCGAGGTGACCGCTACGGCCGAGCACGCTTCAGGGGATTTAGGTGACCTGAACTTGGACGATACATACCGATGTGTCGTGACTCTCAACATATACCTCGGTTCCCATCTGTACACAGACAAGTTCGAATGGTCGCTGCTCCACCCGCCAGGCACGGCTGAGGCCTTTGCCAAGGTGACATGTGCGGACCTGGGCCTGTCGGGGGAGTGGGTGCCCGCCATGACGCACGCTATCTACGAGGCGGTGTTGCGGTTGAAGAAGGAGGCGTGCGAGTCTGGAGGCCTGGTAGTATCGGGCTCTGGAGACTTTGCCGCCGCCGATGGATCCGGCGGCGGCGCAGCAGACGGTCCCGGCGCCGGCTGGAGACATGACCCGGAGCACCTGGCGGATGACTGGGAGCCGCGGGTAGAGCTGCTGTCCAAGGAGGAGATGGAAAAGCGCGAGGGCGACAGGGAGCGCCAGATTCGCCGGCTGCGGCGCGAGACTGCCCGCTTCAGCAGCAACACGGGCATGGTCGGCGGCGTCCCGGTCGGTTTCGGCTTTGGCGGTCTGATTGAGCAGGAAGAGGAACGCATGGGCCGTGGCGAGCGAAGCAAGAAGAAGCGTCGCTTCCGCAGCCTGTCGCCCCTTGGCCGGTCAGGCACGCCAGGCGGCCGCGGCACACCCGATGTTGGCTCGTCCTCGGGCGGATACGGCGGCGGAGGCACGCTGACGGATGCGGAGCGGAGCATGTGGAGGTGCTCGCACTGCAAGGTCTGGGGGTCGTGCGTCTGGGCTGTCCGGGATGGACCACACGGGGCTCGGGTGAGTTTGAAGTCCGGATTTTACCTTGATTTTGAGCACTGCGGCCTTGCTGACCACCTACTACCCACCACTACAAACAGTCATTATGCAACAACTGTGGCTTTACATATGAGCGGGACCGCAAACTGCCTCGCTGGACAAAGAACATGCACGCCAATGACATGCGCTTCGTCTAGAACACGGGCCACATCAATCCGGCGGCTAGCGGTACTCAGATTCAGAGTGACATTGACAGCGTCGCCGTGCCATCGCCGGCTCGGAAGCGCCGCGTGGGAAGGTCGGCAGGCTGAAAGCCTTTGATTGCACTCTACCCAGTCCCGTCTAAACAGCTGGCCGCCAAGACCAACATAACAGAGGCACCGGGTTCGGACATGGTACAAAAGTAGGGAGGGTTGATTTGGCGGCGTACTTTGGGTTTGGGAACCAAGCGGGGGTCATCTTTTCGTTTCCTTCTTCTTCTCTTCTTCTTATCTTTATCTCACTTTATTTCCTCCTGCTACACGTAAGCGTTAACATGGATCTTTGCGTACCTATGTACCTTTTTGTCGATTCATCGACATGCCCACACTTGCTTGTGTTCTGAAAGCCCAAGGATGGTGGTTTACTGCTGTATTCAGACAGTCTGCAGTTATATCAGGACAGCCTATATGCTACCGGATCAGTGGGCTGTGGGCGGCTACAGTGGAGAGCTTAATGGTGGCAGCCTCGCTACATTGCAAAACGCCCCATGGGCGATCGGAAGTTAGCTAGAAATCATTTCAGCTACACAAATCTTGCTCGATACATGGTAATTGGGGAGATTATATGTATGTAATTGTGCTCGTTTTTACATGTCTTGCCGAGTCTAGCACGTGATTGGAGTACCTCGCCAATGCTGTAGCTTCCTCAAGCGGAGTGAACGCGCTGAGGGGGTGGTCTGAACCCCACCTTACCTTTCATCGTACCCGCTGCAGGGGCACAACCTATGGGATGCGACGGGGCCCATGGTTTCTGAAAAGATCGAGTCGCCCGGCGAGGAAACTTAGAGAAAAAAAAAATCCAAGGAAAAGATAAAGAGGAAGGAAGAGAGGGGGAGGACAAAGACTCGAGCCTCGGGACCCTCGCCACATAACACCGGGTTCTGCGCAATTGCCCTCGCGCCACGGATCGCACATCGCAGACGCTCGGTCGCGGGCTGCCAAGCGGGCTGCATGGCAGGGGCTACAGGCCCTATCACAGCATTCGATTTTGCCCGTTCGATACGTCAACGACGCGGGAGCCCGACTTGGGAGCACCGAGCAGTTTCCGCGACGGCCGCCTCAGCACTCCAATACCCGAATTTCTTCCTCTGCGCGTTCCCGACTTGGCGCTACCAATGGGGGACTGACCCAGCGAGCCACGGCCATATCTGAGACCTCGATCCCTCCGCTCCTCGTCGCTACGTCTGGATCAGTCCGTAGGACGGGCGGGTGCATACCTCAACCTCAACATCTGCTCCTCCACTGCTGGCGCGAGTCCCCGACCGTCCTCGCTTCCTCTACCTTCATTTTTGCTTGGCAGCGCATTTGCTACTGCCTCGTACACGCACCCGCCTAGCGCTGCTTGGCGACCCAGGCGGCGGATGATCGCCATCGATACCCATCCATTCCATCTTTTGCCGCCTCTCTTCTACTCCATGTACGGCATTGAGTCTCTCTAGACCACCGACACCATGCCCGGGCCGGCCGAGAAGAAAAAGAAGGGCGCGGGCGAGGGCGAGGGCAGCTCAGCAGCCGCCCCAGATGCGCCCGCGCCATCACGAGCTGTCGCAAAAGGGCCGGGCTCGAGACCAGCCGCGGGGACTGAAGGAGTGCCGCTCATTATATGTCGCAATAAGTCAGATGGCCCCGAGCCCTCTGAGCCCAGCTGATTCTCCAACAGGCATTGGCTAACTCAACTCGGGTGTGTCGTGGCGCGCAGGCATTGGCGCTATATCTCGTCCTTCCACGGTCCCTGGCTGAATCTGCCGCTCGAGACGCTCGAGTCGCTCGCACACTCCAATTACAACAGTCCCCGGCCCAAGCCCATCGAGGTCGGGATATTCTTTGACCTGGTCAAGATCCGCAAGCTGGTGGGCGAGGCCACTCCGCTGACGGTCAACGCTGCCAACGGGCTCGGGCCCGGTAAGATGAAGCTCTCGCAGGAGCGCAAACATCGCATGCGAGACCAGGCCACCAAGCGCCTCTCCCAGGCCTACCACATTGACGAGATCGCAACGAGCGTGGCCATCATGCAGGGAACCACCAGCCTCGAGAACGTAGCCGAGCACGTCCTGGACAAGAAGCGCGACGACCTGGACGCCAAGTACGTCCACTTCTTCCACGAGAAGATCCCCTCGCGCCACGTCGTCGAGTCGACCCCCTTCGACCCCTTGAACGACATCATAGCCGCCAGACCCATGGGACCCGAGCCTTTCCGGACCAGGGCGGTCTTGCGCGCTTTTGCCGAAGACTACGAGGGCGCTGTTGCAGACTTGACGGCTGCCATGCAACTACTGCGCTACAACGGCCCGGCGCACACAGCGCGCGACGATGCGGGAGGCGCTCCCCCACTGACGCCTACGGGGCGCCGGCCCCCTGAGCTCAGGCTGTCGGATGATGAGCAGCCGACGAGCCTGGAGCTGCAGCTGGTGTTCCAGCGGGGGTCCGCGTACTTGTCCAGAGCGTGCCAGTGCGTATATTCTGCGCTTCCAACGCCTCCCGAAAAGTCGGAGACGGGCAGCAGCGCAGCCGCCGCGAGTGGGCAGGCCTCCCCCACCGCGGCGAGGGACGAGGCCGCTACCCAGAACGCAGACGAGAATGCCGCGCCGGAACCCGCGGTGGAGTTCACCTCGAAGCAGATTGCGGCCCGCAAGTCGGTCAAGGCCAAGGCAAAGCGGGCGTTGAAGGATTTCACAAACTTCCTAGACCATCTGGAGTATTCCCCGGAGTACCCCCTCGAGGACTACGAGGAGTTCTCTCGGAAGCATCGCGCAGCCACCCGGTATCACAGCCCCAACGTAGCGCCGGCCGCAACCTACAACACCCACAAGCTGTACAAGCTTTCCACACTGTTCGAAGCTACACCACCGGCAGGGCTGCCACCATATCCACCCACCGCGGACCAGCCGCGGCAGGACCATGCGCAGCAGCAACAAGAACAATCACAAGAGCCGCAGCAGCGACAACAACAACAGCAGCAGCAACAACGGCAACAACAAGAACAACAACAATCACAGCAGCAGCAACAACAGCAACAGCTAGCACCCAGCTCCGCTCCCGAAAACACGACAACAACGGTCTTGCCGGTCGAGAGCGTGACATATCATCCGCTCCTGACGGACGCCATGCACTCGGTGCTCCTCTGCCACATTCTTCTGGGGACTAATATGAAGGAGCTTCAACGGCATGCCTACATGGTGGCGCGCCTCACACGTGTCGCCGACGGCTATCCAATATTCCAGTCGAGCCGCAGTCCGGCTCGGGCTGACTGGATCGAGATTCTGAAGCGGTTCAAGGCGGAACACTGGCTGCCTCTCAGGAGAGTGTGGGAAGTCGGGTGCAGACCAGCACAGCTGATCGTGGGGATTCCGCCCAAAGATCCTCCCCCATCTCCCTCGGCGACTCGGCCGCAGAGCACGGATGGATCCAATCCTTCGCTGGCGCCAACATCCCCATACCCATCCCGTGTGTCACGACCTCCTTCATCTCCTTATGACTCAAGGGCGGGTGACCCAACGGCGAATTCCCCGGCGAGGACAACCTCCGTCACCATTTCCGCCGCACCTGGTGGTCGACGATGGGATGGGCTGGACGAAAACACTCGTGAGTACCCAATATGGACAGAGCGCGCCCCGTCCATCCTGAGGTGGCTCAGGGAGTCGCCGTCGCTCCCGCCCCTACCGCCGAACAGAGGCGGTAGGAAGAAAAAGAAGGCTGTGAAATGAAACGTCACCGCCAGCCCGACGACGACGACGACGACTTGGCTAGAAATATGTATTGGATTGTTCGGCGAACGAAATAAAAGGGAAATGTCGGAGCCATGTAGCCTTGGACATCTCATCACACCACATAAGACACGACAGATGTTGCATCCAAGCCAGTCGAGGCCGGCTGCTTGATGCTTGCTTAATACGGGACCTTTCTTGGAGTACCTGAGATGGCCGAAAACTAGGAAAGGAGAACCAACAAGTAGATATGGTTTTGGTGTCATCCCTCATGGGGATGTTGTATATGTCCGAATACATGTATACTCTCTGTCTGTCTGTCTGTCTCTGGTGACATGAGCATCTGGGCACCCAACTCAGCAACCTACATCTACCACCCGCCGGCAAGGGGTACCCATTACTTGGGTTACTCCGCCGTCCCTTTTCGGCCCTCGTCTTTCTTTCTGCCGCTAAGGTGTTGCCGTGCAGCCGGCTCCACTCCGTCGTCGTCGTGAGCGGGCACGAAGTTCAAAAGTCCCTCAGCGCATCGGCACCAGTGCCACCCTGAGTATCACGACGGCCAGCACCTGCCCGATGCAGCTGTGCGGTTCCTGCCCCGAATGGGCGGTATGCAGGACCTTTACTGCTATTGGTGCTGGTAGCGTCGTGGCCGGCGAAGAGGAAGCGGCGGGAGGTGCGACGTCATGGCCATTTTGGAGTCGGCGGTGCCGGCATCTGCGCTTGAGCTGGGTTCCAACGTGGCCGACGCATCGAGGGAGGGGACGGATCTTGACGGCGGCGGCGGGGCGTCGGCGACCAGGTTGCTTCTCTTCTCGTTCTCATTCCCGTCGGTGGTGGTGGCGATGGCGCGTCCCCGCCTCTCTCGTGCTGGGCTTCAGCCAGCTGCTTGTCGATCTGCGCGTGAGTGTGCTAGTTCACCCCGCCGGCTGCTGTGCTACTGTACTGGTTACCCGACCGACAGGTACTTCGTAAGTGGGTTCATGGTCGCCTCGTAGTTGTTCCATAAGATCACGGTCATCAGCGCGTTGGCCACGGAATTATCATGCTCTTGGTGCTAGGACCTTGCGCCCCCGGAGAAAAAAAAAAGAAGAAAAGACGAAGGCATAGTGTTCGCCGAGAACCCCAAAGTCTTTTCTAATGAAAGCGCACACGTGGCCGCGGAACCAAGGATATCGATAACGAACCCTCGGCGTCGTATCCTCAAGCTGGGACAACGTCCTCTCGCGGCGTCCTAATCAGTAGCGGGTCCCTAAAAACGGCGACCTCACGCACCGACGTGTAGCACGAACCGCAAGACGGCCCCCGAGCGGAATGAAGCGCAACCCCAGCAGCGGCGCGCTGAAGGGTCACAGGTCGACATAGTTTATCCCGTCGTCGCGGAACGGCAGCGGCAGCTCGCCAAAAACCCCGCCCACGCTCAAGTCGTGCGCACCCGCTTCTCCGCCTGTCCTGGGGCGTCGAAATGGTCCCGGCACCGGGCGGTAGGGCGGCATGGGCTGAGGCGGGCGAGGCGAGGACTCCGTAGCTAGTTTTTGTATGCGGCTTTGCACAACACGCATACATAGTTATAACGGAACTTGGCTGACGGATGCATCAGACCTGCTCTTTGCAGCTGCTTGTAGACGAGCCTCCTGGCCGCGTGTAGTCTCACAAGGAAGCGCACGGCACCACCCGCCGTAGCCCCGGAAAGGAGGGCCAGGCCGCCTTGGACGTCTGGGAACGATAGGAGAGGCATGTTTGCCGGCCTGCGTTATCTTTTGGGCTGTATGTGGGAGATCAGGTGAGCGGCTGGCCGGTCTAGTTAGTACCTAGCTCCAATATGACGAGATGAGGGGACAAGGGCAATGACAACGGACAAAGTGAGATGAAAATGCCTGTAACGATATAGGCAGTATTATACACGTAACTGCCCATCAATATGCTGCTGACTGACTGGCAGTGACAGGCCTGCTCCTGCTCAGAGAAGAGGAAATTGAGGGCTTCTGACTGCGACAGGCCCCCATGATAGGGGCGCAATTTAGCCCCGCAAACCCGCGTCAACCACGAATATCCACGCTGGTCAGCACATTTCTGCTGTTGGTTCGGTCGGTCTGTCTGTCTGTCACGTCAACCCTGTCTGCGCTGACGCCGCCCCGTGCCGCTCGGTTCAGTTGCCACGCCCAGCCTTCGAAGACGGCGAGGCAGACAGATAGAACACATGTACCTAGGTATCTGGGTACCTACAGGCAAGGAGGCCTGCTTCCGACGATGCTATCACGTCTCACACTGCCGACGCGTTGTCATGGCCCACGCTGCTGCCCTTTGCGCGGAGAAACACCCCCTTGAACCAAAAGTGATTGGGTATATATCATGACACTTTGGACACTTGGCCAAAACTACCTAATTTCATGCCGGCTACCGGGGGAGAGGGAGTGTTTGTCAGAGGTAGAGAGCTATACGCGGCAGATGAACAGTGAACGAAAACAAACAGATATCCAAATCGCATTCATAATTCCCAGCCAGGAGTTAAAACATCATCGGGGTACAAACAAACTAACGGACAGGGCCGCCAGGCATCTGGAAAAAAAGAAGAAAAAAAAAAGACATCCGACAATAGTATGGAAACAGAATTATTCATAACATTGGCAACATGAGACGCCGCGGACGTGTATTACCACCGCCCCCCGTTGCCGCTGTCCACGCCGACCATGTCGACACCCATACTTAGTAGCTGGTTGATCTCACCCATGCCGTCCTGCTCCAATACGCCCATGAGCTCCGACAGCTGCTCCTGCGTCAAGCTCCCGTGCCGCATCGGGTTCGCGAACCCGTTGGTCGCGAAGGGGCTCGCTTGGCCGAACGATGACATGCCGCCACCGGGTGCGCCGCCTGGACCGAGGCCACCGATGCCGTTCATGCCCGTCCCTCCGAATCCGCCAGCAGGCAAGGCGCTCATGAAGGCCGTGTCGACGCCCGGGTCACCAAAGCTCTGCGAGTTGCCGTTGAAGGCCGCATTGTTCTGCTGCGAGAAGGCATACGGCGAGATCAGGGGCGCCGGCGGGCTGAACCAGTTGGAGACGTTGGCTGGGGGGTGCTGGTGGTGTGCCTGGCGCGCTTGCTGCGGCAGCGGCGGAACGGTAAACGTAGGCCCCCGTGACGGCTCCATCGTCACGGGGCCCGTCGGGGTCTGCTGCGGTGTCGACTGCGGCGTC
>GL876968.1:2904105-2921589 GCA_000193285.1 Magnaporthiopsis poae ATCC 64411
AGCATGTTGGAGTTGTGGTCGGCCCAGAGCGAGAGCACGAGCACCATGCCCTTGTCGAGGGCCTTGCCCATCTGCACGAGCCCGCCCTTCTCCTTGTGCACGTCCGGGTCGCCAAAGGCCACTTTCTGCTTCTCGCAGTAGTCCTGCGTGATGGAGTTGCCAGACACGCCCGAGATGGTGGACTCGGAGTTGGGGATGACCTTGCCGCCCTGGACGTAGAAGCGCTTGATCTCGCCCAGCTCGCCGGCCGAGTTCTTGATGAACTGCGTCACCACCGTGATCTTCTTAGTCGTGTCGATCGTGTTGGAGGCGCCGCGCCCGTAGAAGCTGGTGTTGCCCTGGCGGTAGGCGTTGAAGTCGCAGCCGTCCGGGTCGCAGTCGCCCGCGTACCGAGTCTCCGAGTACGTGCCGCCGCACGAGTCGCCCGAGCACGAGTGCTGGTCGTTGTTGGCGCAAGGGTGGGGCGTGTAGGCGGTCGACATGCTGTTGGCCTCCCAGATGTCCATCTCGGCGCAGCACGAGCCGACCTGTCCGACGCCCGAGTTCGCATCGCCTGATGACGGCTTCCAGCCCTCGATGTTGGCCTGTAATGCGTGATGGCCTCTTATCAGCCTTCTGCGAGCCGCCTCACTGCAGAGCCACGAAGAACACTGGGGAATTGGATTGGGGAAACACTGCGTTCGGTCAACTTACCGCTCCGTTGATGTACTTCAGATCACGCGGGCACTGAGAATCGCAGTAGCCCGTTCCGTACTTGGCCCCGGCCTTGTTGCCTGGGTATTTGGAGGCACCACCCTGTTACGGGCAAGCGAGGTGGTCAGCACTATGGAATCTTCGGGCGGATTCGGTGCAAACAGCGCTGCAGGAGGACTCACGTCGGCGTCCATGGACACAAAGTAGACAGCGCCGTTCAGGCCACAGCCGAGCTGGTTGACGTCAACATCGAAAGTGAACTCGTTGCCGAGCAGTTTGAACATCTGGTACTTGTTCTCCGACTCCATGAGGTAGAGGCGAGACCCGACGTTCTTGCCACTGCCGCCCGAAGTGACGAACTTGAGCGACAGGGCATTGCCGCTGGTGACGGCACCGTACGTGGATGCGTAGCTGGCACCATCGACTATGGTTCGTCAGGGGGACTCGTCAGCACCGCACCCGGGAAGAGAATGGCCTCACGAGCGGGAAAAGTGCAGGGAAAAAGATGAATACTCACCGCAGCACTTGGCCGCGCAGTCGGCGTTGGTCGTGCAGATGGAAGTGTCCCACTTGTTCCCGGTGTAGCAGTTCTTCGAACCGGAGACGGTGTGCGTCCACCGCCAGTTGGCGTCGATGGTGACGGATCCGGCCACGTTGGTGCAGCCGCCTGATGTGCACTTTGACCACTGGAGACTAGGGTGAGTTTCGGTCGTGAGCGAGCATGCCGCCTGGCCCCGGACGGCAGTCACGAGGGCGGCGAGGGTTGTGATCTTGCGAAGCATCTCGGGGGGAGGACGGCCACTGCAGACGGATCAGGGCTTGTGACTGGGAAGCTTGGGTGGGAGTTGTAACTCTGGCATCCAGGACCGACAAGGGCAGCGCGGGGATTTTATACATGCCCATCCGGATGGAATGGTCAAACTTAGACTCTGCGTACGCTCAGATGAGCTTCCCGACGAGACCGGTTGTCGGACAACCCACTCGACTTTTTCGATGAACAGACAAGGTCGACGGCTCGCGGGCCGCTCGAGACCTGTGGGTTGTCACGAGAACCCAGCAGAGAGGCAAGCCATGCGAGCAATAGCGGCGGGGACAATGGGGCTCCTGAGCCCATTCCCGGAACCATGACTGTCATGGGCCGAGAGGGGCCAGGCATGGTCACCGACGCGACCTTCAACACCGCTTAGTTGTGCATGCGGCGAGGTGGTGTTGTCGTTCCTTTCTTGGCTCTTCCCTACTTGTTTTTTGTATTTCACGGGCAAGCTTTGCCCCATGCACAACATGCGGGGGATGATCGACAAAGGGCAGACTGTCCGCGAGTCGCTGTCCAGGAAGGGGCTCCAGCCGTGCCAGCGAAGATCGTGAGCTTTTGCCTCGCTTGCCAGTCCGTCACGCCGAGCCCACAATCGGCCAGCAGGGCCCAGTACCTGGACCCCTGTCTCATGTAGATGAGCCAGCGGTCGCGACGGCGTGGCGGCTGCGGATTCCCGTTCATATTTTCCTGCGCGGGAAGTCGCTGCGAATCGAAAAGTCGCCCAACTTGACCATTGGGATGGGAAGTTCAGAATGGAGGTATCGAGGGTGGGCACAGCAGTGGGTCAGCACCCCACGCCTAAATGAAGTTGCCGGCACTAGCGGCTTTCCCCTCCTGGTCATTGGAGGCTTTTCTGGGAACCGCGGAGCTCACGTACCGAATCCCACGGTGCCGTCACACCCAAAGCGGCAGCTCCAGCCTGATGACCGTCCTTTTTCGAGGGAGGGGCTTACTGGGCGGGATCATTAGAGGGTTTGGAGCGCCCCGCCGAGCCAGCCCGGAAAGATTTGGTCCTCGCGAGTGTTCGTCTTCTACTCCTTTCGACCGTACTATGCTCTCACATATGACGCCCGCAGCTTCTCCAAGCGCCAGCCTCTCGCTTGGCATACACCGCCGGCCCGTCGCTGCCTACAGGTGCGTCGCGTCGCCTGGCCGTGCGGGGAAAGGCGTCAGGACAGCTACCCGGCATCCGAGGAAGCGAGCCAGAAGCAGCCGCCAATCTCCCCAACGGGCTACTTCGTGCTCCATGGGGTGGGCTCGCGTGAGTGGCACGACGCAGCTTCTCCGCATCTACCCCAAGCGCAGGGGTGGTCTGGCCCGGACGCTCTGCTTCCCCGTGCCGAGTGTGGTAAGGGCGCGCCACCCATCAGTTTTGATGCCACACCCAGCTGCCTCGTCCACCCTGAAAATCCGCACCCCCTTTCTAAGCTTACTCGCTGCCTGACCCTACCAAAAAGACCTCGCGACCCAGCCCGCAGCAGATCGCTTCCGGCATTGGGGAACTCGCGGGCCGAAGTGTTCGTTTTCCTGCTGGATTTCTCGGTGGGTGGATAGCATGTCCGGAAGCGGGTTAGCAACCACCGTTTGCCTACACCCCGAGCCAGACAAAATTGCTTTCTTTATACCCTGTGACATCTGATGGGTGACTCCAATGATCCATCGCAGTAGTTGTGACATCAACGCTCCACGGATCTGCACAGTCAATCTAGAGACGGCACAAAGCTTTGTTTGCTTGTCTAGATTAGCACTCAGACAAGGCTCGCTCGATATTAATGAGAACCAAAGCGGGAGCAAGCGATCTCACTTCCAGCCGAGCCACAACGTCCTGCTACACTATGTATGAGCTGTAAATAGGAGACGGGCCGAAGGACTGCAACCCCCAAGGTGAAACCCCGGGGCCTGGCAGACCTGCCTACCGGGTGCTGGCTAATATGTCCCATATTGCTGTCGCATTGGCGCACCCTTCTTGCTGGTTCTCGGGCTCCTCCAGCTGCGTGTAGCTCGCCGCACCTTCGCCATCCTTTCCCCAAGGCAGATGCGGAGATTTGGAGAAGCAACATGCATGCTGGCCAAGCGTGTACGGCCCGTATGATGTCAACAATAGCCTGTGGGACGGAGCAGCTGCCTATCAATACTCCGTGCTTGGCCCGACGCAAGCCCACGTTTCCAGAATGGCGCTCGAGATGCCAGGAACAAGACGGGCAATGCCAGGTCCCCATCTCGCTTATTTTTCGGGCCTTGATCCGGTGCCTGAAGGGATCCCTGGTGTGCGCTCGGTGCTACCAAGTAGGTATCACCTCGCATTACGCAGCCGGAAGTGGCAGCAGAGGATCCGAGGGCTTATAGTCACTTCTGGGGCGCCTCGGCTTCCTGCTTCTCCGATTATTCCACTATCGAAACTCACCCATCAGATATTTATATATCTCACAACAGGATCTCTTCCCACCTACGCCTCTGTCACACTTCTTCCTTGGGGCCCTCTTTTCCCTGCCCCCCCTCACTTTCATTAGTTACCCAGCAATGGTACCCCCGGTAATTAGCCTTCAAACCCAAGCTTCATGCACATGCGACACCCTTTCTTTTTTTCCCCCGAGGTTTTACGGCACAAGTGCCTTCTGCGGACAGCACGTACTTACCTTAATTACGAGGAAAATTACGAGCGAGGCTGGTTCAGCGTAGCTTTTGCCCGTACTTAATTACTGTGTTTCTAAAGCTTTCTCTGTTTAATCGCCCAAATCTTTCACGAATGTCTATCATAGCCATATAAACAAAGAAAACTTACGCACCTTCTGATTATTAGGAGTGAATTATAATACGAAATCCGGATTCTCAATAGTGCTCGAGTGTCCCGTTACACAAAGCTAGGTGATGGAGACAAAAGGCTCGATTCTCACAAGGCAACGTCTACTTCGAATATCTTCTAGGCCCATAACAAAGGTATCTCTGCGGTTGCGCTCAACTGATAAATCAAGAATTTTGTGCAAGACCCTACAATGGAAACGTATGGAGAACAAAGACCAAGATCCTTATTCACCGTCTTCTTTCAGCCGTTGAACAATGCACAGTAAAACTGTGCTGGGCGGAGCGATAATTAACAAAGAACAGCTCGTAGATAAATAAAATGAAGCGCCGAGATCCCCAGCTCTCAAGTCTGGACCTAGAAGATTTACGATTCCATCACCGGGGGACCCCTTGAGACCACTTGGATACCTCAATCCACGACTCAACATCTGATCTACGGAACGAAATACATCATCATGCCTTTTATCCGCAAGCTCGCTATCGCCACTCTCGTGGCCATGGCGGCTTGCAAGGCTGCAGGCCTTCCGGTCGCTGAGTCAATGGACAACGGTAACAAGTACGTCAACAGCAAGGCGGCCGACATCACCGACTCCTCGGCGTCCTCAAGCGGCACTCCCACCGCCGTTGCGGCGCGGGAAGTGCCGTCGTTGACGCAAGCCAGCGTCGTCACGCCAACGCCAATGCCGGGCACGACATTGGATTCCAACCTGATCATCTTCCTGGCCCTCGTGATCCCCGCCGTCGCCCTCTGTGTCGGCCTGCTCATTTGTACAGGCCGCCGCTCGCTGAAGCAAGCCATGAGGAGGAAGCGTGAAGCCAAGAAGGGCAAGTGGCCACGCAGCCGCGACGACGCCGGCGGGAGGGGCCGTAGCTGCGGCTCCCGCTCGCCGCCGGGCACGCACGCAAGCGACGCGTCCACAATGAGCGAGACCTGCACCGAGGACAGCACCAGGTCTGGCCCGCGCAAGCCCCCAGCCGAGCGGTTCGAGGATATGGAGCTCCCCACGATACCTGCGCGGGCCTCTCGCTCGCATCGTAACCACCGCAACCGCCGCTCGCTCGCACCGTAACCGCCGCTTTGTGCCAGGAGTAACTACCCGACGGCCCTCGCCCGCAGCACCGGAGATGATCCGTCGACCGCGCAGGTCTGGCGCGGATCCGAGGTAAACGCGAGCGTCTTTTGCTAGAGATCGAGATTAGGTGACTCGTGACCGTCGGCATGCTTGATGCTTCGACGCCGACACAACGCGCGAGATAATTACTAACCATCGAGCAGCTCTCGGCTGGTCCAACCAGGTAAGTGCCTGGGTGCCTAGCCAACTTGCGCATTTACTGAAAATTACCCAGAAAATACAATCCAGAACCATCTTTTCCTTTCTACCCATATCTTCCAGCGACTACCGTGAATGCTCGCTTCTGGGCCAAACCCCGCCAATCCCTTGCTGCCGAAGTACAGCAAGACTAGTGGGCGCCATCATGCACGTGTTGTTCAGCTCTCCAGGCTTGGTGGTCAGTTTGTGGTGTCGTCCGTGGGGTGCATTGCAGGCAGAGAGACTAGCTGGAAAGCGGGAATGTTCCCATTGGGCCATATGTCTGTCGGCATGTGAGAACCTCGCTTAACAGACGGCCACACACACGATATTGATGTTTCTGACGCTGAGGACTGTGGCAGCCCTTCCGAGCAGTCGACCTTGGCTCGGGTGTTGGTGGTCGCCGTTGGCCTTGGTGTGACCACAAATTTAAAGACGCACTACTGTTACATCCAGCAGTCCATCACAGGACTCAGCTTGCTGATACTGTTTGGATATTAGCGCGGTCTATTGCGTGACAGCTCTGCAGCCGTATGTGCTCGGCGACCGTACCGACCGAGCTTTTAGTCTAGCGTCGGGTGGCTTTTGCGGCTTGCCGATGCCAGCACAGCACTCTTGCTTCTTTTTATAGCTCTTCACCGCTGCGGCAAGCTCAAGCGTGCAAGCTGATGTTTCTTGAGGAGCACCTAAAACTGCTCGAATCCTGCTGGCGTCTTCTTTTGATCCCCATTCTAGGGCTGTCATCTTCCATACCTCTTTCACGGGCAAAACCGGTGCCATTCCTCTGCTTTGCTGTCGATAGTATTTATCGTATCGTCCCAATCCCTCCATATCCCCTGACTACCAATTAGTAGCGAAGATGCCGTCCGAAAAGCTGGTCGACAGCGCAGCCTCGATTATGGCCAGCATCAAGCGGCTGGACGACAACGACGCGGGGCCGGAGCAAAAAGCCATCCGACAAGAAATCGTCCAGGCCGCTAAAGCGATCATCAATGAGGTGTCTGACCCAGTTGACTACATTAAGTCCGAGTGGGTTAACGTAAGTCATGGGTCAACATATTTATCGTGCAGGCATACACGATGCTGTGGTTTCCCTGGCTGACATGCCCTTTTGATGGCCCAAAGATGGCAGACATGGCGTCGTGGAACGTCTTCATGGACTGGAAGGCGTTTGACAAGATCCCGCTCCAAGGAAGCATTTCTTTGAAGGATCTGGCAGAAAGCGTCGGCGCAGAGGAGCGTCTTACCGGTTCGTTTCGCCCGCGTCTTCTTCCTATTGTCTATTCACGGTTAGACCTTGGCATCCCAAACATGATGCGGCGCGACACCAAGGACCTGACACACAGCACCCAAACCCCCTCGCAGTCCGAATCGC
This sequence comes from Magnaporthiopsis poae ATCC 64411, assembly GCA_000193285.1. NCBI lineage: Eukaryota > Fungi > Ascomycota > Sordariomycetes > Magnaporthales > Magnaporthaceae > Magnaporthiopsis > Magnaporthiopsis poae. The sequence goes on from GL876968.1 coordinate 2,911,100, forward strand.
CTCCCTGCTGGTCTCGACAGGAAAACTCAAGCAGCCAAGCCCCGGCTATGTCGCCCACGGGCGCTTCTCCCCGCTCTACCGCTCCGACAGCAAAGGATACCCGCAAGCCTGGGTCGCGGCCGCCATGGGCATGCGCCCGTACGCCTCGTGGCCTAGCTACTTCTCCGAATACGGCCGCCGCGAGCCCCAGTCCCAGACGCACACGCCCGCGTCCTTTGCCTGGGGCCGCCCCGAGGTGCCGATCTGGGACATCATCGGCGCCAACCCAGAGCACAAGGCCGTGTTCAGCGCGGCCATGAAGGCCATGAGCTTCCTCAGCAATGCCGAGGTCGTCGGCAGCAAGGCCTTGTACAAGCTGGACTGGATCGCCGAGGAGGCGGCCGCCAACGGGGGAGAGCAAGAGCAGTCACCGCCGCCGCTGCTGGTGGATGTAGGGGGCGGGCTGGGGCAGATGCTCAAGACGATACTGACCGAGCTCCCGTCCATCCCTCCTGGGAGACTTGTCCTTCAGGATCGCGAGGAGGTCATCGAGGAGGCCAGACGGATTGCTGATCCTGCGCTTCATGGTGTCGTCCACATGCCTCATGACTTTCACCAGCCGCAGCCTGTCCAGGGTACGATCTTGGGTCAACCGCAACTGACGAGCGTTGGGCAATGATACCAATACTAACGGGATAAATATGTGCAATCCAGGCGCACTCATCTATGTGCTACGCCGGATCCTCAACGACTGGCCCGACAACAGTGTCGTCACCATACTCTCGCATCTCGCCAAGGCGCTACCGGATGACGCGAGGGCCAGGGTGCTGATCGTCGAGCCCAAAAAGATCAGCCCGCCCAGGCCGCTGAACGCCATCGTGGATCTGGTCATGCTCAACATTGGCGGGAAGCTCCGGGACAGGGACTTACTTGAACCGCTCGTGGCCGCGGCTGGGATGAAGATCGTTGCTTACTATGAAGACGAGGAGTCTCACGCTGTCGAGTGCGCGAAAGCATGAGGTATTCGAAGTCAGTGGAAGGCAAGTTATATAATCAGAAAATTTCAACGGCTATACGTCCTGCGGTTTATTTGATTTGCTGTGTGCCATTGTGCCACGGATAGCCATATAAATAAGAGTATTTTCGCACTTCCATCCATCCGCCCGGGTTTTAAAAAGGCGAGTGGCGTGTTCCAGCACGGATCCCACCCTTTGTCATAATTAGCTAAGTAGATGTCCCGATATTAGTTATTTAATGAATTACAAAGAAATTGTCTTTGTAGAACGGGATAATGTAAGGGAAAGGTTTTATTTTAAGCAATGAATGATGACACATTACCCAATGCCGCTTACAAGATGCACTTTAAATGCATATTGTGATGCATGGAGTTTGGTGCCTGGATAACTACCGTATTTCCGTTGCCCAGACCTCAAGCCCCTTCCCTCCCGAGGACCAAGCTTTTCTATACGGCAGAAACTCTGTAATGGGAACTATATGCAATGACATGCGGGCTTTAACCTCATCAATCAATTCAAATCGACTCAACTCAGGCGAAAGTTACAAAACCAATGTTGAAGCTTTGCAAATCAAACCACCTCTTTTATCCAAATTAATTATACTCTAGACCGGCATTCTAATATGCAAATGATAAACAGTTCCCGGACCCCAATATCAACATATTTTTTTCATTCCGCCTTTGATCACCCCCTGATAGCCAGGCTTTGCGTTCTCCTTCGGGTGAACCGTGACGCTTCTGCCTCAACGGCCCGCCCAGGTCCAGGCTCAGCTGTACAGAGACAAACGGCAGCCCCCTCAGTGGCACTGGTCGTGGTTGTTGGGAACCTCGTAGCAGCCCTTGTCGCAGAAGCGCAGGGCCTTGATCAAGGGCTGGCTGGGGTCCGCGATCGCGTTGTAGGCGAAGAGGGTGTTCCACTCCCTGCCATCGCACGTGTCGGTCCTCCCACACGCGACCCAGGCAATGTCGGCTTGGTTAAGTCCTGTTTCCGCACGAGAATTAGCTGCTGCAATGGCAAGGTTGAAATGAAACCAAAAAAAATGCTCAGGTCATGGCTGGAGACATACGTCCGGAGTTGACGAGGGTGTGACCGCAGGCTTGGTTCCGGGCCGTGACTCCGACGACCGCAGCGGCGATGATAGCGAGGGTGGAGAACTGCATTTTGAAAAGAAGAAAAATGGATGGTTGTCAGGTCGGGCTTGGAAGGGAGTTGGTTTGGATTTGTTTGGATGCTTGTGATGATGGACCAGACTTTGAGAGTGCGAAGAAGGCGAGTGGCATCTCTATTTTATATACGAGAAGCTTTCCAGACGCCTCCCGCTTGTTCAAGGCTTCCGTCAAGGCAATCGGAGAGACCCCGCCGGGGCTCGCCATCAAACCACGAAGGCGTTTCCCGCATGTGCTAACGTGGATGTTTCTACATGCCCAAGTCGCCGACCGTGAATGCAAATAAGCAGCTGAAAAGCAGGACTGATTCAAGAGACATCGCCAATTGTTTCAATGGGGCTTGCATGTAACCGCAGCATAGCCCGCACGGTCGGAAAACTCCGTTCCTGACGGCTGCTTGCCGTTGGCGGTGGAAGCATGCCGCTGTGGGTGGAGGAGGCAGCCCGGTCGGCGGCCACATATGCAAGTAAGCAGAGCGGTGTAAAATCCGGTGGAGCCCGACTCAAATCCAGCTGGTAAAAGCGCTGACGGCCGGCGTGCCCGTTCAGCTGGCAACTGGTGATTATCTAGGCATCAACGTAAAAAAGATCTAAGCGACGCCAGGCCGGGCCCGCTGATTCTTGGCATGCCGGCGTGCGCAAGCCGGCGCCAACGGGAGGAACTCAATCTTTCCCCTTGTCCGAAGCCGCGCCGCCTTGTCGGCGCTCCCCCCGATGTGCGGCGGGGTCAACATAGCATTTCACACCTGATTGCGGGTGAGTATGACCGTGGGTGATTATTTTTTCCCCTTCTTTCGGCACCCAAGGCAATCTTGCCTCCATATGATTGCCGACCCAGCCCTACGAGCTTGGGCCGATCGATTTAAGGGTCACAGAATGAGTCTTCGCGATGGAGATGGTAAAACTAAGCACGGGCGAAATGTCGGGCGGGTTGGATATGCACAGGGCAGGGGTAGGTACTTCGAATCAATTAAAAACGGGCTGCTCTAAAATGCCGATGCATCTTCATGCTATCCATAGTAGCCAAGCAGTCTGCAGCCACACAGCAGCCAGGCCAAGCATTGAATCATAAACGCGAGACGCGGCTAGCAGCGCATCACTGCCGCCTTCGCGGGTAATTGTGCCCGGGATAGACATGGCATCCGGCTCGAGGTGATTAAGCGGCTGGGCAGCGGTTCCGGACCATGGAATCGCCGCGAGCAGGGCCGCGGGAAAGTGTCAGTGAAGCGGGATCTATATCGTTCAGTCTCCTGTCAGGACGTTGGGTACCTACCTGATTAGCTCGATCTGCACTGGGTTACTTCACTGCCGCATTTTCCTTCTGAGCTTGACATGTCAGAAGAAAACTCAGGTCGTATGAGACGTGCGGCTGCAAGCCGGCTTCAGTCTAGTATGCTGCCAAAGTTGTCTTTCCTCGCCCTCTTTGCTTGCGGCAAGCTCGCGACAACGAGCCCTGCTACTGCCAAGATGGCATGGGAAGCCCCTGAAGGCACGCTTGCCCGGCAATGTAGCCACACGCCGGCTAGCATGTCTCGCATCAGTGGCATATTCGCGTGCCCGCAACCCATGGATGAGGCCAGCGTCCCGGTACAAGAGCCAGCGCGATGGGCGCCGTGGACACACCCGCCTTTTTGCGCCAACTCGAGTTTCTGCGTCTACACCAACGCCGCCTTCCAGAATGGGCGCGGGTTCAACATCATCACGACGCCCAAGGCGCTGGCAAGCGCTCAAGGCCAGCTAGAACTGGCTTTCACCGCCCCGCCCTTGGCTTCTGCCGTAGACGGGGATGGGGGAAGCGGCCAAAATGGGGCCGGGATAGACGGGGCGGCGACGGGGGTGATAAGCGACAAGAACAGTTCCGCCGCTGGTACGCTAGTACCGAGGGGCGCATGCGGGTGGGAGGTGCAGAGCATCCCGGGCAAAGGTAGAGGTGTGGTGGCGACGCAGAGAATCCGGCGAGGCGAGACTGTCATGCTAGACTACGCGGCGGTGCTCGCAGCAGTCGAATTCCCAGGACGGGTGACGCAGGCGCAGGGGAACGAGATCCTGAACCGAGCAGCCAGCAGGCTGCCGAATCCAAAGAGGGTGCTGGAGCTGGGTCGCAGCAGCACGGCGGGGGCGCCCGTTATGGAGGACGTCATGCGAACCAACAGTTTCTCGGTGACCATTGACGGCGAGGCTTACATGGGCTTGTTCCCTGCCGTCTCACGCATCAACCACGCCTGCGCTCCCAAGTAAGTCAGGGATGCGCACAGGTAACCCTATTTTCTGACGCTGTGCTGACGGAGGACATGAAGTGCCCATACACGCTTCTCGGGGCGGACGCTGTCGCAAAAGGTCGTGGCCTTCCTCGACATTGAGCCAGGCGACGAGATAACCATCAGCTGTAGGTGCTCGCTCCAAGTCAAAGATGCCTGAGGAAAAAACTGTAGCCCACGTTGATGACAAAAAAAAACATAGACTCCGAGTTTGGAATGACGTACAAGAATCGACAGGACATACTGCTCCGCCGCTGGGGGTTCAAGTGCACCTGCAGCCTCTGCCGCGCGCACCCGAGCGAGATCGCAGTGTCGGACGAACGCCGAGAGCGAGCCACGGGCGTGCGCGACCAGATCATGGAGCACGTCAACAGGGGTGAGCTCTCGGCAGCCATCGACCAGAGCAAGGCCCTGATCGAGCTCAGCATCAAGGAAGGGCTCGTGTCGGGGCTTGGGGACCACTACGAGCTGCTGGCCAGGCTGCACATGGGCACCAGGGATCTCAAAGGCGCGGCCAAGTATGCCAGGCTCGCCTTGACCGAAATGAGGGACTTTGGGGGACAAGAAGAGTTTGACACGTTCGGCGAGCTGGAGCTCTTTGTGGCGCAGCTGGATGCAAGAGGCGTGTAGCTGGGTTGTACCTGTCTTGAGGGGCTGAAGTCATGGATTTTCGGCGCCTGATCACCGCTAAACGCCTGCAGCAGCAGCAGCCTGGGACAGCGAATCGAACAACCGCAGATCCACCTCTGGCCTTCTCCATCTCTTTTCTTTACTTTACTCTTCCTTCCTTTAGAGATTGGCTTCGGAATTTTTGCTTTTCCCATGGTGCGATTCCTCCCGTAGCGGGGTTGAGTCACCCGGCGGGCGGTCGCGCTGCATTAGGCCATGGCTTGTTTGTCCACTAAGCTTGGCTGACGGCGGCCTTCACGCTCGTTCGCTCGCCCACCTACCACTTTCCTATGCTTCTGTGCTTTTCCGACCTCGCATTTGATTCGTTTGCACGCTGCCCTATTTAATCCCCTCCTCCCAACCACCATCCTCCCCGCTCTGATGCTGTCCGCCGTCCTTCGGCGATCCTCCACCCCGTTATCCTTGGCCATCGCCAGACAGTCCAGGATGACCGCAGCACCGTGGTTTCTCTCCTCCAACTTCCCTGTGCTCTTCCCCACCCACCGGGCGTTGACGCTACCTGACGACGAGTTCGAGTCCTTCATTGTGCGAGACGTCGGCTCGCGCCATGCCGGCCCAGCAGATGTCGCCTCAGAGTCTCCGGCCGATGTGGCCATGTCGGACGGCACCCTGATCGACACTCCCCCATCGACCACGGCTGATGTCCGAGAGGTGCTTGCTGCCGCCACGCTCGCCGCTCCAAAATCGGATGCGACTGCGGCGCAGTCCTCCAATCCCTTCATGGGCGCCCTTCTGTCCCACGGTGAGGCGTCAGAGGCAGGCCCGAAGAGCCTAGATAACAAAATGTTCACCGAGAACAACGACGTCGCGCATCGTTCCAGCAAGAATGCCCTCGTTGACCTGTTCTTCGAGCTGGAGGATACCATCTCGTCGCCACGCTTAATCGAAGTCCTCACCGCAGCCTGGGCCGAGGATCCTGAAATGACCTTAAAGATTGTCTTCAATGCCCGCTCTATCCACCTCGGAAAGAGCTCCAAGACGCTCTTTTACCGCTGCGCCGGCTGGCTGGCCCAAAACCACCCCTTGACCCTCGCTGTCAATCTCCGTTGGCTCAGCCGCCCAGTGATCCCCAAAAAGGCCGAGAAGGAAGAGGCCGATGCAGAAAAGCCAGTCCTCATCGATGCTGCAGAGGCCAATGAGCATGATCCTGCCCATTACGACGCTCGGCATGGCGTCGCCCATGGCTACTGGAAAGACCTCCTCAACATCCTGGCCCTTGCGGCCAACGGCACCTTGAACCCCCTGACCGACCCCAAGGAGCTGCTCAACCTGGACCAGAGGGGCAAACCAGAGATCAGCAAAGTGTCTCAAGAAGATGCCAAGGTCAAGCGACAGGCTACCCGCGAGGATCGGCACAAAAATACCGTCCTCAAATTCGAAAACGATGCCGTCTACCGCGCACTGCACATGGCCGTCTCGCGGCTCTTCGCGTCACAACTCAAGGAGGATCTCCGCAAGCTCCGTAGCGGCGACGCCAAGGAGATGAGACAGATATCCCTTTGCGCCAAGTGGGCACCCAGCATGGCCCGTTTCCACGATAAGCACACGTTCGTCGTTTCCACCCTCGCCGAGCTGCTCTCCCCACCTACCGCGGGAGAGCAGGCAGAGGAGGACAGGGAAACTTTTCTCCGCCATGCGCGGGACGGCTATCGAAGGGACGTCGCGGCGTTGCGCAAGCAGCTCGAGGTGGTGGAGCGAGACGTTACGGCCCAGACATTTGACAAGATCAAATACGATCGCGTCCCATCCATTGCCATGCAGAACTACACCCCCCTGTTTGTCGCAAAGGACACTGAGCGGTTCGATGCCTACGTCACCAAGGTTGCACAGGGCAAGGCGAGAATATCGGGCGCCGTTTTGCTCCCCAGCACACTCGTCAGCAAAGCGAGGTCGCCAGGGTTCCATCCCGACAGCCGCGGAAAGAAAGGCGGCAGAAATAGAGCTTCGGCGGCGGTGGAGGCCAAAATTGTTGAGATGGAGGCCAAGGTTCTTGATGGTCAGTGGGCGACGCTGGTGCAGCGGATCCGGGACTCGGGCACACTGTCGTCCAGCCTGGCGGTTTGCGACGTCAGTGGGAGTATGGACCATCCGAGAAGAGCTGACGGTACCACCCCGATGGACTCGGCCATCGGACTGTCGCTGCTCGTGGCTGAGGTAGCCGCGCCGCCTTTCGCGGGCGCTTTCATCACCTTCAGCGAGGACCCGAGAGTGGAGCGCGTGAACCTCACAGACACCTTCAAGGACAAGATCGACAGTCTGGAGGATTCCGATTGGGGCATGTCTACAAATTTCGTCGCCGTCTTCGAGAAGCTGATTCTCCCCATCGCGGTCGAGAGCAAGATCAAGCCCGAGGACATGGTCAAGCGTGTCTTTGTCTTCTCGGACATGCAGTTCAACGAAGCCGAGTCGGACCAGGACAGATGGTCTACGAGCTTTGAGCGCATCTCGAAGCTATACGAGGCAGCCGGCTATGAGATGCCGGAGCTCGTCTTCTGGAACCTGGCGGGCGGTCGGGCGGGCGTGACGGGCTTCGGAGACCCGACGGCGCCCAAGCCTGTAACGGCGGATACGGAGGGCACGGCCCTCGTGAGCGGGTATTCCCAGGGCATGCTCAAGGTCTTCCTGGACGGTGGTGGCTTCGAAGATCCCGAACTGGAGGAGGAGGAAGAGCCGGTGGTTGTCACCAAGGATGAGGGGGCTGTCGAGACGCTTGAGCAGCCGAACAAGAAGCGCAAGAGGGACCCGCTCGATGTGGTCAAGAGGGCGGTCAACCACAAGGCGTATTCTATGTTGAGGGTCGTGGACTGAGTGGGTGGTCAATGAAGAAAGATCGAGCAAGTATACCGGCAAAACAAGGAAATCTCCGAATCTGAATCGTTTTGTAACGTTATACTTTAGGTAGATTTCAACTCAACTCCGCTTGTGCGCTTTTCCACCGTCGAGCACTTGAATGATGCGAAATGTAAATGGCCTGGAAAGAGGCAAGGGACGATCAGGGAACGCGGGGTAGCATAAAGCAGAGAGGGGGTCCAAAGAAAGAAGAAATCAGCAAAATATTGGCACAGCCAGCTGGCAAGATAAGGTCTTATTTTAAGCCACCTTCACCGGCTTGGCTGCAACAAGATGGTCTCCTCTGTGTCCTTCTCCGTGACCGGCTTACCCCGGCAGCAGGCGGACATTCCCCACATTCAGCCATCAGCCAAGTGGAGCCTGGTCAGAACAGGGCCAGGCTGCAACTTTAAGCCGACGACAGCCCCAAGAGACCCATGGTAGCGAAGCCAAGAACCGCCCGCAACCGCCCAAACAAACAACGTATTTGTGCTCGATATAGAAACACCGGCGGTCGAAAGACAAGACCCAAAAACAAAACAAGGCCCAGAGACGATGAGACGGCCGAGGAGGACATCATGACCCGGACCGACGCCAACGGCGAGGGCAAAGGCCCTCCTCGCCCCGGCACGACCTCGGCATTTCCAGGCGGGGCAGGCGTCCTGCCCGTCGTCCCGCCGCCGGGGTCCGACCTGTACGACAAGACGCAGCGCAAAAACGCGGCGACGGCCGCGTCGGCCGCGGGCGTGCGCGCCTTCACCGCCCAGGCCGTTGCCTTTTACTTCCGCGCGCCCGTCAAGGCCTTCTTCCGCACGCGCGTCGACTACCTCGCCTTTGCGCGCAGCATCCACCTCGAGCGCCACCAACAGCAACAGCAGCAGCAGCACGGCCCCCAAGCCGGCCTCGGCGGCCGCCTGCGCCAGATCTGGTTCTGGCTGCGCGGCACCACGCCGGGCGTGCTGGCGAGCGCCATCCGCCAGGAAGGGTGGTCCGTCGTCCCCGACCACGTGCTGCCGCCGCTGATGGCCAACGTCGCGGTCGGCGCCGTCCTGTACTCGAGCTACCTGCACATCTTGGCTCACCTGCACGAGGAGTCCGGGCGGGGCGCCAAGCGCGTGTACCCGCCGCCGGGACCGCAGGACACGTTCACGGCGGGATTGCTGGCGGGATCCATCCAGAGCTTCGTGGCGGCGCCGCTCGACGCCATCCAGGCCCGCTACGACCACCGCGAGCTGATGGCCGCCGGCGCAGCAGCAGCAAAGGACGGCGGCGGCAGCGGCAAGCCCCCGAGCATGTGGTCGTTCAGCGCCGCCAAGCTGCGCGAGATCGGCCTGCGCGGCGTCTTTGCCGGCTGGGGCATGTCGCTGGCAAAGGACAGCGTCGGCAGCGCCGTCTTCTTCAGCACCTTTGAGTACGTCAAGGCCCAGGGCTACTACGGCTTCGTCAGGTGGTACTACGGCGGCCTGAGCGACGACACTGTCGATCTGCTGTCGCGGCGACGGCCACCGTCGTCTAGGAGGAGCGGTGACAGCCTAGCAGCAGCAGCAGCAGCAGCAGCAGCAGCCGACGGCAATTCCGAGAACAACCACCACCAGCCGACCGTGATCCGCCCGCACTACGCCATCGAGCCGGCCTTCCTGCTGCTCGCCGGCGTGAGCGCCTCGGTCGTGCAGCAGCTGGCCGTGTACCCGCTCACGCACCTGCAGCTCGAGCACTTCAACCACCTCGAGGACCTCGACGCCAAGGCCCGCCGCTTCCGCGCCGACCCGGCCGGCCTCCACGGGCCCCGAGACTGGCGCATGTGGCGCGCCTACTACCGCGCCTACCAGGAGACGTGGCAGCAGTGCGCGTCCGCAGCCGCGGCCGAGGGCAGGTCCATGGCCGGGTGGCTCTACCGCGGCTTTTGGTGGAACACGATCCGACAGGTGCCGAGCACTAGCGCCGGCTTGATCATATTCGAGCTCGTCAGGCGGAAATACGGCCTCGGTGGTGACGAGGTGCGCATTACCAAGGACGGTTATGATATTTTGCTGGCTTGACCGTGTGTGTACCTGTGTGGCGTGTATACATTGCGACTCCTTACACTCCTGTTCCATATTTCTTTCCTTGCCGGCGCGGCGTTTCGGGTTACCTTTTAATACCTTTTCGGTTCACATTCTACTAAACAGGCATACCTCACTCAACCTTGACATATCAATCTCCCCCTTTCACATCTAGATCGCTACCTATTATCTGTACATCTCTGTCCCATATCCAGATCCACGTTAGATTTGAACCAACACCACAGCGCCCCTCAAGCACTCCGAATCGTTGCGCTCTTTTAATAGAACCTCAGCCCCTTGAAAGCAGGCCGGATCCGCACGAGCCAGTACCCGATTCCAAAAAACGCACCGCCCAAATGCGCCGCGTACCCGACAAAATTCCCCATCCAGTTCTGCGTCGGACCATGGGTCCGCGCACGGTACAGACGATACATGTCCCAGCCCAAGAAGCCAAAAAACAAGACCCCGAGCGGCATGGGCATCGGCGGGAACAGCAGGGTCACCCACTGGC